>JAHRHZ010000072.1:6161761-6201464 GCA_024137785.1 Ginglymostoma cirratum | reverse complement strand
CCCCTCCCCCATTTCTGATGAAGGGTTTAGGCCCGAAACGTCAAGTTTTCCTGCTCCTATGATGCTGCTTGACCTGCTGTGTTCATCCAGCCCCATGCTTGTTACCTACAGTTTCACTTTCAAATTTAGACCATCTTGACTTTTATTTATGTTGCTATTTCTTGAGAATTTCTGGATTAAAATCTTCAATTTCTCTACCTTAAGTTCTCGTGGGACATGCATTATCATAGAAACTGAAGTTGTACTAGAAGCTTCACCACCATCCTGGGGCAATTAGGCAAGAAAGATAACCTTGCAAGAGCAGGGAGGTCATGTTGGAGCTGTACAGAACTTTGGTTTGGCCACTGCTGGAATACTGTGTGCAGTTCTGGTCACTACACTATAGGAGGGATGTGATTGCACTGGAGGACATTCAGTAGGATGTTGCCTGGGATGGGGCATTTCAGCTATGAAGAGATGTTGGATAGGCTTGGGTTGTTTCCTTGGAGCAGAGAATGTGGCGGGCGGAACCTGATAGAGGTGTATGAGATTATGTGTGGCATAGACAAGGCAAATAGAAGGCAGCTGTTCCCTTTAGTTGAACAGTCAATAATAAGGGGTAGAAATTTAAAGTGAAAGGCAGGAGTTTTAGAGTGCAATTGAGGAAAAACCTTTTCACCCAGATGGTGGTAGGAGACAGGAATCTACTACCTGGGAGGATAGTTGAGGTGGGAAACCTCAGAACCTTTAAAAAGTCCTTGGACGAGCACTTGAAATGACACAACATTGAAGACTCTGCGCCAAGTACAGGAAAGTGAGATTAGTGTAGGTAGTAATGTATTTTTGGCAGTACAGACTTGATGGGCCAAAGGGCCTGCTTGGTTCTGTATGATTTTATGAGTTTCCTATTGTTCTTCATGATCAGAGCTGTCTGCCTGAATTGCTGAGATAAAATGTGCTGACAATTTAGTGCAATGTAGAAAACAACAAATTCTCATAAAGTAAAACGGCAACTTGACAACTGATCCACGGTCTCTTATCTAAAACTGCATTCCCTATTCTCCAACAGATGGAAGATTACCCATGCACTTGTGAAGATTGATTGTTATTCATAAGAAAGGATATTTTCTGGTAGTATATTTAAAATTTAATTTTAACATGCATAGATATCCACATTTTCCATTGATCAGCCTCCAATTCCTATATTAAAAAATAAGCTTAGATCTTATTATATCATGTGTGAGTAATTTTACTCGAGCAGAGATTTTTATTCCATATGATTACACAATAAGACTCACTTATCTCAATCATGAAACTCCCTGCACAATCTGTACTTTCTGCCAGCAACACACATGGCAAAATTGACTAGATTGAAATTTTGGAGGGGAGAAGTAAATCAGAGGCTAATAGGAATAATTAAGTTATCCTCAGTTGAATGGAAGCAGCTAGTTGCATGTGCCGAACTTCTCTTAAACAGTGCAACACAAAATTAAATTGGAATGGTCTTAAGCTCATAAAGCAGAGATTTTTTTATTCCAGGTCCTTACAAATATGAAGGGAAATGAAGATTAAACTAAGAAAACAGAGTCTTTACATAGAATTAAGATGATAGATTACGTCTGTTTGAGGAAATCCTTTGTCTGTCTCTCCTTTTCTCCATGAGTCCTAAAGAAGAAACCTTTTTCTCAAGAGACAGTCTACTCAACTCGAGTCATAGAGTCATACAGCAATGAAAGAGACTCTTTGGTTCAACTCTTCCACATTAACCAGATATTCTCAACTGATCTAGTCCCTTTTGCCAGCATTTGGTCCATATCCTTCTGAACCCTTCCTATCCATGTACTCATCCAAGTGTTTTTTAAAAGTTGTAGTTGTAGCCAGCTCCTCTGGAAGCTCATTCCATACATGCACGGCCCTCTGAGTGAAAAAGTTCCCACTCAGGTCCTTTTTAAATCGTTTCCCTTTCACCTTAAACCTATGCCCTCTAGATTTGGACACTGTGCCCCCACCCTGGGAAAAAGACCTTGACCATTCCCCCTACCCATGCCCCTCATAATTCACCATCCAATCATGGCAACATCCTTGTAAATCTTTTTTGAACACTTTCAAGTTTAACAACAATTTTCCTACAGCAGGGAGACCAGAATTGAACACAGTATTCCAAAAGTGGCCTCACCAATGTCCCCTAAAGCTACAACACAGTGTTCCAAGTCCTATACTCAATGCACTGACCATTGAAGGCAGGTGTGCCGAATGCCTTCTTTACCACCCTGTCTACCTGTGACTCCACTTTCAAAGAACTATGCACGTGCACCCCTAGATCTCTTGTTCGGCAACACTCCTCAGGTCCTTACCATTAACTGTATAACTCCTGCCCTGATTTTTCTTACCAAAAGACACCATCTCACATTTATCTAAATTAAACTCCATCTGTCACTCCTCGGCCCATTGGCCCATCTGATCAAGGTCCCATTGTACGCTGAGATAACCATCTTGGCGTTATCTGCAAACTTACTAACTGTACCTCCTATGTTCACATCCAAATCATTTCTATAAATGATGAAAAGCAGGGGACCCTGCACTGATCCTTGTGGCATGCTGCTGGTCACAGGCCTCTAGTCTGAGAAACAAACCTCTACTACCACACTCTGTTTCCTACCTTCAAGCCAATTTTGTATCCAATTAACTAGTACCCCGGATTCCATTTGATCTAACCTTGCTAACCAGCCTGTCATGCGGAACCTTGCCAAACGCCTTGCTGAAGTCCATATAGACAATGTGTACTGCTCTGCCTTCATCAAATGTCTTTGTCACCTCTTCAAAAACCTCAATCAAATTAGTGAGACACGATGTCCCATGCACAAAGCCATGTCAACTATCCCTAATCAGTCCTTGCCTTTCCAAATCCATGTAAATCCTGTCCCTCAGAATCCCCTTCAACAACTTATCCACCACTGATGTCAGGCTTATCAGTCTATAGTTCCCTTACCACCTTTCATAACTAATCATACCACATTAGCCAACTTCCAGTCTTCCAGTACCTGACCTGTGGCTGTCAATGATACAAATATCTCAGCCTGGGGCCCAGTAATCTTTTCCCTAACTTCCCAGAAAGTTCTGGGATAGACCTGATCAGGTCCCATGGATTTATCTACTTTTGTATGTTTTAGGATCTCCAGCACATCCTCTTTTTTTAATATGGGCACTTTTCAAGTCATCACTATTTATTTCCCCAAGTTCCCCAGCTTCCATGTCCTTCTCCACAGTAAATACTGACACGAAATATTCATTTAATATCTCACCCATCTCGTATGGTACACATAGATGGCCCTATTCTCTCCCTAGTTACTGTTTTGTGCTTAATGTATTTATTGAATCATTGCTTTAGCTGGCCTGCTTGCTGCCTTCTCTTACAATTGCCACCCACTGCTGGAAGCCCCATTACAGACGTTTGTCGAAATCAGTGCGGAATAAATGATTCTAACCAGCCAATTCTGAACTGACTGTAGATAAGTTCCTGTAGAGGGGCTTAGGCAAGGCTGAAGGGCTGATTCCTGGATAAGTCTTTATTTGTGTAGCCAGGCAAAATATCCCTGTTAATTTTGCCTCCACAAAACTTGCAAAAAATGATGAGCCTGTTTTGGACAGCCCCAATGTTGTTATTAGTAAAGCTGGTAACATTTATTGGAGCTCCACCCATTTGTACCTACATATCACAATGGAATCCTATATTTGCCACAAAACATCCATTTACAATAATAATGTAACGTTTCCTTTATGGAAGTATGTTCACTTGTTAATTGACAGATGAAGTAATTTGGGTGTCTACGGGGTGGAGAAGGTGCCCGACCTAAATTTTCAACACTTGACTGCCCATTTGTCAAGTACAAAGTGAACAGATTCAGGTTGTTTCCATTCCCTTTGTATCCGCCGCCCCCCCACACCCCACCATTGTTCATGATGTTTCATGCCAGCTGTGTTTTCTGTGAGTTGCATACTGACATAAGTATCATCATCAATACTTAAAACAGTATGTGTAGAAGAAAGAAGTGAAAGGTATAAGGAATCCATTGATTTAGTGTTTCCACTTGATGAAAGTAAGTACAGCTTCTGAAAGGTGTATATCATAGAATCATAGGATTCCTACAGTATGGAAACAGGCCATTGGGCCCAACAACTCAACACCGCCCCTCCAAAGAGCATCCCACCCAGGCCTATCCCCTACCCCTGATTTCCCCATGTCTAACCCACCTAACCTAAACATCCCTGGACACTATGGGCAATTTAGCACGGCAATCCACCTACCCTGCACATCTTTGGACTGTGGGAGGAAACTGGAGCACCTGGAGGAAACCCACGCAGACATGGGGAAAAGGTGCAAACTCCACACAGACAGTCGCCTGAGGGTGGAATGGACCCAGGTCCCTGGCACTGTGAGGCAGCAGTGCTAACCACTGATCCGCCCCAATATAAAAATATTAGAAATTAAAAGCAAATTACTGTGGGTGCCAGAAATCTAAAAATTAAAACAGCAAGTGCAGTTAATACTCAAAATCAGGCAGCATTTGAACTGCGTGTATTCGAGTAAATAGCCTTCCTTTTACAATTCCATGATCCCTGTTAGCCCCGACTGGCAAGTAAAATGGTGAGTTGGGGAATTTACCCACAATCCAATGGCTTCCCGACAGTAACTAAATGCTGGCAGCCAACTTAATTGTTTCAAAGGGAGACTTCCAACCTTTCTCTGGAGAAATTCCAGCCTCAGAGAGACGTCACTCATTTGGATGGTCAACAGATCTGAAATCTCAGCAGTGGCAAGCAGGAAAACTGCCAAGGCAGAACTACAAGCAATCCTAATGAAGAAGACCCTGAACTTTAGCCAAGGCTGGGGTATCCCTGAGGCAAGGCTGACAGGCTCTGGTGAAGGGAATGGACAGCCTGGTTTAAGAGGCCACTGTGGGTGGGTAAACAAACTTTGGGTGGGTTGAGGTGGCTGTCTCTGATGGGCCCAGGGGACCCGCAAGATAGGTTCTCTCCTTTCCCAGCTTCAACCCATTCAATTAAAACCGTTGTGCTTCCCAGATGGCATTGGCCACCCTCTTCAGGTGAAATAACTGAGGGGGCAGAATGATTGAACATCAAAGGACCCCAGTAGGCCCAATGGTGGGCAGTCTGTCCAATGCTCCCCTAACCCCATAAATTTTCATACCAATAAAGGCAGGTGGTTAGGCAAGCCACCCGCTGGATTTTACATGAGCTTCCAGTTTGAAAACTGCCAGGGGCGGGGGATCTACATAAATTCCAAGACAATGTTTCAGATTGCTAACCTTTCTTCAGGACCTGCAAAACAAAGAAATGTAATAGGTTTTACATAAGCGAAAATGGGTGAAGCATTGAAATAGAATGAAAAGAAAAGTCTGTGATAGGATAGCCGACAGAAGAGATTAAGTGACAAAAGAATTAGTGGTGCAGGGCCAGAAGAGTGGTAATGGAACACGTTCAGAATTAAAAGATGTGTCTAGAGAAACCTGAACAGCAGAATAATGAACAGCCGCCACCTGGAAGCAACAAAAATTGCATCATTTCAAAATGAAATGGAACACTTTAGTATAAATGAATGTGTATATATGTTATATAATTAATAAAAATGTATCTGATAGGTCTTGGTGTATGATAGAACCTGGTAGCTTTATGACTTTCAGAAATGAGGATATATAACAGTTTAACTTTATCGTACATTCATTGTAATACGCCCATCATTATTGAATTATTTATTATTCTTAGTTCGCCAGTGATAAACATCTGGCATAGTGTTAAACTCAATCTGGAAATACACAGTCACACCATTAAAAATACCATAATTGCTTAAAATGATATTTTCTGCTCAATGATACAAAGGCATTGAAAATACTGATGATAAAAAATGTATTCCCTTAAGGCTTTTGATCCAAACCTAATTTAATGATGGTTTGCATTTGATTGGTTTCTTTATCAAATCTCCAAGGACTGGGATAAACTGATTTCAGAGGGAAGCAGTCCAATTAGTTTCCATGTGAAAAGCAAAGCCATAGTCAGACGTACAGATCATAACTGAAACTAATTTACTAGTGATCCTCGTCTGTAGCATTATATATCGTATAACATGCCACAGTTCTGTATGAACTATTCTCAGCTATTAAGGTTTTACCTTAATGTGGACAGTGTTCTGTTGATTGCCCTGTCTAAGGATTCCATAATCTTGTCCATAGTTATGTATCATTGCGTGAACATTTATTTATTTTACTTGTGTGCACAACTCCAAACCACATTCGCGGTTAATTTCGCATCATGACAATGCATTTCATATGTTTTAGAGCAGAAGTATAACTGAACAAGCCTTCACAATCTTTGCATTTATCAGTAGAGTTGGAATTGCACTTCAAGTCACAACGGACACTGGTTAAGAAACTGCTGTCATGACACAAACATAATGGCACTAACCCATTATTATATGCTGGTAATTCAATCTTTTACTGCACTAACAATATTAATTCAGCCAACAATCTGAAATAAATAGTCTAAATAACACTGTCACATTTAATGTTAAAAGGATTGAATTTTCAGATAATTTACATTAAACAATTTTGAGGTAAGAAGTATCAACTGAGTTGGTTTCTTATCGATGAGCCAGAGCTCAGAGATAAAAAACATCTTTTAGTATGCCATAAGATGACTGCAGTATTTAAACAGAATGTTTCGAGCTACTTACTCCTCGATTATGTCAGATCAGTTTGCAAAGCGAACTGTGGCAACTAGAGTTTGGAATTTAAATAAATCCCATTCAATTAGGTTACTCTTTGGGATAATAGTTTTGTTTTGCCACCATGTCTGAACTAATTAAAGCCTTTTCTTACACAAGCACAGACAATAATTTCTAAAATGAGATTAAAATCTCAAGAGACCTGTTGGACTTTCAAGGTCTTACACAGTTGAGACAAAAGGGAGAATGGGAGCCCAAGAGCTTTAGAGTGTTTATGGATGTATAACTTGATTCAGTTCATTGTCTGCAAATTAACTGTGAACGTTCCAAAAACAGTGTAAGAGTAACAGTATATAGAAGGCAGAGGGATCCAAGCCACACAGTGCAAGAATAGTGAGCATGGATCCATTGATCCTAATTTTACACAATTTAGCTGTGAATTTGTTATCATTTCTATAATGATGTAATAGGTTTTTCACAAATACAGGAGGTGGAGAGCTGATTAAAAAAACAATAGGGAAGGTACATACAGCAACTGTTTAACAGAGATTGACCAACAGTGTGTGTCATATTCAGTTTTTACGGATCAATTGTGACCTGCAGAACTGGGTGCCTTGGTTATCTTTCTCTCCTCAATCCTCTCCCCCAGTGGAAATCAGTTTCCTAGGTGCAGTGGACTTGCAACCATGTACTCTAGGAGATGACGATCACTGTGTTGGAGCTGGAGCATTTTGGGATGGGATCCTGCTCCACAAGGGTGGGCTGGGCCATGGAAGACTGGATTAAAACAAAAAACTATGGATGCTGGAAATCCAAAATAGAAACAGAAAATGCTGGAGAAACGCAGCAGGACTCTGGCAGCATCTATAGAGAGAAAAACAGAGTTAACATTTCAAGTCCAGTGAACCTTCATCAAAACTGATAACTAGATGCATAGACCTGTTGGGTTTCTCCAGCACTTTCTGTTTTTGTTTAATGGAGGTCTGGAGATCTCTCAACCTCATGCCGTCTGCAGCAGAAGACACGGCAGAGACAAGAAGATAGTTTAGTGCCTGTCCCAGGACTGTCTATCCAGGATCAGAAAGCTTCCAAACTCTGCACTTTCCTGATTTCCATTCTCTTCAATTCACTGCTAATACTTGATACAGGAGATTTTTTTGGTCGATATTAACTGAATCACACTCCCCCTTGAAGTATTCGTGCTGGGAAAGGAGCAAGATCCTACACGTATTTCTCCATCTCTCTTATTATATTATTCCAAGAATGTTGCCACTGCTGTTGTAATATTGTTGATGTAATTCTCTGTTTTTATTTTTGATTATGTATAGCATCGTACCCACAGTGAATTTCTGTAAGGACAGTGAAAATGTATGTATGATTAATTAAGTTATTCTTCTAATTTAGATTAAACAACTGGTAACATTTGTACACACAAAATAGTCAACAATGGAACCCTCAATCTGATGATGATCAAACAAAATCTGTTGCTGGTCTATTTTAACAGAAAGGAAGAGAAAATGCATAGGCCTTTGATAGTAGTAGCTAATCCCAGCATAAATCCAAATTGTCCAATTTTAATAAATCAGGCAAGCATATCTTGGGAGCATGCCAGAGTATAAAGTACCAGTAACCTAAGGCAATGAAAGGACAGGTTAGATCTATGACCAAGAGCTATGCCAGGACCAGAGGTGAGACCCTTTTCTGCAAACTGGCAAGTTGTTATGCTTCCTGTCAAGCCCTGCTAATAGCTTTCCAGCTTTCACTCTCTAGTTATATTCCCTCTCGTACTGGTGAGTGTGTTTGGATTGGAGTTGTTCTGACATAAACGGGTTTCTATGGAAACTAATTTCGTAAAAGTAATCCAGTGTATTTGGGTTCTGGTTTAACTCATACCACTTCGGTTGCTCTTTGATATTTAACATTTGAACAGCAGTTTGTTAAAAATGAAAAGTTCCATAAGATTTTTATGTTAAACCCTCTCTTTGATTTGTGACAATATAGAGGAATGAAGAGGGTCATGTGATCAGTTAAGGACTCTATGCTACAAGAAACCTGGGTGGCTTGGCTGCTATGGGGACAAGGAGGAGCTGGTGAGACTTACTGGGGCAAAGTATCAAATATTTATGCTTCATCACAATAACAAGAGCAGAGTTGCTGAATATGGAAAGTCTTTCATGGCTGAATTTTACATTATTTGGCAAAGTGCGAATTCAGTTGAGTTGTTTTACTGTGAGGCCTAGCCAAATTTCTTGCTGTTTCTTCATTAACTATCTACCCCACCCCAAAGGTGTTCTCCCATGTCCAATTTTAGATCTATCTTATCCTCAGAACAACTCACCACTCAGCAGATGTCCACTGAAAGATCAGCATCACTTGCACCTGAGCCTTCTTTAAAAGACCATTGGGGCACCCAGGCGAGCCACTGGCATTCTGAAGCTGCCTTACTCAGTCAGGGATGTTTTCTGAACATGTCTGAGGAGGGAAAGGTGACACTGTGATTCTCTGACAGGGACCTGGAGGTCAAGGGGATTACGGAAAGAAGAGAAATCCTCTTCCTGGAGGATTGACAGGCAAGGCCTTGCCCTAAGGCCCCAGCAGGTTGGCCCAAGGTCACCACCCACGTCATTGGCAAAATCAATGGTGCAGAAGAAAGGCTGGCATTGCTGTAAGAAGGTCAATGCCTTCTCCTTCTTCGCTATGCAAGCATAACTACCGCACTCCTCTCTCTGATACCTCACACTCAGTCTATCTCTGCTACTGTACCCAACTCCAGTCAAAGCTCATACTCTGCAACCCCACTATCTTCTACAACCTCTTCCCTCATTTAGAATAGAATAGAATCTCTGCAGTGTGGAAACAGGCCCTTCGGCCCAACAAGTCCATACCAACCCTTGGAGCATATCACCCAGACCCATCCCCCAATAACCCATCTAATCTACACATCTCTGAACACTATAGGCAATTTAACATGGCTAATCCACCGAGCCTGCACACCTTTGGACTGTGGGAAGAAACCAGAGCACCCAGAGGAAACCCACACAGACACGGGGAGAATGTGCAAACTCCACGCAGTCACCCGAGGGTGGAATCGAACCCAGACGCCTAGCGCTGTGAGGCTGCATTGCTAACCACTGAGCTACCGTGCCACCCAAATTTGTTCTCACAATCCCATGTCCCCCAACCTCCCACACCACTGACCCTGCATGTCCTCTCCACTGCCTGCTCACTCCGTTGGAATACGTTTTGCCCACTTGCACCAGCACTAATATCCATGCCACCCTCTTGCATCTCACTCAATCCCTCCGTTTCTCACAATCCAGGAGAAAATAGCCTGTAACAGCCAGGACAGATGGAGCAGTGCCCAGCATTAGACTCCTCACCGTCCACGAGAAGAGAATCTTGTCACTCAAAGAACAGTGGGACCACGCCTGCAGGAATACCGAGACATCCCTGTCCCACCAACGGAGTAAGTAGCAGTCTTCATTCCACTGCAACTCTCACTGTAACCCTACTGTCAGTGACATTCACTGCACACCACTTCTAAAC
Source organism: Ginglymostoma cirratum (assembly GCA_024137785.1). Taxonomy (NCBI): domain Eukaryota; kingdom Metazoa; phylum Chordata; class Chondrichthyes; order Orectolobiformes; family Ginglymostomatidae; genus Ginglymostoma; species Ginglymostoma cirratum. Next base: position 6,191,200 of record JAHRHZ010000072.1, on the reverse strand, counting down.
ACTGACTGTGACACCGTCTGTCTCTCTTTAATCTGACAGGTATGGCTGGCTTAGAGAGTGTGGGAGCACAATCTGGTGAGTACCTCACTACAACAGCTCCACAGTTGGCCCAGTAAAAAAATGCTCCAAGCCTCTCACTTGTAAAGGACTGCTGTAGACCAGATACCTGCTCAGCCCCAGGCCAGAGAGGAGTCTGTGGTTTTGGTAACCAGGGGGTTTGTCCACATATGCAAGGATGAACCGGACTGCAGGCAGGTATATAGGCCCCCTCCAGAATTTCATGCTGAGGAGGGCCAATTTGCCTCTCATAAGAATATACTCAGCATTTCTAGCACATCCAGACAAAAATGTCCTCCAGGGCTAATGGCTCCACTGCTGAGCAGAATCCCTCTTTGTGAGCTGCAGAACAAGGGAGGACACTGAGACGTAGTGGGAAGGAAAAGGAGAAAAAAAGATTATTGAGAGCACTTAGGTCACACAGGTGATACTGTGCTGGATGTCATTTGGTATTTTTAGATCATAGAGTTTTAACAGCACGGAAGAAGGCCCCTCAGCCCAGTGTATCTGCACAAGGTCATCAAGCCCCTGTCCATTCTAATCCTATTTCCCAACATTTGACCTTTGGCAGCATAAGCTGCAGCTTTTTTAAGTTGTCATTATGTTTTCTGTTAATAGTTCTTTTTTAAAGCCTTACATCTGGTTGGTTGTCTCTCCATATAGCCCTGAACCTCACTGTTCCAGCATAAGACATAACTTCAAGCTCACAGCTGACGTACCATGGGTTGATATCTGTGTTGAGAACTTGCTGCACCATGTAGAAGCAAGAGGAATGAGGTGTATAGAGATCAATGGGTCCTGATGACATCATTTCTCCTGGTCCAACAACATCCTTATTCTTACCCTGGCTTCTATCACCAAAAGTGTTGTCACGAATGAGTTGATCAGTCATGCCCGGGTCAAGGAAGTGCACAACAAACATGGGGGTACAATTCACTAGGATGGCCAGAGATTAGGGACATCTCAGGTCTAAGTCCTGTGCAGTGTATGGGTCTGTATGTAAAATGTTTCCCTTTGAAAGCCCTTATGTCACTTACCCCACCTATTCCAAATGTGGTTGCAGCCACTTATCTCCCTTTCATATTCCAGCACAAATGAAGACATCAGCATTGTGGTCTTTGGCCAGGCCTCTTTTTTGTGTCAGTGAGCCCCCACACAGTCAAATCCCCTTCTTGGTAGTCCTTACTGTAAAGCTCGTGGACTTTGTACCTCACCAGGTCCCCAACTAACTGTGTACATCAGCCTGTACCTCCCCAACACCCTCACCACCACCAGTCACTGGCATTTGTGGAGATCAGGTGTGGTAATTCACTGTTCGCCTTACTTGAAATCAAGGTTCTCCTGACCATGGACGAATCTCTTCCCTCCCACTCCCCCATAGCCTCCTTCACAGACATCCTTGAAAGTATTACCCCCTTATAAATCAATTTGCCACCTTTCATCATTGTCATCCACTCTTGGGCACCCACCGCTCCTGTTCTCCACAGCCTGAAACCCCAATTCCCCACCAAGCCTGAACCCTTCCCCAGTGCTGAAAAATAACTTGCCGAATCTCCTTCCTGTGGCAGTGCCTCCACCCCAACCCCCCCAATTCCCCCAACCCTCCAACCCTTGTCCTCATCCGATGTTCATAGAATCACAGTCATGGAGTCATACAGCACAGAAAAGATCCTTCGGCCCATTGCGTCTGTGCTGACCTGTGATGTTTGAGGTTACTGACCTGCCAGAGGGCCAACAGGATTCTAATTTCAAGTGAAGCCTCTGTGGCGATGTGGCACCACTAAATACCGTGTGTTACTTCTCCAGGAAGATTAATTAATACCTACATTAATCCCACTTTCCAGCACATGGCCCATAACCTTAAAATTCAAGGGCTCATTCACCTACCTTTTGAAGGCTGTAAGTTTTTCCACCTGTACTGCCCCTCCAAGGCAGCACATTCCGGATACCCATGCACCTGTGGATGAAAACATTTTCCTCAACTCTCCTTTAAATCTTCACCTTAAAATTATGTCCCCCTCATTATTGACCCTTCAACATTAGAGGAACGGTTGCTTTCTATCCACCCTGTCCATGCCCCTCATAACCTTTACAATCAGGCTCCCCCCTCAGTCTTTTGTGCTATAAAGAAAGCAGTCCAAGCCTGTTCAGCCTTTCCATTTAACCTCTGTAGATGGACCAGATGGACTGACTTTGGCCCTCTCCCTCAGCCAGCTAATTGCACAGCTCAGATGAGACATCCCCAGACTTGTGACTGGTGGTTGTACATCTATCTCCCTGAGCACATCAGCCTCCCTGCCTCATACTGGTTGCACCGGGGCCTCAACATTGACTGTGACTCGCTCCAGGGATTACAGAAGCACGGAAGCCATGACTGAGGACCACGACCAATCCCCTGGACTGATATTAGAAGCTGCCATTGAGTTACATGCCAAAACCTCCTGACTGATGGCTGCTTCCATGGACTTTGGTGAGGACTACTACTCTAAAGATGTTGAGACATGGCTATCTGCTTGCTGCAGATGTAGTGTGTTTCCCCACGTAAGCTGATGGCACATGGAAAGAGCACACTGTCATACAGCAGGATGTATATCCCCCTGACCAGTAAGACAAGCTGCCTGGTTGTGTGACTGTTCTAATTGACACAGCTTGGCAAGGTAACGCGTAGATAGTGTTAAGTGTACAAGTACCAAGAGAGCAAGTGAACAGCCTGGAGGTGTCACCTGCTCCAATCTAGGTGCATGTCCCCTGCTCTCAAAGTGTATTTGCAGAAGCCTTCCAACGCTAGTTGCTGATGCACACTGCAATGCAAGTCTGCATTGCAACCCTGCAAGTGTATCAGAGAGGTACCGTGATGGTCATGAAGGGTTAGAAAATGCCAAGTGCCAATATCCATGAATAAGGGGGATACATGCAGCTGTTTCCTTTGCATCATGCTTTGAGATGCTGTTTGTTGCTAAGCAACATGGAGATCCTTCCCAGCAAACGGCGAGCCTGGTACCTGCTTCCACGTCAAGATTTCTTGACATCTAGGTACGCTCGGTATGATAGAAACATTATTAATGAGGTCAATGTGGCTGTTGTGGCATTTAACAAGCTATAATCCCCCTACATGGGTAACATGCTACTGCCTAGTGAGAATCTCACTACATCACTTCATTTTCTTCACGTAAGCATTGCCTTTATTGGGCTTTGCTTGGAACTGGTTCACTGGCCACACGGGTGTTTTTCCTGGTGGTAGAAGTATTGAATAAAACTTTTGCACATGGTGTCTTTTTGCTGAGTCACCGCACACACACACATGCCACGGGTGATGTCAGGGAAAAGTAAACGCTACTGCTGTGTAGTGGTAGTGTAGGGAAAAAGAAACAAAAAAAAAAGCAGGAGATTCAGAATCTTCTCACTTCAGGGATTGACTCCTGAGAAAGAAAAAACAGAAAAAAAAACGAAACTCACTCCATCACTCAACAAAAGCATAAGAGATTCTCCTGATGTTGAGACAGACCTTGGTGTGGAGATGCCAGTGTTGGACTGGGGTGGACAAAGTCAGAAGTCACACGACACCAGGTTCTAGTCCAGCAGGTTTATTTGAAATCACAAGCCATCGGAGCACTGCTCTTTGCTTCACAAAGGAGCAATGTTCCAAACGCTTATGATTTCAAATAAACCTGTTGGACTATAACTTGGTGTTGTGTGACTTCTGAGATAAACCTTGTCAGAATTCTCATCCAGTTCTATCACACATCACACAAAAGCCCACATCACTCAGACCCCAATAAGATTCCACCCTCAGTTTCCAAGTTTTGGACAGAAAAGAGAACAGGAGGGAAGCCTCTCAAAAAGGAAGAATTGCAGCAAGCGTGATCAGCAGAGTGAAGAAATTGTAAGTTCTCTGTGAGCTAATGGGCAAAATGGACAACAGAATCTAGTGTCGATCTGAGAAACCCGGGAGATTTGTCTTGGCATGGCTGGGAGAAGAATGGTCATTACTGGTATTCAGTTTGAGACTTCTCCAAAATTTCAGAGAAACACCTTTTGAGGGTCAGTCAATGTTACAACTCGACAAAACAGGGAACAGAAAATTCACTGGATCTGGGATGATATTGGACTGCTTCTAGTGAAAATTGTTATGCTGTAATGAGCCAAACATAAAGCATAACTGTGGCATGGGGTATTCAGTCATGCTAAAAATTAAAGATGGATGCTTTTTCTGTAATTTAGCATACTGGATGGTAATATGAATTGTTCAGCCATTGTTGCTTTTATTTTGGTTGTTACAGTAAAAGTTACTTGAAATATTGTTGAAATATTGCTTTAAATTGGTCACTGGGAATTCAAATTTCTTTTTAAAAGTTATTGGGCTCGAAAAGAAAATTGATAATTTTAAAATCAATGTGCTGCTTAATGGGAGACTTCACAAATAAGCAGGAAACGGGTGATCGGGGCTTAATGGAATTTCAGATAAGGTCAAGTTTATGGAGCGTGAAAGAAGGAGGAAAGCCAGGCAAAGGTTAGAATAGTTAAAGCTAAAGCTAATAAAGGCATGCACCAACAGAAGGATGGAGATGAGGGTACAGGAGCTGATGTTATGGTAATGGAAGCAGGCAATCTTCCTGTTTGAACCATAACATTAAATAGGTTGACAAGGTAGCAAATAGTCTGATTCAGCTTGAGAAATTAAATTATATTGAAACTAAAGGGATGGGAAATAGAAAAAGAGGAAATGAGATCTGAAGATTCCCAGTTGAGGTTGCAATACATAAATCACAAATTGTTTTAAACACTGAATTAGGAATGACATTAAAATAGGGTGTTCTTGGCCCTGATGGACAGCTTAACTATATTTCTATATGCAAGTTAATCCCCATGGAGTCTGTGACCCAGCTGGTTAAAATCCTGTTCTATGGAGACACTCTTCTACCCAAATTACCCTGTTTTGCAAGATAGTAAATTGACATGTAATGTACTAAGGCAGGGTATATGAATAATTTGTATCAGATACATTTATACTTCCATACGAAATTATTTCTTCTTCTTTCAACATTCTCTGTACCAGTTTCACCATAAGGTGAGTTGCCCATACACTATACAGTACACACTGGGATAAGCATTTGATGTTTTTGGCTTCATGGTGGCTCAGTGGTTAGCACTGCTGCCTTACAGCAGCAGGGACCTGGGTTCAATTCCACCCTCAGGTATCTGCCTGAGTGGAGTTTGCACATTCTCCCTGTGTCTGCGTGTGTTTCCTCCGGGTGCTCCGGTTTCCTCCCACAGTCCAAAGGTGTGCAGGTTAGGTGGATTGGCCATGCTAAATTGCCCATGGTGCCCAGGGATGTTTAGGTTAGGTGGGTTATAGGGGGATGGGTCTAAGTGGGATGCTATGAGGGGCAGTGTGGAAGTGTTGGGCCAAAGGTTCCCACACTGCAGGGATTCTATGATGATCCATTAGCTGATGAACTGCAGCAGATCAAACTGACTCACTACAACATTCCCAGGGGATTTAGGGATGGGAATAAATGTTATCCTTGCCAGTGACACTTGCATCTCATGAAAAAATAAATAAAAGCTACATTTAGATTTTTGGATTTCTTAAAAAGTAGCACTAATTTACGGATACAGCCACATGGGTCAATTTATAAAAGATATTTTAATTGCCTCTAGATGCTGGTTTCTAACCATAAAAACTAATGGGTTTTCCCTGCAGTTGTAACAATTCTAAGTAAAATCTGTCAGGACAATTTTAACCTCTTTACTAATAGGCATAATTTCACTACACAAGTGAACTATAATCTGGCACTAATGTATTGTTTATTCCTATTTTTAAAATAATGCCAATTTAAGTTAAGTTCCAGGAGACCTGTGCCTAGGAGCTCACTGCCTGTTACATTATTAAATCAGTCTTCCTTATCCCAGTGGCAGAATTATTGACTTCATCCTCTAGTGGCTGCAGGTAACTAGACACTGGGATAATGCAGCTTGATTTAATTGTATGAACTTGAAAGCTAGCCAATGGTATTGTGCAGGGCAGTGTGAAAGTGCACATTGAATGAGCTAGCAGATTCAATCAACCTCACAGTTTTGCCAACTTGTGCACACAGAAACTTCCCTCAGCAGTCTTTGGACCTTCAGGAATAAAGAAACCATTACTTGAAAAACATGTTTTCACCATCAATGGAGAAGCAATTTTGTGCTTATCAGGGAAAATCTGAGTCCAGAAAATTAAAAAAAAAACACTTTACGCGCTTCCATTTTGTGGATGGATCTAGCAGAGTCCACATTGACCTTGACTGTTGCCCTAAGGACAGTGTGTGCACAGGAAAGTAAAGCACATGTTGGGGTGGCAGAACATCATCGAAATTCAGCAGAAGGGACCTCAAGGAACCACAATTATGGACCAGCTGGGATAGGTTGTAGAAAACACTGTGAAATATCAGGCCAGAAAGAGCAAAACCGCAGTCACGTGGAACTCTCTTCAGGTTCATAAGTCCCAGCTATTCTGCAATAAGTGGGCAATTTCATCAAAATGTAAGTCAATCTGAAGGGGCTTGACAGTTGATACTGCTAGGCTGTTTCTCTGACTGGACAGTCTAAAATTAATGAGTGCAGTCTGAGGATATGACATTGATTAATTAAGACTGAAATAAGGAGCAATTCTCTCACTCAAGTTGCGAATCTTGGAAATCTGTGACCACATTGCTTTAGCTGCTCTTTTGTGAGATATATTCCATGCCGATTTAAGTTTATGGACTTTAGGGGATTCCAGGGATATTAGGTAAGAAAGTAGAATTGAGATGAATAGTCATCCATGATATTGAAAGAACAGGCTTGAAGGGTCCACACTGCTTACTCTTGTGTATATTTCTGAGGGAGTTTAGATTCGCTGTGGATAGGAGAGCAACTTTTTCTGCCCAAGATCCAGGAGAATATTGAGAAAATTCTGGATGAATTGCAAAAACGATTCACTCACGAGCCTGTGGAAACATATGTTCATCCTATAAATTATCTGCTAAACTAAATATAGGGTGTAATTGCTCTGGTATAGATCCAACGACAGCATTAGCAATCCCCTTGTTTGTCTTTGAAGCCGATGGAAGACAAAACCCAAGGGAATGTGAAATAGGGTGGCATTTCATGATTGAATTGTATAATTGTCAGATCATGGAATGGTTTTAGCACAGAATGAGGCCACTTGGCCTGCCATGTCATCCTAGCCCCTATAACAGAAAACCAGGAAGTCACACGCCCTTGCCTTTTCTGCTTAGCCTTGAGTTTTTTTTTTCTCTACTCAGATAATAAGGTTATTAACACATTGCTATTTCTGGAAGTTTTTTCAGTTTAACCAAGCTACTGAAGTCCCTCAGCCTGGAAGCCACTCTTGTGTATCTCCCAATAGAGACTGCCAGTTAGGCTCTCGTAGGCTTCTCAGGAATGCCTTCCTGACCACTCTACAGCCTATGGATGGGCTCCCCAGTGACTACGGCAGCTGCAGCTCCATTGCTACTTGCAACAGGTTTACCCCACTCCTTCTCCTCCACTTCACTCTCTCTCCTTCCCTTGCCACCCCCTCTGCACTCAGCAGGACTCTGTCTGTCTGTCGCTGGCACAAAAAATTTAAAAAATCCTATTTTGACATCATATGCGTTAAAAGCTTTCATTTGCTCTCAAAACAATCACTAGGCATTATTTGACTTCATTCGCACACAAACGCATTCATTCAGCTATCATCTGAGAATAACTACACGCAAATACAATCATATAGCTACAATCTGATATCCTAAATCATTATCAACTGACACCATTGTCATCAATTAGCGTCAAATAGAGTATCACAGCGCTCAAACTCAGCAACATTTGAAGTTAATGTATGCAAAACTCAGTGATCACAAGACAAAATGTGAAGAAATTACATACATCAGTTGCCATCAGTTGTGTCATGGATTTTTCTCAACCCCAACTGATGTGATATGTACTATGTTGACCCTAAATCAGTTATTATGCAGTTAATGTTGAAAAGGTATGAATGCATATACCTCCCTTTTAATTTTCCCCAGTACCCATATACGGGTGGCCAGGAATATGCATACTTTAGGAGACCTCACACTGTTAGTGGATCTATTATTTTTAGAATTCCCCACCCTCCCATCTTACCAAGGTATATTCATCCAGTCAAATTTATTGTTACATTAATCCTCAATTCAAAATTTAAATCATGATATGAACTAAGGGGAATTATAGGAATATTACAGGAATTAAAAGATTACAGTCAGCATTACTAACTGTAGATTGGACTTAAAATGAAATGTCTTCCCTCTCAGATTAAGTCTACTTTCCCCTGATCTCCCTCCCCAGGATTGAGTTCATCCTGATTTCTCCTACCGCCCAAGCTCAGATTCCCCCAATGTCTCCTCCCACAGATTGTTCACCTGATCCTTCTGTCACCACCTCATCGTTTTCTGCCCCCATCCTCTCTCTCCCACAAAATCAATGCAGTGAAAAATCAGGCATTAAATATTAAGGTCTGTGAAAGACCTGAGGATTAACAGTGTTGGTGATAGAAATTCTTACTCATTATCTTGGAGGCTATTTTTACAGGAGTTAAAAGTCAGCAATGAGAGTAGGGAATGAAAAAGAGAGACAGATTGAAACAGAGTCCATCCCCCCAACTCCAGTGAAGCATTCCTTTATTTATCCTGGACCCTGAGATGGTCACCTGGAGGAGGAGGCAACAGCACCCGAGTCAGCTACTCAATTGAAGAAATGAGAGAGGAGGCACACAGCAGATTGAGGGCGAGGCCGCAGAGCTAGGGGGCAGCAACATCAACTGTGGAAGCTGATGCAGTGGAGAAGGCAGCACAGATGGCATCAAGTCCAAGGCAGAGAAGGAAATCAATACAGAAGAGACGGGGCAAGACATGGTTGATGTGGTGGAGGCAGCTGATGAGCAAGAGGTATTCGAGAAGATGAGTTGGCCCGGTAAATACATCTCAGCTTTGTTCATGAGACACCATCATGTAAAAGCTGGAGTGCCAGTAATGAGTGTGTGAGAGCCTAACCACACCATCAGCAATTGCTGCACAAGGTGTTTGTCCAGGATCTACCAGGATTGGGGTCAAGTCATGGGTGGCATGCAACTAATTAAGAACTGATGGGGATCAGGATTTTCTTTATGATTTTTTTTAATAGTTTATCGTTTTTTATAGTTTTCTGGTTTTATGTGTTTTATGACACAGAGTGAAAAGATTTCCTGCATTGAATAAAAAGAATAATAAATTCCTTGTTTGCTATTAATTCTTTGTGCTTTTAAATGTATGGGTTGCTGATTGCATTCATGCTAATTTGATGCTTATCAGGGCTTCCTTTTGATGCCTTGGAGATTTGATGCCTATATAAGAATTTTGACTCCAACTGGAAAGGTGAGTTTTGATGCCTCAAGATGCCCTCAAGCACTCCACTAATTTTGAGTGCTTCATTCATTCCAAATGTGAACATTTGATGCCAAATGAGAGCTGTGCTGTTTTAAGAGCATTGAAAGTAAAAAAAAATGATATCAATATTTTCTGGGAAGGATGTTACAAATTATCAGTTGCAGTCCGGGCACTAAACACATTTTGACAAATGTAACTATTACATTGATCCACTAATTCTTGTTCTGAAACCTCAGTGGAGACAGGTTCTTTAGATCCATTCTTGAGATAGAATGGCAGAATTGTATCCTCCACCTAAATTCTCTTATCTAGCCTTATTCTGACATTAAACCAAATTAAGGATATCTAGATCTTCATCTGTTACATCCTATAGCTTAGTTAAATAACATACTCCCCATAAAAATATGCATATACTTCCCATCCAAAACAAGTTGTTTGAAAATTAGGACGCTAAGGCAAGTCATGTTTTGAAAGTTAGGCACAATCATTAAAGCTTTACTAAAGATATTGTTTTGCAGATGGCTACCAACATTTTTTACTATTTGCTCAATTTGCACAGTTCCCACAAGTTGTTGGTTCTTCTCAAGATCAACTACAGTGGTTATTATAAGTGTTTTTCAATGAAGGCCTTCACAATTAAAATGAAATCATCCATTTCAGTCAACTTGGAAATGGGCAGACTGAATCAGACCAATAATGTAGTGCAGTATGAATAAGTTTCATTCAATCAATGTAGTTAATGCAATGGTTTTAAATTTTAAAAGAAACATAAAAATAATGTTTCTATGTTTGGATTTTTTTGGTGAATTTCCTGGCTGTTATTTGTTCCAACGGAGCTTGTCTTTCTTAATATTTAATGAAGCACAGTAATAGCCTTAAAAACAGAGAGACTTCCTGTTTCCTATTTCCTTCTCGGTAAAAGCTTTCTTTTAAAGGGAAATGAAACTCCCGCGGTAGAGCATTCTTGCACTGCATTAATTAAATGTCGGTTGTACTTTATTTCTCTGGCCACAACATGCAAGGTTCACTTTCTTTGATAATGTCCCCTGCTTAACATTCTTAAGATTTATAAATCATCGCACATGTCTTGCTTCTAAGTACCAACATCTATATTCAGCCCTATTAAGGTGTTTCAGACTTCTAAGCATAAGTTGTATCACAGGAAATGAGCTGTAGGTGGGGAATTGTGGGAATTGACATCTCTTAGACAAAAAATAATGAAGTAATAATTCAAAAAGCAAGCACTGAATGACATGACCACGGATATGAGAACTAGTTAATTAAAATTTGCCATAACTGGACAGAGAAGTTTTTGAATAATGCAATAAAATAAATTATTTCTGCAACTCAATAATATTAAATATTTTACCTTTCTCCATTTAAAACCTTTGGAAATGCTGCAAAACTTTGTTTATGTATATGTTCAATTTGTGATTCATTGCAGTAATTTTTAAAGGAGGATTAATCATGTTAAAAGTAATTTCATGGCTCTAGCTCCTTCTGGTGCTGCAAATATTTTATTCACATTTCACCCCAGATTGGTTAAGGATCAGAACTGGCCTGAGATTATTCCTGTAGCTGTCTACTTTGGCCATGTTTCTCATTTGGCACAAAATCTTTCCAAAAGCAAACAAAATGCCTTTGAATTTCTGAAAATAATGGAAATCTTGACATTTTCAGGTGTTTGAAATTCATTCCAGAATCAATTGTCCCAAATTTGTAGTCTTGAATTTAGAGCTGCAATAAATCAGGATGTTGTCGCTGCTATGTAATATTCAGAACGTAGTGCATTCAGTTGACATTTTCATTTATACAATTATTGTTTAACCTTCTTTAACCTTCACTTCTGCTGTTGACAGACACAAAATACGTTAGGGAAAAAAATGCAGGATTACCATCAAGTTCAGGGAATACAGTAATTTGTTGCTGAATCTGCAAACTTTATTATTCAGCACCGATTCACATGGAACCCAGCTGAACTCCATGCAATTCAGCTTGAACAGAGAGAGAAAATCACCACCATATCAACTGAAAGTTTTAATTAATCTTTGATTTAATCTCCTACTGGGCAATTAGGTTGTTGAAAAGAAAACCTGGATCAGAATTGAGCTCTGCTTTGAGTTTATTGCTGTTAGATTTTAATTTGCTTCATCATCATTAATTATTTCAAACATTATTCAAGGGGTGTGGATTTGTCGCAGGATTCAAACTGAAAGAATATTTGTCGTTTACCCGCATCAATCACCTGTTGCAAATGTATATTTTATGTTTAACTCTTCTTACATTTTAATAAAAGAAGCACTGTGCATTTTCATAGAATGCCTACAGTGTGGAAAAAGGCCATTTGGCCTATTGAGCCACACTGGCCTTCTGAGGAGCATCTGATAAGACACACCCCTACCCTATCCCTGTAAACCCCACAGCTACTCTACCTAGCCAACACATCCCTAGACACTGCAGGGCAACTTAGCAAGGCCAATCTACCTAACCTGTATGTTTTTGGACTGTGGGAGGAAACCAGAACACCCAGAGGGGATCTACACAGACACAGGGAGAATGTGTAAACTCCACACAGACAGTCACCTGAGGCTGGAATTGAACCCAGTTCCCTAATGCTGTGAGACAGCAGTGCTGACCACTGAGCCACTGAGCCAATCAATGCAGATAATGATACTAATTAGCAGAAGTACACATCATCAGAGAATAAATATAACTGCCATTGATGATTCAATTAAGAGTTGGGGCACTCAAGTGCAACATTGTTAAGCAATTTTTCAGAGAAAGTGATAGATATTCGGACCTCTCCACGAAAAGCTGTGAATTGTAAAACACTTAAAGCTTTCAAAACAAAGATAGATAGGTTTTTTGCTACAATTAAAACATCAAGAAATACGGTGCAAAGGCAGGAAATAGAGTTGGTATATCAGCCATAATCTGATTGCACAGTGAAGCAGGATGAAGGGCCAATTGACATACTCCTGTTTCATATTCAACTTCAGGCATTAACTGCAACTAGAAAATCTCCTTTGTCTCTAGTTTTGATGGAATGTAACCCATACACACATTTGTATATTGTCAATTATACAATGTACTCCTACAAACCTATTTTGATGCCAGTTTTAATTCCTGAAAGCACAAATTAATTGAACAACAATACACACAGATTCTAGCAATAAAAAAGATGGAAGCAAATAAGTTTGCAGACACTAATTGCATCACACTAATACACCACTACAAATTTAACCTAGTTTTGCTAATGAAGTCTGGCAGGGACCTTTATGGTTCCTTTTTTCCTTTTTCATATCAATACTGTATAAACTCGCTGAATAATTGATTTCTACTATCATTTTGAAGCTACAAGAAGCCTTGTGAAAACAAAAGTAATAATCTTAAAAATCTGGAGCTTTATCACACGAGAGGGTGGTGTGTGTATGGAACGAGCTGGCAGAGGAAGAGGTGACAATGGGTACAATTACAACATTTGAAGGGTACATGTATAGGAAGGGTTTAGAGGGAAATGGAAAATGGGACTAAGTCAGATTGGGATGTGTGGTCGGTGCGGACGAGTTGGACTGAAGGGTCTGTTTCTGCGCTGTATGATGCTGTGACTGTAAATAGTTTCACCAAACCTAGTGGCAGCTCCACAGATTCCATTATCTTTAAACAGCAGCTAAGTGCTATACAATGTCCTTTGTGGAAGGTATTCTAAACTCATTAGTCACTACTACATGAGTAACGGTGGCCGGACTCTTATAGGTCTCTGAACAACGTTGGCTAAGATGAGAAATGGGCTAAGGTGAAATCTATGGCAGAATCGTGTGAGAAGTCCAGTGAGGTCTTTCTTGACACCAGGAGCAATGAGATCTGGATGTTGAGATGAAGTGGCGAGATGCCTCTTGAGTGGGATTATTGTTTGTTAGCAGCATCCATAACTGCAGATCTCACCTGGTTAATGTGTAGCTTCCTATCCTATCTCCCATCATGAGGAAACTAGACACCAGGAATTCCCAACATGAAAGTTAGAGCAAGCTTGCTGCTTGCTCCTCCAAATTGTCACCTTGGACAAGATGCAACAATATTACAGGGTACATTCCAATGCATCGGCTGCACTCACCCCCATCCAGAACATTGGCACCCCACACCTACCAGGCTGTCAGGATTGTCATTGTGCCTTGCCAGTCCCCTGTATACTTCTGTACCTTAAAGCTGCACTTCAGTGCACACTGGCAGCTAACATGGAAATACTGCTGAGCGGACACTTTACACAGGGACAGACACCCAGCTCATGGAGCGTAACTGGCTGCATCACAGGGTGCCTTGCTCACTCTCTTAGTGCTCACTCATCTTGAGCATACCTGGATGCCCACATTAACTCTCCTTGACTTGACTCATCTCGTCGTGTTTTGTCTTGCCTCCCAACCCCCACCCACCACTCCCTCAAATAGAGCTACTAGGCTCACCGAACTGCTGTATTGCTGTGCTGTTTGGTGCAGACCCACAAAACTTGTCATAGTTGTCAGCGGTCATCAGTCAAGGCAAGGAAGACAGCCTTCCCTCAGAGGGACCCAGCAGAGTAAGTGAAGGATGGCCATTAATATTGGTGCAGAAGCTTGGGCATGGTCAGTCAGCCAACTGGGGTGGTCAAGGCCAGGGTGCTCAGAGGGTGAGGAGCTGGATGTCTGACAGCCCACCACTTGTCTTGGCTCTTAAAGTCCTTATTGTAGTCTGTTTCCTGAAATAAGAAAATGAGAGGGATTGAGAGAGATGAAGGTGGGTGAAACAATTAGTGCTGGTGCTAATGGGGGAAACATAGTGAAGTTTCTCTGAAGAGTGAGTGAGTAGGTAACACAGAGGCCATGCAGGGTTGGGAGAATGAGGTTTGACATGGGGAAGTGAAGGAAGATGTTGAACATAATAGTGAAAGGAGTAGAGCCTTTGCCCTGGTGGAAAATGGGTACAGTGGCAGAGACAGAGGGAGTGTGAGGTAGCTGGGAGAAGATGGTGGCACCTACTCTGGTGGTGTAGAGAAGTCTATCGTCCTTCTTCCTTCATTTCTTCAGACAACTGGGCCTGCAGTGACATTGTCTCAACATTGGTCAGGCTGGCAAGGTCTGATCGTGCCATCTTCTGCTTGTCTTGGTGGGGACAGGACCTCTGCACCACCTTGGCTACTGGATTTTTGGGCGCCAGTCCACAAAGTGGGACATGAATTTCCCAAAATCTGACACATGTGGGGCAAATGTCACAAACTTTATGGGCTACTCCAGACTGACACGGGTGCCAGGGATGCCGGTCTCTTCCAGGATATCCCAGCCATGGTGAGTTCTTCCGGCTAAGGGAAGTGATAGAATCAAGCTTGTATCAGATAAAAGGGCCACCATAGGGGCATGACAGTAACTAATGAGCAAAGTTTGAGATGACAGTGCAAGAAAACTCACTAGGCTTCATGGTGAGAAACCCTCCACGAAACCCAACGAAAATGACACAGGTATAACATTGTAAGATTGAGCCCATTGTTGATTATATTGTTGACTACAAACTTGGTACCTTCATGGCCACTACATTTCTAAAAAAAAAAATCACCTATATCAGCTGGCATTATGGACTCAATTTTAATTCTGTGCAAATGTGCAGGTTTTGAACAGGTCAAAATATTTTCCCCTATGTCGATGTTTTGATATACATGGGAAAAAAAAAACTCTGCATCCTTTCCTGCTTCTGCACTTTAAAAGATAAAAGATAACCTGAACAAATGATTCACAGCATAGATTGAATGCAAAGAGCGAACTGAAAGTTAACCAGATGAATAAAGGATCCAGTAATGAATTTTCTTCTGATTAACATCCACATACATTTGTTATAGATCAGACCAGGCCCCCTCAAAATATTGAAGAAGTTAGCCTAGATCCTAACTTTTTCTTATTTTAAAGGCTAAGTGCTAGGCATTTCATTCCAGGTGTAATTCGATTTGTCAAACCATTAGATTTGAAGCAAAACACACTTCATTCACAGACTGTAGTTAAAAAACAATAAAAGAAAGTCGAAATTGGAATAGCATAACCCTATGGGAAAACTTAACAGAATAATAGATTATTTTACCACTTATCAGTAACTGCTTTAATATAGTGATTTCCCATAAACACACTCTTGGCAAAGGGAAAGTCAATAAAATAGGTTGTCTCACATGCAATTCTAGCAGCCCAGGAGGAAAAACATCCAGAGAACTCTCTGAGAGAGTGTAGCAGGGAGATATGTACTGCAGCTTCCAAACCCTTCTGAGACCCTAGCAACTGCTACTGAAAAACTAAAACAAAAAAGCTAAAAATTCTGGTTTTGTGAGAGCTTGAGCACACCCATTCAGGCTGCATCCATGGTCTAGGCCCAAAACGTCAGCCTTCCTGCTCCTCTGATGCTGCTTGGCCTGCTGTGTTCATCTAGCTCTGCACCTTGTTATCTCAAGGCCTCTTGAACTGTTTACTTTATGAGTTTTCAGTTGATCGCTCCATTCCTCTGCCTTAAAACCTTTCTTCAAAACAAAAACCAGGTTAAAATACACCTCTTAAAGCTGTGGTATCGTCACAGATTCAAATTGATATTGGTGATATCTTTACCAAGTCCATGGGGAATTAAAACAATTTTCATTGTTAGAGATAGAGGTAAACTGGTATCAAGTACAAATATGACTTGAATATAAGTCGTGTTAAGGTCATGATGCCACCTCAACCAGGAGAAAGTAAGTGTCTTAAGCAAGGAAGGGAAAATGGTGGCTGGTGGGTGGGGGATTTTGATTCTCAGATGGCTCTGAAATAGACCCATTTAATCGCACTCTCTCTGATAACAGGTTGTACAAAGAAAAGGTTCTGAAAGGTTTAATATTGGATCCTACATTGGTTGCATTTGCTGACACTAGTGCAAAAGTACAGTGCACATTTCATTATTAATTAGGTGGGGGAAAGAGATGGGAACACAAGAGGGGAAGGGGGTACGAGAACAGGACTGGGAGGGGAGAGATTCGCGCCCAGACCAGGGGTGGGTTGATTATGACGCAAGAAGAGCTGGATGAAGGGGGTATGTGGGATGAGGGGAGCAGGGGAGTAGGGTACACAGAGAGAGGTGGAGGAGGGTATTCCAGCTCCTGGGCCCTCCTCCCTCCAGGGATTCCCTGATCCCATGTCCTGCAGTCTTACATCCCAGCACTGAAGCCTATTTCAAAAGCCTGTGCACTTCCCTGTGCATATGCAATGCTGAATTTTGATATGACGTCACATATAAATTCCAAATGTTGAAATATTGGTCGTGGGGTCATGCGCCTATATGCACAATTGCCTGCAGTCATGGGTATCAGCAAACACCGCCTATTAGGTGAAACTCCACCCAATCTGACATTGTTGTATAGTCTTGGGCTTAGGCTGAATATCTTACAATCTTGTGGAGTGAAGTTTTTATCCATAGGATAAATACATACATAGGCTGTAGTCTTAGTAACAATAACCACCAAACTAATGTAACTTGTGCTTAATTGCTATCATACATCTTGTTAAATCAAGAACCTCTTCTTGTTAAGACTCATGGTGGTTGATTTGCTACCTCTGTGAATAAATTATGCCTTTAGAGACAGTCAAAGGAAAGACAATTGTTGGCAGTATACCTCCACCCACAACTATAATTATTGGGTGATGGGAGCGTCAGGTTTGTAAAAGTGGCAGATGATGGGGGTGGGAGGCATGGTGAGGTAGTGGTTTGAGGCAAAGGTTGGTGAGGGATAGTATGCCAGGTGGCTATGGGGAGCAGGGTGTCAGATGGATAGGCAGGTTAAGGTTCAGGTGGTATTTGGGTTGCCAACTGCTCCTACCACACTGACACTAGGATATTAAGGCCAAGATATGCTGAAAAAAGCAAATAGTGGGAAGTTTGTGCGACGTTCTTCTACTACGATCCCATTTTCAAGTTGGTAAAGGACAGTAGTAACAAAATTCCTCAGTCAAGCAATTTTGCCAGTGCACAGCTGTTTCTGCTTCATAGTTAATTAAGAGTAGAAGACTCTGTGGTAAATTTAAAAATTACATCCCCATAACATGGCATAAAACCAAACCAAGGCCTGTTAAGATGTCAAATGAAACTAAAATGTGATTATTTAACCAGTTAAAAGTAGCTTTCTAAAGAACGTTTCAAACACTTTTTTCATTCACCCTTGGGATGTGGACATTGCTAGCTGGGCCAGAATGTATTGCCTATCCCTATTTGACCTTGTGAAGGTGATAGTGAGCTGACTACTTGAATCGCTGCTTGTCTATGTGTTGTAGGTAGACCCACAACGTGGTTCGGGCAGGAATTCCAGGATTTTGACCCAGTGATGGTAAACTAAAAGGCTGATTTCTCATCCTGAACTCTTCCGGCAGGGAAAATGCAAGTGGGAGGTAAGATCTTGGAAAGTTTCTACCTCTTACTAAAGATATTTTAAAACATTCCTCTTTGCCAAACAAGGATATCACAGGCCTCCTTTGCCCCAGGATTTCCATCCTCCCTGGCTGCAGAATTGACTGCAGGTCTCCATGGATCACCTGCAATGATTTAAATATCACCATTCTCAACATTTCTAATTCCCACATGTCTATTGATGGATGATCTAATTCCTGTTGGTTGGATGGGAAGACTATCATTGAGAGCCAGCTGTTTAAGTGATTTTTTTTACCCGATCTGGACTCCCAATTCTTGACCCAAGATACATTTGCCCTACTAGTTTTATTTTGCTTTTCAGAATTACAGCATTAACTTCAATAAGATTATTTAAAACTTACCATAATCACTAATGGAGCTAAAACAGTACGAAATATTTTGATTTTTTAAATCCAATATTAGCAATCACAAACATGAACAGGTAAATGCACTTGACCTATTTACTGTTTTAAAACAAAACATATGTTTCTGACAATTTCATGCCAAACACAGATGGTAGTCAAAGTATGTAATTCAGTCTATCAAATACCTATTTGTTCATTACCTTTGTAGCTTTTTGCAATAGTGACTATAAATTTTGATAATTCCTTAATACTTCCTTTTTTTTGGTTTATATCATTTTTCTTGGTCAGATATATTGCAATTGTTAGTGCAGACTCCTATTCCAATTTTGATGATACAATATAAATATTTCACTGCAGCTCAAATGTGTGAACGTATGCACTATTACAATAGTAAGTTTAATAATAATATTTCATTGGCTGTAAAGTATTTTAAGATGTCTTGAATTGGGGATAGAGGCTGTAGAAATACAAGTTCATGCGGTCATTCACTACAGGGATACTGCTAACTTGAAAATGTTCTTTTTTTTGTTTGCATATGAAGAAAAAGATCATGTAAATCATGTATGACCTTTCATCAAGTCCCATTGGTCCATCGCCCCTGGACTTACTGATCGACATTGCCTCTGGATCTTGTTTTTAAAAATGCTCACTCCTGTTATTTCTAAGCTAGGCTCCAGTCAAACAACCATTTAAGGTCTCTGTACTCCTGCAATTCTGTAGTGTATGGAATTCAGACTTTAACTGTTCTGCCATCAGCAATCATCCCTTCGCTGATTAAGACTGTAAAACCTGAAATTCCCTAAATCTCCATACCTCTATTCACTTTTGAGACATCCTTAAAACTTATCCAACCTTTTGGTCATATCTCCTTGTTGCTGAAAGCCAAAATTTGATTATAATGTTGCTGGGCTGTTCTGCTACATGAGTGGTGTTACATAAATAGACACTTTTTTCAAGCACATTGTTCCTGATTTTACTGCAGGGAGGTTATTAACTGGGGGGCAGTGAGTGTGTTGGAAACACCCCTTCTGCAAGACCACACCCATTTAAATTCCTGACAACCTACCCACCTCAATGACCAACTAACAATGCAAGAAGTGTCTTGTGATCTGTTTCTGGGGGCCATCTTGTAGAGGTCCTACACTTGGGAATTGATGGATACGCTTCAAGAAAGGTCTAAGGTTTCTCCTAGTCTCTACAAAGAAGTACAAGCAAGATACCTTTTTGGCCTTGGAGTCTGTTTACATTTGGTGAGAAAGCTACAGTGTCTTCAACTTTCAGACTTCTGGTTAAAATTATAATTAAATGATGAGGCTGTCATCAAGTTCTGACTGCAGATGTGAGGAAGGACCCTACCAGCTCTGGGTGGGTCCTTGCTGCCTGTTCAGTAGAGCTTAAAATTTACTACAACAACAACACCTCCTGGCAGATTTCTTACTTGCCCACTCTAACTACCCACTTTTCTTCTTTCCAGTGGGTGGACAGAGGTAAAACTGAT
This sequence comes from Ginglymostoma cirratum, assembly GCA_024137785.1. NCBI lineage: Eukaryota > Metazoa > Chordata > Chondrichthyes > Orectolobiformes > Ginglymostomatidae > Ginglymostoma > Ginglymostoma cirratum. The sequence goes on along the minus strand of JAHRHZ010000072.1, from coordinate 6,171,419 downwards.
TATATCAGATGGGATTCTCCTCTACTCCAGTGGAGTAGCAATGAGACAGGGCTTACTTCCAGCTCTGTGAAACAGTCATAACTCCCATCCCACTTCCTGCATCAGGGTTCAATTCTCCACAGTGGAAATAAAGAGAATTGTTCTTGTACAGCACAAAAGAAATCTTCATATATACAGCTGCTAGCATTGGTAGCATGTCACATCTCTGGATAAGAACTACCAATGGCTTCTGTCTAAGATAGTTCACTGCCACCAATCCTCCTTTCTCTGTGCTGAGTCTATGGGTCTGTCCAGTTATCAGTGATAGAGCATAGATCACATGGACGTCATACCAAGGAGAGGCACATCTTTCAGATCACTGTGCAGTTTATTGCATGATAGCAATACGTACAATTAACACGTGACATGAACTAGTGAAATACAATTACAACTATCAGGAACCAGATACTTTACATCTGTCTCCATCAGGACTTCGGGCAAAACTTACTGTTTCTCCATCCAAAGGATCAGTGAAATCACTAAATTCGTGAAACTAAAGGAACTTCAACATTAACTATTTCAGAACCATTGCCTTCTGTTAGACAACCAGTGTGCTCAACATCTTTGAAGGTCTCTGGTTAATCCTGAGGCCTGAAATGGGAGGTGTTTGGATCTATTTTGGAAGGATAAATGACTATTTAAAAAAAACTTTTTAACCAGATTGTGACACTGATGCTACACATATTCCATTCTGGTAACTGCTTATTGGAAATGTTACGAAGAGAAACTAGACAGGGATCCAGCCTATATTTGCTTGCGACAATTGGAAGAAAGAGCAAGCGTCCTAGCATGAGTGAGTGGGATTGGAAGGAGAGAGGAACCTCATGTGCTGGACCACACATGACTCTTCATCCCTCATCCATTTCCTGTAGGAAATTTAACTATTTTCCGGAATTTGTTTATCAAGTCATTTCACGAAGATCCGCGATTCTTCTGCCTCTACTTTATTCCAAACAAAAAGTGGCCTGTTCAGTGTGTTTGCAATGAATGTAATGTGTTCTTAACTTAAAAAGACTGTGCCATTTGTCCCTTATTATTCTGTTATCTAAGTGTATTAATTGGCCATTGGAGAAAATGTCATCACTCAGTAACAACACATGGCGAAGTGTTTCCTCTTCTGTTTGCTTTCTGTCATTAGTCTTTAAAGGCAGGTAAAGGCTGCGTTTGACAATCTGTTGTTAAATAATCGAGGGTGTAAAATATGGTGCTGTCTTATTCCAAACAGCAGAAATTGAATTCTGTGTATCTGAGAAACGTCCCGATTGCAGTAGGTGACTGAAATCGAAGTTCCTGTCTAAAGGGTTTTGTAACTTACCCTCGGCACCGCAACTTCCTGATGCAGCGAAGTACTGTTTGAGCTAAAGTTATGTGGAGACCATGAGGAAAACAAGTAAGTTAGTGGACTGCTTACAGGATTTTGTTTTCCAAATTAAAAACTCAAGCTAGAGAAGGTTGATGTGTTAGGTGTCAGTGTGCTTTATTTTTAACTGATCTTATATTTGATGAGTATGCTTCTTCAGGGTTGGGGAGAGATCTTGGCTTATTTTAAGTAAAGGAAATGGGGGGGAGGGGTAACAACTGAACGTATAGGAAACGTTTTAAACTGATTTCTCTTCTGTGACGTGATGCACGTTATAAGCTTTGTAAAAGCAGATGAAATGTTTGATATTCAATTTATACAGATTAAACGTAAATTATTGATGTTTGCCATTTTTAACAGTCCATTCTTCATTGCCCATTACGAAGGTGTGAACTAACCATAACAATACAGGAAGATACACTGCAATGATGGCTCATTTAGCAGTTTATGTGCATTATTTGAACTCTGACACAAGTTGTCTCCCTGATAACTTATTTTCTGTGATATTTTTGCCTGAGTATACTCTTGTGCAGTGTCTTGGGAGTGCAGTAAACTGAAAGCCCTGTTTAAATGAAAGTTGCTGTTGCAGTAACATATATATTTATTCTGTGAAAGCTTAGGAGGCTTCTGCCAACTTCAACTAAATTCCAGTCTCTCAGCGTGATAAGCATTAGGTTTGTAGGTACAGAGTGAGTGGTGCATGGGCAAACAGTCAAAGGCTTAAATGGTATATGGGCTTATTGGTTTTATTAATAGTAATTGGTTCAAAAGTATGGAAGTTATGCTGACCCTTCATAAAACACTGGCTAGATCCCATCTAGAATGTTATGGTCAATTCTGGTCACCGTACTTTCTTTTTGAAAGGATGCAGGAACATTTAACAGACATACGTAACTTCGGTTATTTATAATGAGTACAGAAACTGGAGTAATTGTGCACAGGCCATAGAGGTTAAGAAGAGGTTACACTTGGAATATTGTGTTCAGTTCTGGTCACCCCATTATAGAAAAGACGTGGATGCTTTAGAGAAGGTGCAGAGGAGATTTACCAGGATGCTGCCTGGACTGGAGAGCAGGTCTAATGAGGAAAGGTTGAGGGTTTTTTCATTGGAGCAAAGAAGGATGAGATGTGACTTGATAGAGGTGTACAAGATGAGGAGAGGCATAAATAACGTGGATAGTCAGAGACTTTTTCCCAGGGCGGTAATGACTATTATGAGGGGGCATAATTTTGAGGTGATTGGAGGAAGGGATAGGGGAGATGTCAGAGGTAGGTTCTTCACAGAGAGTGGTGGGCGTGTGGAATGCGCTGCCGGCAGTGGTAGTGGAGTCAGATACTTTAGAGACTTTTAAGCAACTCTTGGATAGGCACATGGAGGATAGTAAAATGTAGGGTATGCAGGGTAGATTGATCTTAGTAGGATAATAGGTCGGCACTACATCGTGGGCTGAAGGACCTGTACTGTGCTGTACTGTTCCATGTTCTATATGATAGCAGTGTTTCAAAAGCATGGATATAATAAATAAGGAAAAACTTGCCATTGGGAGAGTGCTTGTAATCAGAGGACGCAAAAAAGTCTGGTAAATTAACCAGACGCAATATGAGGAAAAACGTTTACACTGCAAATTACAATCTAGAATACATGTCAGGTTGATAGAAGCAGATTCAGCCATAACTTTCAAAGAGACTTCCACAAACACTTAAAAAGAAAACATTTGCAGGCTCGGCCATAGAGAAAGATAAACATGAGGTGATGTATTTGGTCAGGACAGACAAGGCAAGGGAATACATATTGAAAGTTAGCATTATGGTGTGCATTAAACTAGTCCCTTAAGGAATCGGGACAGATATATAAAGTGGTTAAGAAGGTGTATGGTGTAACTTGATCTTAGTAGTCAAGGCATAGAGATTAAGAGCAGGGAAGTTATGCTGGAAAAGTAAAACATTGGTGAGACCACTTCAAGAGTGTTGTGTGCAGTTCTGGAATTCACATTATAGGAGGGATATATTAGTACTGCAGGGAACGCCGAGGAGATTTACCAGGATGTTGCCTAGGCTAGAGAGTTTGATGAGAGATTGGACAGACAGTGGTTCTTCTCCTTTTGAATAGAGGAGATTGTGGGGGGTGGGGCAAGGGACCATGACTGAGATTTATAAAATTATGATGGATATAGATAGGACAGACAGGAAGAAACGTTTTGTCTTGTTGGAGGGATCAACGACCAGGGGTTGTAGATTTAAGCTAAGGGTCAAAAGGCTTAGAGGAGATGTGAGAAAAACCTTTTTCACCCAGAGAGTGGTGGGAATCTGGAACTCACTGCTTGTAAGGGTGGAAGTAGCAGAATCCCTCATTAACATTTAAGAAGTATTTAGATATGCACGTGCGATGCCAAAGCATACAAGGCTACAGGCCAAGTTCTGGAAAATAGGATTGGAATAGTTTGGTGGTTGATTTGACTAGAACGGACGAGATGGGCAGAAGGGTCTTTCTTTAAGATCTCTATGACTGCAAAAAAAGCAGTATGTGGGATTAATTAGCTAGTTCAAACAAAGAACCAGCATGTGCATAATAGCCTCTACTTCTGTGACATCTCACTTTGTGATGGGATACCACCACTGCACATTTAATTGAGGTCGAATATTGAATATCTTGCTCGGATAATGGTAGTGACTATTGTTTTGGAATGCGGCAAACCTGAGAAATAAAGACAGTAATCTAACTCAATAAACAAAGTAAGTTTTCTAGTTTAAAAAGTGTAAACTGGAGTTCAAACTACCAACAATTACAATAGAAAAACTGAGCTAACCTTTGTTGAGAAGTGCACAGACGCAATGAAAATTCAAAGCTCAGTGCTGTGAGTATACCAAGGAATTAGAATAGTTTGATTAATAATTGGTGTTGATTTCATTTGAGTTCTATCTAATTTAACCTAATTTGTAGTAGGTTACAAAATAATTGTCCATTTTCTATTTATGTTGTTTATACTTTCTTTTCAACTATTTGTGGTGCTCCCAAGGTACAAAACCACATGGTAATAATTGAAGGCTTGATGATTTGTGTCACCCTCTTGAAGCATGAAAAATATTGGTGCTGTGACCTTAAGACCCTAAGGCATTAGAGCAGAAACTGGCTGTTCAGCCCATCGAGTCTACTTTGCCATTTATGGATGATCTCACAATCCTCAGTTCCACTTTCCTCATACCCCTTGATTCTTTCACTGATTAAAAATCTGTCTACCTCAACCTTGAAAATACTTAATGACCTAGCTCTAAAATCCTTCTGTGGCATAGAATTCTACAAATTCACTTCTGGTGAAGGATCACCGGATCCGAAATGTTAACTCTGTTTTCTCCTTCACAAGTGCTGCCAGACTTGCTGAGCTTTTCCAGCAACTTTGTTTTTGTTCTACAAATTCAGTACCTTCTTAGAGAAGAAATTCTTCCTTTATCTATCCCTTTATTTTTGAGAATATATCATTTGGTAATAGAATTTCCCACATGGGGAAGCAACCTCTTCATATTCAGTCTGTCAAGTCCCCAAAGAATCTTGTATGTTTCAATAAGGTTGTCCCTCATGCTTCTGAATAGCAATGAGTACAGGCCCAACTTCGCCCACATGAGACAGACACTCCATGCCTGATCTTGTCTACCTCCAATGCCAGTGTATCATTTCCTTGGTGAGGGGCCCAAAATTGTTCACTGTATTCCAGCTGGGGTCTGACTAGTGTCTTGTATAGTTTTCAAACTGCATTCCCTTTGAAATAAAGACCAAAATTCCAGTAGCTTTCCCTACTACCTGCTGAACTTGAATGTTAGCTTTTTGTAATTAATGCTCTCAAATTCCTCCATCCTGTAGCTTTCTGCAGTCTTTCTCTAGTTAAATAATATTCAATAGAAATGAAACTGAACAGATCACCTGCCATCGACCCAGGCACCGGAAAAGACAACGGCAGAAACAGCCCTGTCAACCCTGCAAAGTCCTCCTCACAAACATCTGGGAGTTAGTACCCAAATTAGGAGAGTTGTCTCACAGACTAGTCAAGCAACAGCCTGACATAGTCATACTCACAGAATTTTACCTTACAGACAACGTCCCAGACACCACCATCACCATCCCTAGATATGTCCTATCCCACTGGCAGGACAGACCCAGCAGATGTGGTATCACGGAGATATGCAGTCAGGAGGTAGTTGCCCTGGGAGTCCTCAACATTGACTTTGGACCCCATGAAATCTCACGGCTTCAGGTTAAACATGGGCAAGGAAACCTCCTGCTGATTACCACATACCACCTTCCCTCAGCTGCTGAATCAGTACTCCTCAATGTTGAATAACACTTAGAGGATGTGCTGAGGGTGGCAAGGGCACAAGTGACCACCGCACAGCCCTTGTGGAGATGAAGTCTCGCCTTCACATTGAGAATAACCTTCATAGTGTTGTGTGGCACTATCACGTCCTAAATGGGACAGACTTTTCACGGATCTAGCAACTCAAGACTGGGCATCCACAAGGTTCTGTGGGCCGTCAACAGCATCAGAATTGTACTCCAGCATAATCTATAACCTCATGGCCTGGCATATCCCCCACTCAGCCATTACCATCAAGCCAGGGGATCAGCCCTGGTTCAGCAGAGGGCATTGCCAGGAGCAGCACCAGTTGCACCTGAAGATGAGGTGTAAACCCAGTGAAGCCACCAGACAGGACTGCTTGCACACCAAACAACATAAGCAGCAAGTGATTGACAGAGCTAAACGATCCCACAACCAATGGATCACATCTAAGCTCTGCAGTCCTGCCACATCCAGCCGTGAATGCTGGTAGGCAATTAAACAACTCTCTGGATGAGGAGGCTCCACAAATATCCTCATCCTCAATGATAGAAGAGCCCAGCACATCAGTGCAAAAGATAAGGCTGAAGCATTCGCAGCAATCTTTATCCAGAAGTGCCAAGTGGATGATCCATCTCTGCCTCTTCCAGTGGTCCCCAGCATTACAGATACCAGTCTTCAGATAATTCAATTCACATTATGTAATATCAAGAAATGGTTGGAGACACTGGATACTGCAAAGGCTACAGACCCTGACAACATTCTGGGAATAGTAGTGAAGACCTATGCTTCAGAACTTGCCACTGTCCTGGCCAAGCTGTTCCAGTACAGTTACAACACTACCTGACAATGTGGAAAATTGCCCAAGTATGTCATGTTCATTTAAAAAAAAAAGCAGGACAAATCTTACCTGGCCAATACCTGCCCCATCAGTCTATTCTTGATCATCATAAAGTGAAGGAAAGTGTCAACAACAGTGTTATCAAGCAGCACTTGCTCAGCAATAACCTGCTCAGCGACACCCAGTTTGGGTTCTGCCAGGGCCACTCAGCTCCTGACCGCATTACACCCTTATTTCAAACATGGACAAAAGAACTGAATTCAAGAGATGGGGTAAGAGTGACAGCCCTTGATATCAAGGCTGCATTTGACCGAGTGTGGCATCAAGGAACCCGAGCAAAACTGGAACCAACGGGTATCAGGGAGCAAACGCTCCGGTAGTTGGAGTCATACCTGACACATAGGAAGATGGTCGTAGTTGTTAGAGGTCAACCATCTCAGCTCCAGGACATCTCTGTGGGAGTACCTCAGGGTAGTGTCCTGACTCGGTCCAACGATCTCCAGCTGCTTCATCAATGATCTTCCCGCCAACATAAGGCCAGGAGTGGGGATGTTTGCCGATGATTGCACAATGTTCAGCACCATTTGCGACTCCTAAGGTACTGAAGCAATCCATGTTCATATGCAACAAGATCTGGACAATGTACAGGCTTTGGCTGACAAGTGGCAACTAACATTCATACCATACAAATGCCAGGCTGTGACTATCATGAATAGGAAACAATCTAACCACTGTCTCTTGACATTCAATGGTGTTACCATCACTGAATCCCCCACTAGCAACATCCTTGAGGTAATCATTGACCAGAGATTCAACTAGACTCACCACATAAACACAGTTGCTACAAGGGCAGGCCAAAAGCTAGGAATACTGCAGCGAGTAACTCACCTCCTGACTCCTCAAAGTTTGTCCACCATCTACAAGGCACAAGTCAGGAGTGTGATGGAATGCTCACCACTTGCCTGAATGAGTACAGCCCCAGCAACACTCAAGAAGCTTGACACCATCCAGCAGCCTGCTTGATTGGCACTACATTGACAAGCATCTACTCCCTCCACCACCAACACTCAGTAGCAGTGGTGTGTACTATCTACAATTCACCAAAGAAATTCACCAAAGATCCTCAGACAGCACCTTCCTAACCCATGACTACTTCCGTCTAGAAGGTCAAGAGCAGCAGATATATGGCAACACCGCCATCTTCAATATCCCCTACAAGCCACTCACCATCTGACTTTTAAATATATCACCGTTCCTTCACTGTTGCAGGGTCAGATTCCTGGAATTCCCTCGCTAATGACATTGTGGATCAGCGCACAGTAGGTGGACTGCAGCGGTTCAAGAAGGCAGCTCACCACCACCTTCTCAAGGGCAACAAGGGACAGGCAATAAATGCTGGCCACCCAGAGACGTCCACATCCCACAAATGAATAGAAAAATTCAGCACCTCTACTCCTCCTGCAAAACTGCATGACCTCGTGTTTTCACACATCATTAAATTACATCTGCCAAATTTTTGCCCACTCGCTTATCATATCTGTATCCCTCTCTGCGTCATCCTCACCACTTGCCTTCCCACCTATTTTTGTCATTTTTGCAAATTTGCTTATAGGACATTCACTTTCCTCATCCAAGTGATTAATATGATTGTAAATAATTGTGTCCCCAGCATCAATACCTGTGGTACTCCACTAGTTACAGGCTGTCATCCTGAAGATGACCCCTTCTCCCAACTCTCTATCTTCTGTTAGTTAGCTAATCCTCTTTCCAACCTCACATTTTATCTCCAACAACTTGAGCTCTTAACTTACAAGTATTCTAATGTGCGACACCTTAGGAGAAGGTGATGGGGAAGCTGAAATGTCTAAAGCTGTATAAATTCCCCAGACTGGATGGATGACATCCTTTGGTTCTGAATGAAATAGTTCAGTAGATAGTGGAGGCATTGATGGTGATGTTGTTGACTTGCTGGCCAAGCTGGCTTGTTCAAATGTTTCATCATCATGCTAGGTAACATTGTCAGTGGAGCCTCTGATGAAGTGGTGTTATTCTACTCTGCTTGGAATTTATACTGTTTGGTCCATTATCGTGAGTAGCGTCATTTCCGGTTTTGATCTGTATGGGTTTGTATATGGGGTCCAATTCTACATGTTTGCAGATTGCATTATGGGTGGAGATTCATACCTCTAGGAATTCCTGTGCGTGTCTACGTTTGGCTTGGGCTACTATGGTTACGTTGTCCCAGTTAAGCTGATGTCCTTCATTGTCTGAGTGTACTGATATAAAGGAAAGTTTGTCGTGCCATTTTGCTGCGAGTTGATGTTTATGTATTCTGATGGCTAGTTTCCTTCCTGTCTGTCTGATGTAATGTTTGTGGCAGTCGTTGCATGGTATTTTGTAAATCACGTTGGTTCTGCATGTTGTGGGAATGGGGTCTTTAATCCTTGAGTGTTTGTCGTAAAGTGACTGTGGGCTTGTGGGCCACCATGATTCCTCGTGGTCTTAGGAATCTTGTTGTCAGTTCTGATATGTTCATGATGTAGGGCAGTGTGGCCAGTGTGTTAGGGCGTACTGTGTCCTCCTGTTGTTGTTCATCTGCAGATGCCTATTAAATAGACAACATCCACAATCTGAGCTACAGAATTTCTTCCCAAAACTTTGGTGAACTTTCATGAAGCACTGGTGTCAGGGAGAGTTCCAGAAGACTTGATAAAACCTTATGTTATACTCCTGTTTAAGAAGGGATGGAGGCAGAAGACAGGAAATTATAGATTAGTTATCCTGACCTCAGTCATTAGTAAGGCTTTAGAGTCCTTCATTAAGGATGAGATTATAGGGTATTTGGAAGTGCTTGGTAAAATAGGGCTGAGTCAGCAAGACTTTCCCAGGGAAGATCATACCTGACAAATCTGTTAGAATTCTTTGAGGAGGTAATCAGCATGTTAGACGAAGGAGAACCAGTTCATTTGTTTCAGAGACAGTAGGAACTGCAGATGCTGGAGAATCTGAGATAACAGGGTGTAGAGCTGGATGAACACAGCAGGCCAAGCAGCATCAGAGGAGCAGGAAAGCTGACGTTTCGGGCCTAGA
>JAHRHZ010000072.1:6148023-6161361 GCA_024137785.1 Ginglymostoma cirratum | reverse complement strand
TCTAGGCCCGAAACGTCAGCTTTCCTGCTCCTCTGATGCTGCTTGGCCTGCTGTGTTCATCCAGCTCTACGCCTTGTTATACCAGTTAATTTGATCTATTTGGATTTCCAGAAGGCTGTTTACAAGGTGTCATACAGTGCGCTGCTAAATTAGTTAAGAACTCATGGTGTGAGGGACAAGGCATTGACATTAATGGAGGATTGGCTGACAGGCAGAAGGCAGAGAGTGGATTGTTGGAAGATTATAACCAGTGCATTCATTATCTTTGTAGTCACATCACTGAATATCCTCAGATGCATCCCATCCATGGAATTTACCCTCCCTTTTTTTTTGCTACATTAGGCTCTCTGTCACTTTTTCTCTAGTAATAGTCACTTTATTTAATTCCTGTTCTTTTTTTGCCCCTTGATTATTTATTCATTTTGGCATGCTATTAGTATCTTATACTGTCAAGGTAGACGCAAAGTATTTATTCAACTTTTCTGCCATTTTGTGATTTCCACATATAATTTCCCCAACCACCTTCTCCAACAGCCCTATGTTAACTTTAGCCTGTGTCTTACTTTATATTTAAAGAAGCTCTTGCTGTCCTTCTTGACATTACTTACAAGTTTACCCTCAAAGTTTATGTTCTCCCTCTTTCATTTTTTTGGTCAACTTGTGTTGGCTTTTAAAACTTTCCCAATTCCCTGACCTACCACTCATCATTGCCACATTGCATTTTTTATTTCAACTTGATGCTGTCCTTAACTTCCCTGGTTAACCATAGTTGGCTTATTCCCTCCCTCGACTCCTACTTCTTCGCTTAAAATACATCTTTGCTGTGAACCTGAAACTAATTTTTTAATTGTCTGCCATTATTTTTCAACCATCTTTGTTGCTAAACTCCTTTCCCAGTCCACTTCAGCTAACTCTGCCCTTATTCCTTTACAATTACATTTATCTAATCTTAGTGTGGTTGTTTCCAACCTAAGTTTCTCCCTCTCAAACTGAATGGTACACCCTACCATATGTTAGTTACTGGCTCTAAGCAGGTCTGTTATTTATTAAATTAGCATGTTATTTATCATTTATTAAATTTGTCTTATAACTCATTACCAGATCCAAAATAGCCTGATCTCTGGTTGAATAAACAACATATTGTTATAGGAAACTGTCCCAAACACACTCTTATGAATTATTCCTCATGGTTTTTTCTGCCAATTTGACTGTCCCAAATTGAAGAAAATCACCCATAATTGGGGACGGCACAGTGGGTCAGTGGTTAGCACTACTGCGTCACAGCGCCAGGGACCTGGATTCGATTCTACCCTCAGGCGACTGCCACGTGATGGGAGAATATGCAAACATGTCTGTGTGGGTTTCCTCTGGGTGCTTTGATTTCCTCCCACAGCCCAAAGATGTGCAGGTTAGGTGGATTGGCCATGCTAAATTGCCCGTAGTGTTCAGAGATGTGCAGGCTAGGTGGATTAGCAGCGTTTCAGGGATAGGAAGGGGGTTGGTTCTGGGTGGGATGCTCTTCGGAGGGTCAGTGTGGACTTGCTGGGCCAAATGGCCTGTTTTCACACTGTAGGGATTCTATGATGATGATTCTATGATCAATCTATGGCCTTTTTTAAACGTGTCCTCATTGTATCTTGATTTATTCTGAGTTCCACAGAAGAGCTACTGCAAGGAGGCCTATAGACTATTTCTATCAGTGTCGTCTTCTGCTTGTCATTTCTTACCTCCACCATATGGTTTCTACAACTTCTGATCAAAGGTGATTTCCTGTATTTATTCCATCATGTACTAACAATGCTACATTCTCCTCCTGCCTGTCCTTTTGGGAAGTCACATACCCTGAATACTTAGTTCCCAATTTTGATCTCGTTGTAAACATATCTCTATAATCGCTATTGGATCATGCTTGTTTACCTGTATTTTTGCTGTTAATTCTTATTTTGTTTCAAATACTACACACATTCTAGTAAAAAGTGAATAATTTTGTCTCTTTACCATTTTTGCTTCTCCATTTGACTCTATTTACTGCTGTTTTTCTAAGTTTGTACACTCTGTCCCTTCCTGTCCCACTTTAGGTATTGTTATTGACATAGCTGGCATGTAATGCTGCCGTATCTTGTAGGTTTGTAAGCCTACATTTCCTCTCTCCCGAAACCTCCACACCCCAAATTAGTTTAAAGCCTCTCGACAGCCCTAATTGTTCAATTTAGCGAGACACTGCATGGCTCAAAACAAGCCCGTCCCACCAAAACAGCTCAGTTCTACCCCAGTATTGGTGCCAGTGCCCCATGAATTGAAACCCGCACCAAATTTTGAGGCTTGCATTTAACTCGTTAACTTTAGTTACCCTGTGCCGGTTTGCCTGTGGCTCAGCTTATAATTTAAAGATTATTATCATGGAGATTCTGCTTTCAATTTAGCTCCTAACTATTCAAAATCTTTCACAGAGCCTCCTTTCTAGTTCTATCAATGTCATTGGGATCAATGTAGATGACAACTACTAGATTCCTTTCCTCCTTCTAGAAGTTCATGTCCCGCCCCAAGATGTCATTAACCCTGATGCCAAGCAGGCGGTACAGGACTCCCAGTCATGGTTGTAGAGAACAGTATCTATATCCTAATTATTCGGTCCCCTACAACTACTACATTTCAATGATTCCTGTATCATGTTGCTGTGGTTAGTTTGCTCATCTTCCCTGCAGTCCGTACTCTCATTGGCACCACTTAAGTGAACCTTGAACAATTGAAGGGGCTCAAGTTCCTCAATTGTAACCCCTTGGGTCCTCTTTACTGCCTCACCTGCACTTACACCCTCCTATCCCTGATCACAGATGGATCTTGAATTAGTTAGCCTCAGGGGTGTGCGCGCCCTCTGGCACAAAGCATTCCTCTTCCCTGATGTAACACAACGTCTGCAGTTCAGACTCCAGCTCTTCAAACCAGCTCCAAAGTTTCTCGAGTTGCATACCCTTACAATGGATGTGTTCGCTCTGGATCACGTTGATGTCCAGCAGCTTTCATATGTTGCAGTAGCAATGCATCACCCATCCTGCCATCACTACTATATTTGATTTAATTATAAATGAATGACTCTAGATTCTCTGTTCGTGTAAAATTAGACTCCATAGTTCTTGGTTTATTGGTGCTCCAAAATGGCACCTGAAGCACCAGAAAGAGAAGTTGAAAGTGTTACTGTGTGCAAAATACTGTCCACTGATGTGCGTAAAATAGACACATTGTAATGGTAGTAAGCATGTAACAATGATTTGATGCCACCTCTGCCATTCTGGAGGTTAAAATTCCAGCTAATGCTCTACTAAACCTCTCTTGGCTGGACCTGTGCTCAACAGTAGGAATGTCTGCTGAACGTAAAAGGAACATCACAAAATTTTATTTTTGTTGCTGATTGATTATTATTTGCTCACTGTGAGTGTGGCATTTGGTGGTTTCCAGAGTTGTTTATAGAAGGATTTCCTCTTGACGTCAAGGTTTGTGCAAAAACCACCTGCTCTGTGACTCTCGCCATTGATTGCTACGGAAATTAACATCCATTATTTTTGTGCAGTTTGGAAGATTTTCCTTTAGTTGCGCCTTTTTGAAGGCGGTTGGTGCAGAATTCTACAATATGCTCCCACACCTTGTTGCTCATCAGCTGTCGTCTTCTTGGTCTGCAAACAGTGACACTGCCCGCTCCTGCCAGAATGCACCTCACCTTTTGAGAGGTGTAGTCTAGCTATAAATAGTGCTGGTGTTACGAGGGTTTGGGCCCCGTACTGAGATTCACAGCATAGGTAGCACTGGCTGAACTCAGTTCTCCTGCAAATCAGCAGGCAGTCCAGAATGAAAAGGAAGATAAAATAAGCATTTATACAGCAGTCTTTACGACACCGATCATCTCAAAACACTTTTAAGCCAATCATGTACTTTTGAAATATAGTCCAATTTGTAGTGTAGGAATTGTGGCAGTCGCATTGTTTACAGTAAGCTCCCACAATCAACACTGTGATAATAATGAAGTCATCTATTTTTTTCTGTGATGTTTGATGGATGAATATTGTCTCAGATATTGGGGCTAATTTTGCTTCAAAATAGTGCCCTTAGATCTTTCCACCCAAGTAGCCAGATGGTTGCAGTTTAACATCTCATCTGATAGAGAACATCTCTGAAAGTGCATTGCTCCCTTGTTACTGCAATAGAATGTCAGCCTTAATTATTGAGCTCCAGTTTGTAGAGTGAAACATGATCCCAGTTCTTTCAGACTCAATAGTAAGCATTGTATCATCTGAGATGTGGCTGGTATTTGCTAAGAGTGTTGCCCACATCAGAGTTAATCATAGATCATACAAGCCCTAGAGTGTGGAAACAGGCCCTTTGGCCCAACAAGTCCACACCGACCCTGAGAGCACCCACCCAAACCCACCCCTCTATAACCCACCTAATCTACACATCCCTGAACACTATGGGCAATTTAGCATGGCCAATCCACCGAGCCTACACATCTTTGGACTGTGGGAGGAAACTGGAGCACCCAGAGGAAGCCCACGCAGACATGGGGAGAAGGTGCAAACTCCACACAGACAGTCGCCCAAGGGTGGAGTTGAACCCAGGTCCCTTGCTCTGTGAGGCAGCAGTGCTAACCACTGTGCCACTGTACTGCCCCAAATGGGCACAGGTTAATAATATTGAGTTACCCACTCCTGTATTTGGACCCTGTTTTACCATTTGTATTTCACGTGAATTCTTGTAGGCTTGACATTTTAGGAGATAATATGAAGGGGGTGAAATACTTTCTTCATTGGAACCTATTTTGGCAATGCTAACTATCGTCAAAGAACATGGATAGGAGACAAACTCTAACTTGCTTGTTATTTCCATCCGGAGCAGTTCACGAAGGATGCAGGAGAGGAAAACACAATTCCTTAAAATCTGTTATGGGGCAAAGTGTGGAAATCTATGAACAGTATTGATCAACACAAAGGTTTAGTTGTTTTTATGAATTGTTTGCACTTGGGCCTGTTCATAGGGCCAAAAGAACATAAGAACTAGGAGCAGGAGTGGGCAATTCAACCTGTAAGCCTGTTTCACCTCATTTGATACGATCACCTCAGACTCAACTCTTACTTTGCTGCCGACTCTTCATAATCCTTCAATCCATTATTAATTAAAAATCTGTCTTAAATTTACTCAATGTCTCAGCATCACTACACTCTGAGGTAGTGAATTCCACAGAGTCATGACTCTTTGAAAGACATTGTTTCTCCTCATCTCTGTTTTAAATCTGCTACCCCTTATCCTAAAACAATAACCTATCTCTCTGGATTGCCCCACATAAGGAATCACCCTTTCCGAATCTACTTTGTCAGTCCCCTTTAGTATCTTTTATTCTTCAATTAGATCAAAGTTTGTGATTCTCTATGTTGAACGCTTTTACTCTGAAAGTCCTTGGGAGAAAATTGTGCTATAAATGTTAGTTAGAGACAGCCATTAGATTTGTTGAAAGACATTGTATAATGCCAAGTGAAGTTCCTTAGGTATGCAACTTTAAAACATAAATTAAGGAATGATTTTCTTTCTCTGTCTTATCGTTGCATCATATACTAGCTGCAGTGTTTCATTAAAATGTTAATAAGTTGTAATGATGTATGATTTTTATATCTTGAATAAAAGCTGTTAAAACTTAGCACAGTGGTAGCAACATATTGGGCTGGACTTTCAGCGTGGAAATCTCATGCAGATTGTCACCCTAGCCCTTAATTACAAAAAAATCCAGCTCCACATTTCTGAGAGGAGATTCTGTTTGGGGCTTCCTGAGAAATGTGGAGCTGTATTCTATCCTAACAGCTCTCTTATACCACAGAACTGTCAGAGGAAGGCAAATCATGCCACTTTTTTACTTACAGTTTGACAGCAGCTGCCATATTTTAAAATCCAAAGATCGTGACAGCGCTGTCAAACTGTAAATACATAAGATAAGTGTAATGTTAGGTTGCTGGGAGGGTAGATGGCACACTTTCCACCTCTTTCCCCCTATCCAAAGTGCCAAGTACATAGGATGCCAACTGTGAAGGGTGACAGCCATCAAGGTGCCAGGTATAGGATGCCAGATCAGTCGGGGGAGGGGGAGGGGGAGGGGGGGGGAGGGCCAGGTAGGTAAGGTGCCAACTGGGCAAGGAGAGGTAAAGTGACAAACAGGTGACAAATGATCCAGTGTTTTTGGGTAGGTGGGGTTCATGCGAGAAATCTGATCTGATGTAGGGGGAGTGTAGAGGGTGGGTGAAGGCTCCAGCAGCAATAGGGGTCTGGTGGTGAGGGACAGTGTGGTGAGAGGTTGGGTTCAGAGAGATTTGGTCAGGTTGGGTCTGGCAAGGGATCTGGGGTTAATCTGGTCAAATCAGCAGTGGTAGGTCATGTCTGGTGTGTTGGGAGGGTGGGTCTGGCAGGTGGAAAGAGGTGGCTGGTTTGCAGCAGGGGGAGGTGTGTCTGGGGGAACAGGGACAATGGTGTCAGGTCTGGGTGGGGTCTGGTGTGTAGGTGGTCTGGGAGAAGTGTAGTTATGGCTGTCTGAGGAAAGTATGGGGCCAGTTTAATAGTTATTCAGGGGTGAGACTATGTAACTGCTTTACTTGATTACATTGGAAGGCTCTAAGATCTCAGTTTTGAATGGAGACTTTTGGAGGAGTCCAGGCTTAAGGCCATTTCCCAGTGTAAAATTGAAATTCCTGGACAATTCCTTCCTAGTCTGCTATTGTGGAGTTTCTGCATGGTCCCTATATTCAATTTCTATCTACCCTGGAATAACAGCCAGCTGACCAGTGGAAAATCCAAGCCTTTGTTTCTTTTGGCACTTGATCTATTGTTTGGAACTATTTTGGTGGGATAATAGGTTGCTAAGCAGCCTCTGCCAGCATTTACTGTTGATTTATGATAAAATGACAAAGGATCATGAACTTTGTCAATTGTTCCAAATAAGAGTTTTATTCAATGCATTCTTTAAATAGCTTTTGTATATCATCTAAGTCTCAGTAAAAGTGCAGCACTTGAGTATGATGGTGGCACGTAAATTCAACAATTGTTTATGAATATCATTTCTCTAGGAGATTTGCACTTAGTAGTTGATTCTGAAGTATATGTAAACTAAATTTTAAAAACATCTTAAGTATATGCGTGGGATTGGAATATCATGGCAGATGCTCAAGGGGATAAAGTGATTTTGGAGGTGTGCAATGATGCTGGGGCTGATGAGCAGCAGTTGGAGTGCCATTGTGAGAGTTATAGTGATTCTGAACAGGTTGTACAATTGTATTGAGCAAGTAATGTAGTGATGCTGAGGAATGCTGTACACATTTTTATGGCTTAAAGTGAGAATTTAAGTACTAACATGAAGTAGGAACAGAAGTAAGACTGATCAACTCCTTGAGACTGCTTTGCCATTCAATATCTGATCAGTTTGTACTTTGAATTCTCCATTCCTATTTAGCCCTGAAACCCTTGATTCCTTTGCCTAAGAGGAAGGTATCCATCGCTGTCTTAAAAATACTCAATGACACCACCTCCAGCAGCTTCTGAGGCAAAGCGTTTCCAAATGGCAAAATCCTCTGAGAGAAAAAAGTCTCTCCTCATCTCTGTCCTAAAAGGATGATCCCCTAATTTTACTACAGTCCTACAGAGTTCTGGACTGATTAACAAGAGGAAACATCCTTTCCACATCCAACTTGTCTAGACCATTCAGGATCTCAAACAATTCAATCAAGTAACTCCTCACTCTGTAAACTTCAATGGAAACAAGCTCAGCCTCTCATAAAATAACTCAATTGTTTCAGGTATCAATGTAGTAAACCTCCTCTGAAGTGCCTCCAATGTATTTGCATTCTTCCTTAAATGAGGAGACAAAAAAACTGGATGCAGTGTTTGATATGTGGTCTTAACATTGCCCTGCACAACTAAAGCATTACTTTTATGCTCAATTCCTCTTGTAATAAAGCATTATATCCCATTAACCCTCTTGATAATGCACTGTACTACATACTAACGTTTTGTGACTTAGGCAGCAGTAGAACATTAAATCCCTCTGCAACTCAGACTTCTACAATCATTCTCCACTTTAAGTAATACTCTGCCTTTTTATTCTATCTGTCAAATTGAACAAAATCACATTTTGCTGCCTAATGCTCAAGTTGCCAATCAGTCAACCTATCTATATCCTTCTGAAAATTCCTTATGGTTTCTTCACAAAATACTTTCCTATTTATCTTTGTGCAATCTGCAAATGTGGCTACCATGATTTTATTTCCATTATCTAAATCATTGATGTAAATTGTAAAAATTTGAGGCCTCGGCATAAATCCCTGCAGCACTCAACTCATCACACCCTGCCAATCAAACAAAGATCCATATATGCCTACTTGTCATTTTCCACCAGCCAGCCAGTAATCTATTCATACTAAAATGTTACCCTCTGTACTATGAGCTTTCAGTTTCACAATAAACTTTGATTTGGCTCTTGATCAGATGATTCCTGGAAATCCATGTACAGTACATTTGGTTCCCCTTTATTCTTAATATACATTATTCCTTCAGAGAAGTCTAATAAATTAGTTAAACATGATTTCCTCAAAAATTTGGGCTGACTCTTTCTGATTACCTTGAGGTTTTCTATGTGCACGGCTAGATGTCATGCTTTTTTTTTGTTTTTCACCTCCTTGCTTTTTGAATAGAGGGATTAGATTTGCTATATTCTAATCTGATGGAAGCTTTCCTGAATCTAGTGAAGTGTGGAACATTAATACCAATACATCAACTAACTCATTAGCCACCTCTTCGAAGACCCTTGGATGAAGTTCATCTGGACCTGAGATGTGTCAGCTTATAGCTGTATCAGTTTGTATAGTAGTCCTTCCCTGGTGATTCTAATTTTACCCAGTTTCTGTCTCCTTTCTGTCTCCTATTTTACAGCTATTACCAGAATGATTTTTGCATCGCTGTAGTGAAGGCAGTAGCAAAATATATGTTAATTTTACCCACCATTCTTTCTTCTCTAATATTAACTCCCCATTCACTTTTCTACAGGACCAATACTTATTCTTTTCCTTGATAAGTATCTGTGGAAATTCTCGTTATCCGTTTGCAGCTAGCTTCTTTTCATACTGTAGTTTCTTCCTGTTAATTGGCCTTTTAGTCATTCTCTGCAGTCATCTGTCCTACATGATTGGTCACTAAAAACCAAAAGAACTGCAAATGCTGTAAACCAAAAACAAAAACAGAAATTGCTGGAAAAGCTCAGCAGGTCTGGCAGCATCTGTGGAAAGAAGTCAGAGTTGGTGTTTCAGGTCAAGTGATCTTAGAGTGTTCTGAGGAAGGGTCTTTCGATCTGAAACATTAACTCTGATTTCTCTTCACTGATGCTGCCAGACCTGCTGAACTTTTCCGGCAATTTCTGTTTTGTTGTTATGCATGATTGGTCCTCCCTTTTTTTTGAAGTTTTGCTTTTGGAGTAGGAATATATTTTTCTGTAATAATCCATTAAATGTCTGTACCTATAGGTGTGAGGCTGGAAAAACACAGCAGGTCAGCCAGTGTTTGGGGAGCAGGAAAGTCAATAATTTGGGCTGAAACCCTTTGTCAGGTCTGGCCAATGTGCTTTTGCATCCTCACCCCTTGAGACTCTGGCTTCCAGCATCTGCACTCCTTATTGTCTCCAAGTCCCTTAAATGTCTGACATGTGTTTCATTTGATCAATCAACTAGCTTAGAATGCCAGTTTGCTTCAGCTTTCATGCCTATATAAATAATTGACATTATTTAAGAGTAAAATACTAGTCTTAGAACCAATATTGTCCTTTTCAAACTGGATGTAAAATTCAATATATTATGGTTGCTGCTACCTTAAGTTGCCTTGACTCTGAGGTCATTAATTAATCTTGTCAGGTTACACAATATCAAGTCGAATACAACCTGCTTTCTGATGAAGGGTCACTGGGCCCGAAACATTAACTCTGCTTTCTCTCCACGGATGCTGCCAGACTTGCTGAGCTTTTTCAGCAACTTCTGTTTTTGTTTCTGCTTTCTTGTTGATTCCAGAACAGGCTGCTCTAAGAAATTACCTAGAAAGCATTCGAAAATCCTATATCCAGGAAACTACTGCCAACCTGATTTTTCCAGTTTTGTATTTAAATTAAAGTCATTCATGATCATTGCTGTCCCTTTGCTGCAAGTACCCACTGTTTTTAGTCTTGTATACTTCATCGTACTCTGTTGTTTCTGTTATGAGGCCTATAACAGTAGCCAGCTGTTGGCTGCTAATAATGACTTCTTTCCCTTACTAGTCCTCATCTCTTCCTGAACTGGTTCTACATGCTAATCTCCTGAAGCGAGATCAATTCTTATTGCACAAACGCCATCATTGATTAGTAATGCTATGTTTCTGTCTTTACTTAGCACCTGCTGAAGTTACCATGAAGGACTCTCCTTCTGAGCCCCTCCCCTCACTTGACGTGTGGCGATCCTCAGGTTAAGCATCAGCAACCTTCTCTCCCTTTTAATGAGAGAGCAGCCCTATAGTCCTCTGGGACGATGGTAACTTTACCGTTGTTAAATATTGTGGCTGCCTCGTCAAGTAAATCTCTTTTCCACATTGATTTAATTCTGTCCTCTGCAGGTTTCTAGTACTGTTTCCTTTTCACCATCCCCACCTTCAGGCTTCATCCAGTACTTATTCCAAGAGCTGGTCATGCAGACTCCTTGTCCTCACAGCATGCCAATCTGGTAATTCCTAATTCTTGTTATGTTCATCATCATTGGTACCATCTCTTGGTGTATATCATAATACAAAACTTTCCGAACAACTATTAGCGTTTGTTGGGGACATTTCTCCAATGCCTGACTCTCATTGTGGCTGGGAAGTGGCTGCTGGATGGAGGGAAGTATTGGGATGGTGGTAATGTGGGCAGCTTCTTTGGCAATACCACTTTTACAATCCCCTCAGTTTGCACCCTTAGTGTGACATCCCATCCATGTCGTTTCAGATTTCCCCTACTCCTGACTCTTTATTCTTCATCATCACTCTTTCTCTCGTTTAACCTGTGAGCAAGGTGGATTTTCCCATGTTTTCCGTTCATGGATCACCCAACCTAACATTTATGTATGGACTCAAAAGATCTTTCAGCTCTTTCTTTGGATATATTCATCCAATGGATAATTCTGACTAAGTTCTTAATTGTTTAAATTCAAATTTTTCACCCTTTTGTCTACAACGTACATCAATACCAAATTGATATGTTCAATTGAACTACACAAGCAGACTTTTTTCTCATTTTGAGCAGGTCATCTTCTTAATTACCATGAAGGTCTCCACCATTGTTTCTATATGACTCACCAGTCATGCACAAACTAGGTGAATAAGCAAGGAAGGGCCAGGGGTTGTCATTAGGGCTAGAAGAGACCAGGAGGCTGTCTGGTGTCATTATTTAGCACAGGGTTAACACGGAAAAAGACTTGTGAACTTACTTGTAAAAGGTTCTCCAATCCAGACTATTGATCAGGATTCTGTTGAACGGCAGTGCAAGACAAGCCTTAGAAATGGCCCAACTCTGTGATGGAGAGCATAGACATATACCTCCCCTGGCGTATTGTTCACCAGGTCAGGAGTGCAGAATGCAGAGTCGTTGTCTACACCTTTTATTTTGCACCCGTAGATACTCTGGCTATTAGTAATAAAGAGATGAATCCCGGAATCACATTGTGTCTGCCATTTCTAAATAGCTCCGTAATCATTCTGACTCCTCAAACCTCGGGGCCAAAATGTTAAACTTATGGGTTGCTTTGCAGCTTTCAGATAACTGTAAAATGTTCCAGTGATTTTTATTATGTGCAAATTGGCTATCACTTTTGTTCATGTAACAGCCACTAAATGTCATTGCTAACACTTTAGATATCCTGTGGAAATGGGGCTGCTTTATGTATTTCCTTTCAGCTTTTTTTGTTAAAGCACAGTATATTTCATGGAATAAATATTTGTAATTCTATTTTCATTTGTTGTGAAATACAATAATGGATATGTAAACAAATGTGTCACTGGATGCCTTGAGTTTGCAATGGTTAATTACATTTGGTGAGAATATGTCTGACAGAGAATTTCCAAACAGCAGGTTATTTTTTCAAACCTTAATAATGGATCACTCACAAAGCCAGCAATAAAGATATACACCCTGCCTCTGAGGATCTTGCGCACAACTGAAAGAACGAATTCAGTGGCACCAGTATAGAAAAGACTTAACACCTTATCTTGCCACAGCAAATAAAAAGGCTGTTCATATATGTACATAAGCAGAGAGGAGAAGTTAGCATTAATGTTTCAGCTGAATGACCCTTTGTCAGAGCAAGGTGAGCAGTTGTCATTTGAATGCCAACATTATCCACCTTGAGAGGATCTTTCAGAAAAGGAAATCTCTGTCCACTATGAATCTCAAAAACATTAATGCCAACAATATATTCAGGAATCTTAACTTTTCTGTGAATTAACTGGTACACACAGCACAAAGAAACAGTAATAAAAACCAAGGAAGCTGGTCATGTAGCATCTGTGAAGAGAACATAGCAGGATTAACTTTTTAGATGCAGGGCCCTCTGTCAGATCTTGGATGAGGAGAACTTCATCAAGATGGGTTTTCCTGGAAAAGAACTGGCTGTTAGTTAAATAATGGGCAAAAGTTTCTGTTATTGAGCCTTTGTGGAAATAGGTGGGGCTTCCACTCAAGGCCAAGTCGGGTTTCCTTACACGATTAAATTGTTCTCAGGTTGTCAGCTTATCGTGTATGCATGTAATTGTTAAACATCAAGATTTGTAGTCAGACTGGCAGGAATTTCTGATTGCCGCTGGTTACACCTTTCAAGCTTCAACTTCTGGGCACCATATTTAAAAGGCACCCAGGTAGCACTTCATTCTCTGCAACACAGGAGCATAAATCAATCTCTGAACCACACACCACTGTTTGTATCAGGAACCAAGCCATTCTGGTTTGGATACTGGCTTGATGATGCTGTAGAGCAGAAGAGTGTAGTTGAATGGCCCCTTGTACCTGAGGGAACCCAGTAATATCTGCAAATCCCACAGTGTAGGCAGCTTGGCTATCTGTGTCCATGGTAAGCTGGACAAATTGTATTGCTTTCTTGTGATCGACATCAGTGAACACATGAATATACTTGTATCAGAGATAAAAGGTACTGCAGATGCTGGAGAATCCAAGATAACAAGCATGGGGCTGGATGAACACAGCAGGTCAAGCAGCATCATAGGAGCAGGAAAACTTGACGTTTCGGGCCTAAACCCTTCATCAGAAAA
>JAHRHZ010000072.1:6124172-6143023 GCA_024137785.1 Ginglymostoma cirratum | reverse complement strand
TGATCAGAGGATTAGATAGGGTGGACAGTGAGAGTCTTTTTCCTAGGATGATGACGTCGGCTAGTACGAGGGGGCATAGCTGCAAATTTAGGGGTGATAGATTTAAGACAGATGTCAGAGGCAGGTTCTTTACTCAGAGAGTGGTAAGGGCGTGGAATGCCCTGCCTGCCAATGTAGTTAACTCAGCCACATTAGGGGCATTTAAACAGTCCTTGGATAAGCATATGGATGATGATGGGATAGTGTAGGGGGATGGGCTTAGATTAGTTCACAGGGCGGCGCAACATCGAGGGCCGAAGGGCCTGTTCTGCGCTGTATTGTTCTATGTTCTATTCTACACATCCCTGAGCACTACGGGCAATTTTGCATGGCTAATCCACCTAACCTGCACATCTTTAGACTGTGGGAGGAAACCCACGCAGACATGGGGAGAATGTGCAAACTCCACACAGACAGTCGCCCCCAGGGTGGAATCAAACCCGGGTACCTGCCGCTGTGAGGCAGCACTGCTAACCACTGAGCCACCGTGCTGCCCTGAATCTAGTCTCAGGTAGCCTTCTTCTCAGATTCACTTGGAACACAGGACTTGTTGGCGTGTTAGGGTCAGGGATTGCTAGAGCTTATTCACCTTTATTCTGTGATGGTTTGTTAGCCCAAATAAAAATTTATACATATGACATGATATTCACTACAGAAATGTGACTACAAGGTAAGTCTGCGACCTGAATATCCAAAAGAGCACAATATTAAGGGACAACAGAAAGCTGGGAAAATCTGGTGGCATAGATTTGTCACTTAAACAAGGCATTGGTCCTGTATTGAGTGATGGCCTTAATCTAAACTACAACAAGTCGTACCAATTTGGATGAAACTAAGAAATAGCAAGGGGCAAAAAACTTAATTTATTTTCCATACTGGCTGAGGTTACCATGAAGGCCCCACCTTCTCATTCTCACCCCTTGCCTGAGGCATATTGACCCTCAGGTTATACTCCCACCGGTCATTTCTGTCTAATGAGAGAGAAGCCCTATGGTCCTCTGGACTATGATGACTTTATATATAGGCCACCAAACAGATGTGACAATGTAAATTTTAGTAAAAGTCTGGAAATTATTGAAGTGTAAAACAAAGGTAATACAGCAACTATGGAGGATTTCAATTGACATATAGACTGGGTAAACCTAAATAGTAGTGATGTATTGAGGATGAATTCTTGAAATATATGCAAGATAGTTTTGTAAAGCAGTACATTGAGGATTCGACAAAGGAACAAAGCATTTTAGGTCTGGTACCGTGTAATGAGAGGGCCAGTTTGTAATGTTGTTGTAAAGCATCCATTTGAAATGAGTGATCATAATATGCTAGCATTTTACATTGAATTACATTCACATTTAATCAGAAACTAGGATCCTACGTTTAAACAAAGAAACTGGGAAACAATGACAGCAACTTGTTTATGGCAGATTGGCAAATATCTTAAAGGACATGATGGTAGACAGATAATGGGTAACATTAAAGATCTGATACATAGTTTATGACAAAAATGCATTTCTTTGATGCACAATAACCCAGCAAGCAAATTGTTCCAACTGTGGCTGGCAAAAGAAATCAAGGATTATGTTAGATCAAAGAAAGAGGTCTGTTGTATTGGTTAAAAAAAAGTTAAGCTTGAATGGTTAGTTGGGTTTAGAATTCTGCAAAGGAAGATCTAGGAAAAGATTAAGTAAGGGGAAATGAAAAGGAGAAATGGATAATATTGATGTTGCTGGAACAGGGCTGATCCAGACATTCAGGATTCCTGTGGAGACTTGGCCTTGGATCCCATTGTAGAATTTAAATTTTAAAAATCCTGCATTCAAAGTCTCCAATACAGCAATGAAATCATTGTTAATTATAGTAAAATTTGCTTAGTGGAAGGAATGTGCCATCCAGGCCTACATGTGACTCCCGACCCACAGCAATTTGGTTAACTTTTAGCCGATCTAACCATAACCTATCTCCAACGTTTGTTAGGCAGAGCAGTCCAAAGTCATACAGGCCTCTGAGAGAAAAGAAAATCCTCTCATCTCTGTCCAAAAAGAGTGACCCCTAATGTTAATGAGTACCCTTTAGTTCTGGACTCACTGACAAGAGGACACATCCTTTCCACATTCACTTTGGCAACACTATTCAAGACCCTATAAAGTTCAACCAAGTCACCTCACTATTTTAAACTCCAGTGAAGACAAGCCAGCATGTCCCACCTTTCCTCATGTGACAGTCTGCTCATTCCAGGCATCAGTCTCGTTAACCTCCTCTGAACTGCCTCCAACATATTTACCTCCTTCGTTAACTAAGGAAAGTAAAATTGCATGCCGCACAGAAGATATGGCCTCACCAATGCCCTGTACTAGCGAAGCAAAACCTCCTTATTTTTATGTTCAGTTTTTCTTGTAATAAAGGATAGCATTTCATATGCCTTCATAACCTCTTGCAGTACCTGCGTATCAACTTTTTGTGACTTGCATACAAGAACTTCTAGGTCCTTCAAAACCTTGGAATTCTGCAGTAATTGTCTGTTTAAACCATACCCTGCATTTTTTTTACACAAGGAATCCATTTGGCCTATTACGTCAGTACTGACTCTTTGAAATTGCTATCTAATTAGTCCTATGCTGTGACCTTTCTGCAATGCCCTGAAATTTCGCCCTTTCAAGTACTTCTCCACTTAGATTTATGAAATTATTATTAAAATATGCTTCCATAACCCTTACATTTTGTGCCTTCCAGATCATCATAATTCACTGTGTAAAAGCATTATCGTCGTCTCTTCTTTCTGATTATTTCAACTTTACTTTGAAAGCCATTTTATTCATTTCAGAGTTGCAATAGTGATTAAATAAAAGGAAAAGTTTTATACAAAATGGGTATTTACCTCATTTGTGTGAAGCCCAACTTGTAAGCCAATAAGTAGTTTACAAATAAATGTTTGTTTAAAGATTTAAAGTCAAGAAATATTAAACTCAGTTTCAATTAGGAACATATCAAGGGAAAAATAAGATTATTAGAACAAGAAAGCAGAACACCATTTTATTGCACCACACATGGGATGCATTTCCTGTCTAAGCAACATAATGAAGAAGTGATGCCATGAAAAAACTGACCATGCTCCAAACAGTCAGAATCTGATGTGCCTCAAACAAAGGAAGTCGTACAAAGGTACAAGGGCAAACACTCCATCTGCAAGAGTGTTTTACTTTAGGGACTGGTATCATATTAAATCTTGAAAACAGAACAAGGTCAGGTCTTATTAGTTTCATCTCAGGGCAGCAACGATGACAGTCCATTTTTCATACAGGTCACAAGGATTGCCTACTCGCTGATGCTACTGTTTCCCTATAGCAAAGAATAAGCATTATTTGGCTATGCCAGAGAAGGATCATGTTGGAAAAGGGAAAGCAAGGCATCTGTCCTGTATGTAGTAAATTAAACAAAGAACAATGGATTGTGGAGAACTGAAACGTACAGAAATTGCTGGAGGAACTCAGCAGGTCTGGTAGCATCTGTCGGAAGAAAGCAAAGTTAGTGTTTTGAGTCTGGTGACTCTTTATCAGTCTGCTGAGTTTCTCTAGCAGTTTCTTTTTTTCTACTATATGTAGTCTGTACAAGCTAATGGGTTGGATCCACTGCAAACAGTACCATGGTCTGCCCTGAACTGTTGGCTCAATTAAGCCTGTCTCTTGGACTAGTACATTTTTACCAAAAATCACAATTTGGATTTATAATTGGACACAAATTATTCATTCTAAGATCTCATATAAAACACCGTAGAATTTCTGTGTGCATTTCCCGTTCTCTATTAGCAGACTTGTGGAGGAACCCCTGAAGAAATGTTGTCAGTTGCTGCATGTTTGACAAGGTGCCACACCAAAGGTTGCTACATAAGATAAAATTGCACGGCATTACAGGTAATGTATTGGCATGGATAGAGGATTGGTTGACCAGTAGAAAGCAAAGAGTAGGGGTAAATGTGTGTTTTTCTGGTTGGCGGTCAGTGGCTAGTGGTGTGCCTCAGCGATCGGTGTTGGGATCGCAATTGTTTACAATTTACGTAGGTGGTTTGGAGTTGGGGACTAAGTGCAGTGTGTCAAAATTTGCAGATGACACTAAGGTGAGTGGTAGAGCAAAGTGTACAGAAGACTCTGAAAGTCTGCAGAGGAATATAGATAGTCTAAGTGAATGGGCAAAGGTCTGGCAGATGGAGTACAATGTTGATAAGTGTGAGGTCATCCATTTTGGTAGGAATAACAGCAAAATGGACTATGTTTTAAATGGTGAAAAATTGCAGCACGCAGCTGTGCAAAGGGACTTGGGTGTCCTTGTGCATGAATCGCCAGAAGTAGGATTGCAGGTGCAGCAGGTAATTAAAAAGGCAAATGGAATTTTGTCTGCCATTGCTCGAGGGATGGAGTTTAAAAACAGGAAGGCTATGCTGCAGCTGTATAGGGTCCTGGTGAGGCCACACCTGGAGGACTGTGCGCAGTTTTGGTCTCCTTACTCGAGAAGAGACATACTAGCACTGGAGGGGGTGCAGAGGAGATTCACTCGGTTGATTCCAGAGTTGAGAGGGTTGGATTATGCGGAGAGACTGAGTAGACTGGGATTATACTCGTTGGAATTCAGAAGAATGAGGGGAGATCGTATAGAAACATATAAGATTATGAAGGGAATAGATAATGTGGAGGCAGGGAGGTTGTTTCCGCTGGCAGGTGAAACTAGGACTAGAGGGCATCGCCTCAAAATAAAGGGAAGCAGATGTAGGACTGAGGTCAGGAGGAACTTCTTCACCCAAAGTGTTGTGAATCTGTGGAATTCCCTGCCCAGTGAAGCAGTTGAAGCTACCTCACTGAATGTTTTTAAGGCAAGGCTAGATAAATTTTTGAACAGTAAAGGAATTAAGGGTTATGGTGGGTGGGTAAGTGGAGCTGAGTCTCAAAAGGATCAGCCATGATCTTATTAAATGGCGGGGCAGGCTCGAGGGGCCAGATGGCCTACTCCTGCTCCTAATTCTTATGTTCTTATGTTTTCTCCCATGGTTCTGCTGACATGACAGTGCGAGGCTAGGTGTACTGTTGCGGAAAGTGTATCCCGAGAAACTAAAATATCAAATTGCTGATGAATAATAATTGTAATGGAGCAACTCAGCAGGTCTGGCAGCATCCGTGGTGAACGCAGAGTTAGCATTTCAAGTCCAGTGATGCTTTCTGTGAAGAAGGGTCACTGGACTTGAAATGTTAACTTTGTTTTTCTCTCCACAGATGCTGCAAGACATGTTGGGTTTCTCCAGCAATTTCGGTACACGTTTCAGATTTCCAGCATCCACAGTTCGTGTTTCATTAGGTAAATGCAATTGTGCTAACCTGTGGCGCCATGATATTAGCAATGATTTACCCAGATAGCATTGCTGTGGGATTTTCTGACAAATACATATTTTATTGTGTTTAATAATATTTGTGGAAGCGATATCCCTTATTAATTCTTAGAATGAATGGTCTTTGTGGAGCAGGTCAGAAGGGTTATATGATCTACTCCTGCTCCTATTTCTTATGACGCCTTCCAGGGTAAGTTCCCAATATGCCAACAAAGATTATAATATAATAGCTTTAAATAATACCAAAGAAAAGCTCTTTTCATCCAGATATGATACATCAAATTACATACTAATTAAATACTGTTTGAAATATTGTTTCCCTTTGTGACTTTCATTAATATTTACATAACTTGACGTAATGACAACATGGCAGCATCTGTGCAGAGAAATCAGAGTTAAAGTTTTCGGTCAAGTGACTCTTCCTCAGATCTGTTCCGAGGAAGGGTCACTTGACCTGCAATGTTAACTGATTTCTCTCCACAGATGCTGCCAGACCTGCTGGGCTTTTTCGGCAATTTCTATTTTTGGTTTTGATTTACAGCATCCACCGTTCTTTCGATTTGTTAGTGACGACATGGGCTGTTTTGATTTTTGTACAAATGTTCTCAGCTCAAGTCCAGTCATGAAGTTATCGACTCCTCACTATGGCAGTATTCCATGAGTGCACTGCATGCATCAGAGCTTTATCTGGAACCATTATCCATTGGCTGTGAGCAGGCGGACTTTTCTTTATAAGTGGGCCTGATTTTGTGAGGATGCATGCCAGAAATTGTAGAAAAATAAGGCACAAGTGATTACTGTTAGCTCATCATCCTCAGCATAGCTTTCTTTACCCACTGCTGGCTTTTCCTCATCAGCTGCATGCAAATGATCAAGGAGCTAAGACAAGGTCCACAGCAACTGTTTCTTCGTTCTGCCACCATCATTTTCTAGACCCCCCAGTAAGGAAACTTGGAACACATCCCACAGGCACAGTTCTGATATGACCATGTGGAGGAAGGGGGTTTGGAACAGCCTCCTCTCCTTCCTGTAGTTGCTGAAACTATCCAATTGGCTGAGTTCCTCAGTGGAATATTTCTTGTAATCCTTGATAGGTTTTGTATGGGAATCAGGACATGCCTCTGGATGTTTTTGATAGATGAGAACTAGAAACCATACCAGTGCAAGAGGACAAACATTTATTTACTATTCACACTATTTCTGTGGCTGAACAGGGCTCCATTAGAACCTTCTTCCCTCATGTCCCAATTCCAAGTGATCTGACATCATTGATGGTGTACTGAACGGTTAGGAAAACCAGCCATTGACCCCTTATGCTACATTTTTCTGAAACTGATGCTGATATTCTGCAATTCCGACACTGCATAGTATCTCTGTGTTTGCTCTGCTGAAAACATTCTCTCTCTTGATAGCAGTAAAATCCAACAGGGAATCTAGCATGCATATGTAAAAAAAAACCCTATCAAATGGATTAGTAGCTGGTATAGATACAAATGTGAATGTTCAACCTTCAAAGCTGTCATCTGAAAAGGCAATTCCTCTTGAGAAGTTGGAGATATTATTATAGCTGAGCCCTTTACTACCTATACCCAACAACTGGTATTTGTACTGAGAGAAGAAGTTATTTAATAACATTAGTGCAATCACACTGGAAGATTTCTCTCATTTAGCTTGAGGCTGTGAAGTTAATTCTGATGTCCTTTTAATGGAGATCAGCTGACTTAGAGCAGAGATCGAAAGAGGCAGCTTCCTCTTGGGGTTGCCTGTTATGCTTTGTCATTCACATAAAGAATTGATTATCCTCCTGGCAGGGAACACGGGACTAAACAGTGTTAAAGGAAGCAGCTGTTCTCTGCTAAGCCAGTTCTCTTAGCATCTGTTTACACTGAAAAAAAACTGTACATATGTTCATAAGCAAACCTTGCACTTTGAGATATAGTTTGTTTTGAAGGAAGGGAACAGCTGAAGTCTTCTTTTTGCACATGAACACAGAATAGAAAGATACTGTAATTCTATATTGTGAAACAGTGAGAAAGACGCAGTATGTCATATGATGAGATTCTGACTAGGGAGCTTAATGTCTGTGATTAAATCATTCAGTACTGGAGCTTTTGTGCTTTTAATCATCTTGATTAGACCTATTTTGTCTTGCACTGAAATCTGTATCAACAATCTTGTCACCAGCATCTTGGATCAGAATTTCATCACTTTACATGCACGAGCACGTGAAACTCAATATAAAGCAATACCAGCTCAGTGAAACTAACTTACCAGAGGGTGGTTAAGAATCAAACCATGTTGCTGTAGGCCAGACCAGGTAAGGATGGAAGTTTCCTTCCCTAGTGGAGATTAGTGAACTTGAAGAGATTTTCTGACTATCGTCAATGGGTTCATGGTCATCGTTAGACTCTTAATTCCACCATCTGCTATGGCAGGATTTGAAGCTAGATCCCCAGAACATTACCTGAGTCTGTGGATTAATAGTCCAGTGATTACACCACTAGGCCATCACCTTCCCTACTTCTTCAATATAGCAATGCTGTTTTATTTTCCCTATCGTAAAGATTTTTAAACTGTGCAGAATAACAATGTTGGGTTTATTTCCCTTCTTTTAAAGCTTGTACATTCTGTAAAACATCAATGTTGTATCTTACTAGTGTTTGCAAGTGTTTATGCAGTTAAAGTGTAGGTTTTCCACCTCCTGCTGCCAAAATACAGATTTCCTGACTTTTTTTTTTGGGAAGGTAGATGATTTCCTGCCTTTCAAGGCTGAACAACAATGCCTGTCTTTTACTACAATTTTCCAAAATAAAGCCTGGCATTTATGACCCGAGTAAGTTCTTTCCACTTAAGTTGTGGTTTAATTTATGAATTTATCACACTTATCATGGCCTCAATAGTCTTTCCACTATCCTCTTTTGTTAGGCTGGCTATTTAGGCTTTAAAATCACCCCTTGTCACTTTAATTCTGGCACTATGAGTTATTGGTATTGGGACCTCCAGTTAAATTACTTCAGTGGTTCATGAGTTCCTGTCTGTAGCCATGCCTTGTTGTGTCTATGTGCTAAGACAGCATTGTTCATTGTGACCTGTAAGTACCCTGCACCACTAAATTGAGGTTTTTCCCTTGCCGAACATGAATTTTCAGAGCTTGGAAACCTGTTGATTTCCTAGCTGGACCTCTAATTAGGACAGCTTCTATATACTCACTCCCTAAAGGAATCTGTAACTGCCAGTCTTTTAGCTTACACTTGCTTCTGTGCTTCTTACAAGGTCTGAAATAACATGCTGTTTCTCCCCTGTTGATGTTTCCACCAATTTGTCTGCAGGCTGTTTGACTGTTCAGCTTCTGCAGCTACTGACTGTCTAAATGAGTAGTTTGAGAGCTGTAAAATCTTTTAAAAGCTGCAATTGACCAATACTGTTCCTGGGGCCATTAGAATTCTCAGCTCTTCAGTCCACTGGAATTCTCACAATAGTTATCCTGTGGCATTAAGCATGAATGTCCACCATGTGGTATGTTCTGTGATGCCAACACTACCAGCTTGTGGTCCGGGTAGTTTGCTTGCATCAAGTTAGTCTGTACAAAAAGAAGCTTTTCTCTTAAACAAGACGTAATTTTATTGCATCAGGTGCAAGTTACATTCATGAGAAAAACATTGTTACTGAGACAATGAGGAGATGTGTGATGGATATCTTCACTCTACAAGATCTGAAGTTGTTCTGCTTTTTTTCCTCGCCCAAGTCCTATGACATTATCAAATAGAGTAGACTCCAACATTAATCATTTTAGATCCATTATCTTATAAAATGATACAATATAATGTACTATATTGATGATATGAAAGTAATGGTATAAAGCATTTTTGCGTCTTAAGCAGTTCTGCGTGTTAAAGGAGTGTAATTGTGGAAACTTTTCGCTTTTAGGTTCTGATTCCTACTAAAGCAATGAAAAATATGGAAAATACAGTACCGAAACCAATGAGAAATGTCCAACACATCAACACCAAACCTCAGCAATATAATGTTAAAACTCTATATAGGGTTAATTTCCTCAGTTGTGACCTTTTCAGGTTAGCTGGCGATAAGTTGCACTCTAAGTTTTGGAAAGAGGAAATAACATAGGAAACCAGAGATTTCTGGTCTTTGGCATGATGTCAGAGTTTTGTAGTAAGTTTACGATTTTATTGGATGTAATTCTGGAGTGGACTAAATGAAAGGGGAAAATAATGACACTCCAACAGAGAATCAGTTACCTGTGAAGCTCATCACCGGTAAAACATGACCCTTATGTCAAAAATTATGAAGAAATTATGTAGCAATGTTGGATGTCGTTGCATTACAGGTGTCATTATAGTTTAGTGAGACAATATTGACCATTGAAACCTTCTGTATCATATGTTCAGGCCCTCAATTATCCTATATTAGCAGTGGTACCACCAATGCTGAATCTCCTTTTTATCAACATCCTGGTGGTTACCATTGTTTAGAAACCGAACTAGCCAAGCCATAGAGTCATAGAGTTGTACAACACAGAAACAGATCCTTCGGCCAACTTGTCCATACCAACCAGATATCCTAAATTAATCTAATCCCATTTTCCAGCATCTGGCCCATATCCCTCTAAACCCTTCCTTTTCGTGTACTTGTCCAGATGCCTTTTAAATGTTGTAATTATACCAGCCTCCACCACTTCCTCTGGGAGCTCATTCCATACACGCACCACCCTCTACCAGTATATACCCTATGTCTTTCCCCTGTCATCTTAAACCCATGCCCTCTAGTTTTGGACTCCCCTATCCTGGGAAAAAGACCTTGGCTATTCACTCTATTTATGCCCCTCATGATTTTATAAACCTCTATAAGGTCATACGTCAGCGTCTGACGCTCCAGGGAAAATGACCCCAGCCTATTCACCCTCTCTCTATAGCTGAAATCCTCCAATCCTAGCAAAATCCTTGTAAATCTTTTCTGCACCCTTTCAAGTTTAACAACACCTTTTCTAATGCAGGGAGGCCATAATTGAATGCAGTATTCCAAAAGTGGCCTAACCAATGCCCTATAGAGCTGCAACTTGACATCCCAACGCTATACTCAATGCACTGACCAGCATATAAACAACAGCTACAAAGGCAAGTCTGAGGCAAGGAATTAGCCTGACTCCCCAGATCCTGTCCATCTGCAAAGCACAATTCAGGACTTTGATGGAACGTTCCTCACTTACCTGGATGAATATGCTTCCAAAGACAAGAAGCTCGACACAAACCAGCACTAAGCAACCTGTTTGATTGAGACTCCACAAACCACGTTCAGTATTCATTCCCTCCATAAGTGATCACATTAGTATCTGTTTGTACCAACTACAAGATGCACTGCAGTAATCCACCAAAGCTCCGCCAACAGCACCTTCTAAAACCAAATACAAGCTTGTAGCATATAGGACAAGGACAGCAGACACCTACAAATAGCACTACCTTCAAGCTCCTCTTTATACCACAAATCATCCTGACTTGGAAATATATTACTGTTCCTTCACGGTGGTGGGATCAAAATCCTAAAACACCCTTCCTAAAAAGGGTGGTGTACATAAGAATGCAAGGCCAGGTGCAGGCTATTCACTCCCTCAGCTTATTCCATCATTCTAAAATTATGACTGGTCATCGACCTCAATGCCATTTTCATGTGCTATATGCAGATTGCTTGATTTCATCAGTGTCTAGAGATCTCTGTCTTGAATACTCTCAATGATTAAGCTTCAGCACAACTACCTGCAACACATTAAACCTACAATGGTTTAAGAAATTATGAACACCTATCCAAGGGCAATTGGGCATGGGCAATAAATGCTGACCTAGCCATTGGTAATCCCCTCCAATCAGTGCATAAAGGTAAGAAAAATGTTTCCACAAGTAACAGTAGACTTCCAGTACCTCACCCAATGGACATTTGTTTATGTGTCAGCTTGATTGTAATTGTTACTAAGCTATTTTACCATGAAGGACATCAACACTAATACTGACCCTGTACTTGCCCATTTGCACTATTCTCTCACATAGAGCTTTCAGCAGGCTCACTGGCCAGCAGCCATGAGGGTGAATGTCAGATATTTTCCCCTTCTTAGCTCCCTGGTACTGAGGCCAATGGGATCTCAAACCGTCAACCAACTAGAATCTTTCAAAAGCAGCATAGATCTGGATGGTTGTAGTGCAGGGGATGGGGGCACGGATGGAGATTAATTTTAGCTTTAATTTTAATTTGACTGTCCCATCATTGTTGCTTTTCTGCTCATTTCTGTTCTAAGCAAATTTTTATTTTAGGCAGTCACATTAAACGTCACTAAGGTTATGGAGTAGATTTGTAGCTTGGGTTGCGGGTGTTGAGGTTGGTTAGCTCGCCGAGCTGGTTTGTTGTTCCGCAGACGTTTCATCACCCTGCTGGGTAACATCCTCAGGACAACACCAAAATCCTGGGACAAGCTAAACAAAGACAGGCATGGGAATTCCTAGAAGCCTGGTACTCCACAAAGAAAGCCATTAATAAACACACAGAACTTGACCACATATACACTTCTCTATGAAGGAAAACCGGAAGTGAGGCAGTCCAGCTCAATGGACTCCACAGTTTAAAAACCAGGCGGGAAAACACACCGACGCTTCATCGGAGGCTGCACTGAGGATGTTACCAAGCATGGTAACAAAATGTCTACGGAACAATAAACTAGCTCGGCGAGCCAACCAGCCACATTTAAACGTCATATTGGAAATCACAATCCATTGATAACATGTGAAGCTGTAGGTTGAGAAATCACTGCTATAACCCCCTCAGTAATACTTGCCAGAGAAAAAGCACATGTTTTTTTCATGCTGTTCAGGTAAGGGGTTTTACTATCAATTCTACTCTGTCCTCACCTGCTAAAGTTTGCTTTCTGTCAAAATATGTCCTTTCCAGAGAAACAGTAGTTGGATCTTTCAGTCTGTATGTTTTAGCATTACACCATGAAGTGAATTCACCAGATGAGCCATTTTCTGTCTCTCCTGTGCTTCCATTAGCTCTGTCTTTGGAACTTGCAACACTGAGTGCATGTTGAAATTGTATAGGAATTGAATAGGAAAATTAAACATACTGCCAAAGGTAATTTCAAGTTTACTCCTTGGTTGAAATAATTAAGTACTTGGAGAAATACGAAGGTCATTGTTGTCCCTTATTGACCTCCCAGATGTAAGGATCCAAAATCATAAAGCAAGGCTAGACAGACTTGAGACTTTCAGTCTGATACGAGGACTCCAGAAGAAAATGAGACTACAAATACTATGGAAAATGTAACTCTGGGACATTGCTTTAAATGTGAGGGTAGAATTAAAGAGTGTACGTGTTCAAATAGTAAGAGGTGACATTTTAACCAATATATAAAAGGTGATCTTTATGATGATCAACAAGTGGAATGGATCCAGAGCAGAATGATGAAGCAAAAGACCTGGAATCACAGAAGCAACAGCAAAGAGGGAGTACAGTTATCTTTCTCTTGGTGGATATCTTTAAGAGTCAATTTCTTTCCTGATATTTAAGTATGCAAGTATACTTCATTTTCTGTATCTCATTTTAACTGCATCTTCTCAAGCTTGTACCTTTTTAATAGTGTGACTACATTTTACCTTTTTAATAGTTCCGGTATTGTTTTTGTAATACACGACTAAGGCTAAGTACATATCCAACTCCAAACAATAAATGCTGGCAGTACTCACCAGCTTTGGCAGCTTCTGTGGAGAGTGAAACAGAGTTAACATTTCAGGTTAAAGATCTCTCAGTAAGTCAATCTGTTTCTCTCCCACACATCTAACCAACCTGCATTATCTGTAACCAGTATTATCTATTATGTCAGCGTTTTTATTAAAGGGTTCACAGTCTTTTGTTTTGCTTCTGCACAATATCCCAACTTTGACCTTTTGATGTAATGTACAGAAATATTATTATTTCCTTGCATTTATATTCCATTTACTTCATATAAACTCCAGGCTATCATAATCCTTTTTTTTTTCATCACCTGCAATCCTATTATTACATATCTGCCTGTCTAAGTTCTAAATCCTGCTCCAGTACTTACTGCTTGTTATATTTGAATCTCTTTATTCCCAAAATGTATTACTTCACATTCACTGGGCTATATTAGTTACCCAAAAAATGTGTCCTTTGCAGTCTCCTTCGTAGTGGACTGTCCCTTCTGAATCAGTGTGTTCAGCAAAAGATGATATAATTTTCTGCCCATGCCAAATAACCTCTGTAAATATAGAACATGACAGGTTCCAACACAAACTCTAGAGTACATTACTTGCTATATAATACTACACTGGGGAGATAACAACAATTTGCTGTTTCTTTCTATATCTCAATTGCTCCCAAAAATAATCAAGAGATCATGATGCAGAATTAAGTCATTTGTACTTGAACCAGGACCTCCTGGGTCAGAGGTAGGGACATTGCCACTGCACAACAACAGCCTCTGTGATTCTAGAATATAGCCAGAATTAACTGACTGCACCTATCAGCACGGCATTCCAAATTAATACTTATTAGCAGTACATAAAGCTAGCCTGACCTTCTTACAGGGGAGTTTACTTGTGGCGAGAGTAGTTGTTTGGAATTCTATGCAAGCTAAACCTGAGCTGGGAAAGGCAGACAAATGGCAGAATGTAGAAGCGAGCAGTCAGGCTTTCTGTTGCTGCACCAGAACTCTTGTTGGATGGAGTCAAGAGGAGAGAAGTCTGTAGTCATACTGATTCAGGATGCTCTCC
The DNA here is from genome assembly GCA_024137785.1 of Ginglymostoma cirratum. Taxonomy (NCBI): domain Eukaryota; kingdom Metazoa; phylum Chordata; class Chondrichthyes; order Orectolobiformes; family Ginglymostomatidae; genus Ginglymostoma; species Ginglymostoma cirratum. The sequence goes on along the minus strand of JAHRHZ010000072.1, from coordinate 6,128,824 downwards.
GGACACACACAAGTGCTACCTGATAGTAATGCAGGTCAACAGTAAATGTTTAGTCCCAAGGATCTAGATGCACAGCCACGAAATTTAATGACTTCTCATACCTCACCAAGGTTGGTGGATTCATCTTTAAATGCAATATTCCATCAATTGCACCGTAGGCCTCTGCTGTTACACAAATCCCCACAGCCCCAGCTTCTAACAATTCTTGTACGCAATATTTATCACTGCACTTCACCTTCACTGAATTGGTACTGGTGAAAATCTCACATCCTCACCGCTTACATAAGCTGTCAGTTTTTCGGTCATGACAACTGTATCACCCAATCAGATCGCATACATTTCCTGACAAAATTTACCTGTCTTAACAGGGCAAAGCATTGCACAACAGGAGTCGTGCATTCCCGTGTAATCTAACCCACATGGAGAAGGCAGAAGTGAATGTTATCAAAAGATCTATGGCTATTGCTGGAGATCAGGCTGAAATCCATTGAAGGTGATGGTATCCTTATACCCAATCATCCTTCCTACATCTAACTTCCTCCTCATTTCACAAGCTGCAGATGTTGCAAGCAGACACCTTTTACTTTTAGCCCTTCCCATATCTCAACCTTATCCCATACATTTCTCTTTTCAGAAACCCAAGAACTGCAACCTGCTTAGGTCATGAAGGAACAGCAAGAATGCAATGAATATAACAATACACAATCACTTAGAATTTACATTGCAACCACCAGCTACTGACACTGAGTGTTTCAGAGGTTAAGGTAGAAATAGATTAAAATTTGTTGAGACATTGTCAAACAAGGCAAGTATAAAGCTAAGGGCTCCTTGCAGGAGACTGAATTCACACATAAATCCTGCTGCAGCAGACTTGGATGAAGATGGTGATGAATCAGGCTCCAGCAAAAGTCTAAAATAAAAGCCAAATAGTGCAGATACTGGAAATCTGAAATAAATACAGAAAGTGCTGGAGAACTCTAGCAAGTCTGGCAGCATCTAAAGTTCTGAAGGTGATTCCTTTTGGACTTGATAGTTTATCCCTGCCTCTCTCTCTATAGATGGTGCCAGAACAGCTGTGTTTTTCCAATTCTTTCTGTTTTTAATTGCAGGGAAATGCTGATGGATATAAACAACAACATGCTCAGCGCACTCAGCGGCCGACCAGAAAATCTGTCTTAACTGTCAAGGAGCATGAAGGAGTCTTTGCTTCAAAATTTAGCGCTCATCCTTTTCAGTGTGGAAATGGTGGTCAACTGAATTGGCACAATTATAGATCCAAACATGTTACAGTGTCTGATGGCCAATGTTGGCCCTTCCATTGTAGCTCAAGCAGTGTCCAACAGCAGAATGAGTGTGGCAATGGAAACTCAAACTGAGGCCATGCAGGGTCTAACTGCCCCCACACCATCTCAGTCCAAAGTTATTCAGATCTAGTTTTTGCCATGTTTAAACTGCTGTCATGAAAACTGACTGTAGCATCATGGCTGCAGACAAAAGAACTTGCTGCTTTACATGATAGCCCGGCAATTGGTCTACCAGCTGATTGTTAGGATTGTGGAGATATTCCTCAGGGATAGTGACAGTGCCTCCCTTTGGCAGAAAACGGCTGTGCTTGCCCCCAGAAGGTAACATTTGTCCTCCCAATGCTGTCTGTCTGCCCGTACACCTGCTGTTGCCTGCAAGACACCCAACCCAGATTGCATGCTGCCAATGTAATCCAAAGCCTGGGCCTACTAGGCCAGAACTGAATGAGGCCATCCTCCAAGGCCATTTACAGTCTTCCTCACTGAAAGTCAACAGCCTTCTGCCAGCCTTGCTTTAGTTACCAGGGACAGTACTGCAGAGGAGCACTAGGACAGGGAAAGGCAGTGAAGAAAGGTACCAAGAGGATATGTAAGCATGAGAAGTGTAGCTTTCAGCTTCTCTGGAACCCATGGCGAGTCAGCACCTTGGACTGAGGGTGACGGTGCCCTGAATCCATCCAAGTCCTGCCGCTGGGGTGGCAGACCGTGCCCTGCTACGCAAGTATGAGGAAGGCCCTGCCATCACATTCCCTCCTTGGGATGTCTCCAGCCCGGCTCCCAGGAACAGAGTTAGATCAGCGGCCTCACTGAGCGGAGCTGCTGATAGCTGATATATTGTATATAAATGCACACTGACCAGAAAAAGCGAACTCAACACTCACAACACATCTGAAAGGAAGGCACTCAAAGGACTGAGAAAGGACAAGAACGTCACAATACTACCTGCAGACAAAGGGCGCATGACAGTAATACTAAACAAACAGGACTACCTGTCCAAGGCACATACACTTCTAGCCGATGAGAACACATACTGGCAAGTGCAGACAGACCCGACACCACATCTGGGCAACAAGATTCTCAACACACTAAAGAGACTCAAATAGACCGGAAAAATCAACAAAACAGACTACCTAGAATGAAACCTGAAGGAACGAACACCCTTCCGATTCTACGACCTCCTGAAGGTATACAAACCGGAAGTACCCCTCAAATCCATATTCTCCCTGCCAGGCATGCCATCACATAGATTAGCCAAGGAGACTAAAGCACCTCGTCAGCAAGTCACCCCACTCAATCCACTCAGCCCAAGAGTTCCTCAATTCCATCAAGGACACAAGAAAGATGACGACGAGACCATGGTACCACTTGACATCACTGCCCTATTCACATCGATAGACATACCATTAGCAAGAGAAACACTGGCAACACTACTAAAACAAGAACAAGACCCCAGTGACACCATCACCACAGACAACAGGCTGAAGCTACTGGACCTGGGCCGCAGCACCCACTTCACCTTTAATAGCCAAATGTATGAACAGATCAACAGGACACCCATGGGATCACCTACCTCCGGACTAATAGCTGAAGTGGTAATGCAGAGACTTAAAAGTACGGCCCTTCTGCTAATCCAACCAAAACTGTGGATATGCTACGTGGACGACCAAATTGACCAAACTAGAGGAGAGACACAAACTAATAAGCAACACCCTCACTGGGATCAGATTCACCAGAGAGGAGGAGAAGAACAAACAGCTCCCACTCCTGGATGTCACGGTAGAGCGCAGGACAAATGGGGAATTTCCAAACGAAAGTACACCGAAAAGCCACACACACTGACCAAGTACTGAACTTCAACAGTAACCATCCTAACACACACAGGCAACAACACACTGCAACAGCACAGAGTTACACCAAAAAGAAGAAGAGTACCTCTTCCAAGAATTGAAAGCCAATGGATACCCGAAAAACTGAGTCAGAAGATGCCTATTACACGAAAGACACCAGGAAGATATGACACGCCCCGACACCCTCATCGCACTACCTTACATGAGGAACACATTGGAACTAACCACAAGATTCCTACAACCACTGGGCATCAGAGTAGCAACCAAACCCACATCAACCCTACGCCAACTGCTCACCCAAACCAAAGACCCACTTCCCACTATGGGCAGGACTGGTGTAATATACAAGATTCCCTGCAGAGACTGCAACAAACATCACTATGAACAAAAAGGAAGGAAATTAACCACAAGGGTACATGAACATCAACTGGCAACAAAAAGACATGACCGAAACTCAGTCATCTCCATCTACATGGATAATGAAAACCACCAATTCGATTAGGACAACACCAGGATCCTGGGACAGGTGAGTCAGAGACAAGCACAGGAATTCCTAGAAGCCTGGTTCTCTACTAAGAAAGCCATCAATAAACACGTAGAGCTAGACCCCATATACATACAGTTGCGAAGGAAAACCGAAAGCGAGGTAATCCAGCACAACGGATACCAGAGTTTAAATGACAGGCGGGAAAACACAACAGCCCTTCATCAGAGGCTGCACTGATGATGTTACCCAGCAGGGTAATGAAAAGTCTGTGGAACAACGAACCAGCTTGGCAAGCCAACCAACTATAAAATCAAATATACAATATAGCATACTTTTCTATCTAAATGAATTTTGGAAATTTTTTTGTGATGGCCTTTCACTTAGATTGTGACTGTGTGCTCACTACGGATAATCTATGACACAGAAAAGGAGTGTGTTTGCAAATGGGAAATATTGTTTGCAGTGTTTTGTTGCACTTGAATAAGTTCTTTGCTTATAGCTTGGTAATGAATGAACTGTTTAGTTTTCTCTTTCTCCTGTTCCTTCTTATACTCCTGCGACGCAGCTCCCCGTTTGATAGCTGTGGACAAGTGCAGTCCCTTCATGGTGACAAGGTTGAGCATCATATAGCATATTAGCACGTTTCCTCAGATACACTCAGCCCAATAGTGCAGAATGGCCCAAGCAGCCAGATAATTGCTTAAGTGTGACACAGGGATACTCTCTTACATATTATGTGGCAGTATGGCTCTCAATATGTATGTCATGTTGATGTGTGCATGGATTGTGTTCGAGATCTTGTCAGTGGGATAGCCCTTACTGTTAATAGTCACTGATTTTTAAAAGTGCTGAAATTCAGAACTGCCACAGAAGGAAGATATCATTGTTTCGGAGATAGTAGGAGGGGAGGAGAAGGAGATTCTGAAATAAATATGGAGAGAGGGGGAGGCGGATAGAAGATGGATAAAGGAGAAGACAGGTGGAGAGGAGACAGACAGGTGAAAGAGATAGTAG
>JAHRHZ010000072.1:6095930-6114830 GCA_024137785.1 Ginglymostoma cirratum | reverse complement strand
GTCTGGACCCTTCTTTCTGAAGAAGGGACCAGACCCGAAACGTCAGCTTTCCTACTCCTCTGATGCTGCTTGGCCTGCTGTGTTCATCCAGCTCGACACCTTGTTATCTGTTTTGGTAATATTTACTGAAGGTTAATCATTGGACAGGGCACTTTCTGAAGAAGGGACCAGACCCGAAACGTCAGCTTTCCTACTCCTCTGATGCTGCTTGGCCTGCTGTGTTCATCCAGCTCGACACCTTGTTATTTCAGATTCTCCAGCATTGGCAGTTCCTACAATCCCTTACTAAAACAGATTATTTGGTCAGAATCGCATTGCTTTTAGTGAGATCTCACAGTGTGCAAATTGGCTGAGCACTTCATACATCACAACAGTGACCACATTTCAAAAGTACTTAATTGGATGTCTGGATGTCAAGAGGCCCTGAAAGATGCTACATAAATGTAAATCCGTCTTTCATTTGGTATGATTGCAAACATCTCTTGTTGACCACATGGAGAGATTAATAAACTATGCAATATGTCCATGTCGTGGCTCATTCACAATAATAGCACAAAAACTGTCCCCTTGTTTTTCTTTAGTGCAGATGTGCCTCACATAGCCATTGGACCCAATCCTTAAGGCTTCTGCTCTTCACCATTTGAAAGCTCAATTAACGGTGGAGTTCAATGAAGGTGACAAATCCATAGGTGCAACTGCTGGAATTGCACTCCTTGTAGATTTTCTAGGCCTGTTGGTAATTCTCACACCATTTATTCTAGCAATTGTCAGGATAAAATCTTCAATGAAAGGTGGGAGAATGATAAGCCCCAAAATTCTACAGTATTTTCCACACCGCTGTTATGATCCGAGACTAGTAAAGCAATTTCCACCATCTGCAAACATTCAGGGCCCTGATATTTTCTGTAATTAATGTAAACTTACAGACTAGACAGTTTTAAATCCTGAACTTTCTGAGACTCAATTTAACTTGCAAGTCGCAATTATAAAGATAAATAAACTTCTATATTAGAGTTCATCTTTGCCTGGATATTAACCTGGTAAATGATGCCGATTTAGATCATCCTCATATACATGAGGATCAGGTAGTTACTAGAATGGGTGTTGATATGGTTGTAAGTATTAAGAATTACCCTTGTTTCAAATCTTCAAAGATAGGCTTCACCGTAATGTTATAGCAACGGTAGAGTAAAAGACTGGTAGCAGGAAGGAATTAATTGATTTCCTCAGTAAATACAGGAGGAAAAGTGAGTATCTTGTTCTATAATCCAAATTATGCAACTTAAAATAAAACTAAAACATTGGCATCTTGCCTTTGATATATCCCTGAAGTAATTACAGCACAGGAAGAAGCTGTTCAGCCCACACTGTTTCTGCCAGTCCTGTGCAAGAGCAACTCACCAAGTGCCACGTTCCCAGCATTTCCCTTTAGCCAAGTGAATGATTTCAACTCAGGTAATCATTCAGTTCTCTTTTGAACGGCTCCATTGAACGCCTCTTCACCATACTTTCAGGTAGAGCATTCTAGATCCTAACCACTCATGCATTTTTTAAAAAAAAGGTTTTTCTCATAATACCATTGCTTCTTTTGTCAATTATCTTAAATCTGTGTCCTCTGCTTCTCAACACTCCTGCCAACAGAAATGGTTTCTGAGTAACTATTCTAGAATATTCATGATTTTGAATGTTTCTGTGAAATCTTATCTAAATCTTCTCTTCTCCAAGAACAGCCCCTGTTTCTCCAATTCATTGATCAATGTAACTGAGGTTCTTTATCACTCTAACCACTCCTGTGAATCTTTTCTACATTCTGTCCAATGCCTTCCTAAAGTGTGGTGCAGAAAATTGGATTCAGTACTCTAGTCAAGGCAGAATTTCTTTTTTGTGTTGTCCATTCATGGGCTGCTTTGTTCTGAATGGAGCCAAGCTTCTTGAGTAATGTTGAAGCTGCACTTATCTAAGTAAATGGGCCTATTCCATCCATTGTAGTCCTAACATGTGCCTTATAAATGGTAGATTTTGGGAGTCAGAAAGCAAGTTAATCACTGTAGGATCTCTAGCCCCTGAACTGCTGTTGTAAGTCCAGTATTTATATTGCTAATCCAATTTAGCTTTGGTCAGTGGTAACCCTCAGGATACAATACTGATATTGTACAGTGATAGTAATCCAAATGAGTGTCCAGGATTGAGGGTTAGATTCTTTCTTGTTGGAGATGGTCAGAGTCTGGCCTTTGCGTGATGTGAATGTTAATTGCCGCTTGTCAGCTGAAATTTGGACACGTCTAGCTGGATATGGACTGACTATTCCAGTGCCTGAGGAGTTCCTATTTGGAGCTGAATGTTGTGAAATCATCAGTGAACGTTCCCATTTCTGACCTTATGTTGGAGGGAAGGTCATTGATGAAGCAGCTGGAGATAGTTGAGCCCAGGATATCGACTCTGACGAACTGCTGCTGAGATATCTTGGAGCTGAGATGACTGATCTCTAACCACACAACCATCTTCCATTCTGTTAGGTATGACTCCAACCAGTGCAGGGTCCCCCCCTCCCCAATTCCCATTGATTCTAGCTCAGAATTCCTTGTACCACATTTCAATGAATGTCAAAGGCTGTCACTCTCACCTCACCTCTGGTGTTCAGCTCCTTTTGTCCAAGTTTAAATCAAGGCTCAAATGAGGTCAGAAAATGTGTAAGCCTGGCGGAACCCAAGCTGGGTGTCACTGAGGAGGTGCTGCTTGATAGTGCTGTTGATGACACCTTCCATCACTTTACTGATGATCGAGAGTAGGCTAATGGGGCAGTAATTGGGATGGATTTGTCCTGCTTTTTGAGTGCAAGGCATACCTGGGCAATTTTCCACATTGTCAGGTAGATAAAACTCTATAAGAAGAGCTTGGCTAGGGGAGCGACAGATTCTGGAGCACAAGTCTTCAGTACTATTGCTGGAATGTTATCAGGGCCTATAGCCTCTGCAATATCCAGTGCCTACAGCTGTTTTTTGATATCACGTGGAGTGAATCGAATTGACTAAAGAATGGTATCTGTAATTCTGAGGATCACCTGGAGGAGGCTAAGTTTGATCATCCATTTGGCACTTCCGGCTGAAGATCGCTGCAGATGCTTCAGCCTTATCTTTAGCACTTCCATCATTGAGGATGGAGTTATTTGTGGAATCTCCTCCTGCACCATTCATAATTGGATGTGGCAAGACTGTAGAGCTTATATCTGACACTTTGGTTGTGGGGCTGCCTAATCCTGTCGATCATTTGATGCTTGCACTGGTTGGTGCACAAATAGTCCTGGTTCATAGCCTCTCTAGGTTGTCAGCTCATTTTCAGGTATGCCTGGTTCTACTGCTGGCATACCCTCCTGCATTCTTCATTGAACCGGGGTTGAGCCCCTGGATTGATAGTCATGGTTAAAGGGATATATGATAGGCCTTGAGATTGCACATTCTGTTTCTGCTGGCCCATGGTGCCAGATGGATGCTCAGTCCTGAGTTGCTGGATCTTATCATATTAATTTAGCTTCATGATAATGCCACACAAAATAATAGAGGGTGTACTCAATGTGAGGATGGAACTGTATCCCCACAAGGATTATTCAGTGATCACTTTTATTGATACTGACATGCAACAGGCAGGTTGGTGAGAAGGAAGTCAAGTAGGATGGATATTGAAGTCACGCTCTCTGAGTACATTCTGAGCTTCATTGCTTCCTCTAAGTGGTCTTTAACTGTCTTTTCTACTTCTGCCTCAAATTATATGTCCTAAATTATATGTCCTGATTTAAGATCTTATATGCTTTCTCAATCTGCCTTGCTTTTTCAGTTTATGCACATATACTCAAGTCTCTCTGTTCCTGCATTTCCTTTAGAATTGTACCTTTTGTTTTAAATTGTCTTTTCTCATTCTTCAAACCAAAGTGAATCACTTCACACTTCTCTGCATTAAATTTCATTTTACACTTCTCTGCTCATTCCATCAGCCTCTTAAAATCTATTACTATCCCCTTCACAGTTCATATTGCTTCCAAATTTTGCACTATCAACATACTTTGAAACTATGCCCAGTAACCAAAGTGAAACAAAGAACAGTGGATGCTGGGGTTTCTGGGTTTTCTCTTCACAGATGCTGCCAGACTGGCTGAGTTTCTTCAGCACTTTTTTGTTTGTTCCAATCACCATGACTAGGTAATGAATGCAAATCAAGAAAAACAATTCCCCTAATGCCAAACCCTCCTGTTGTCTTCATCACTACTGTTTCTTTGTCACTGAGACAACTTTGTTACATTGCTGCAACTGTTCATTTTATTCTGTGAGTTTTGAATTTGCTGTTGTGTATCTTGGAAGTCATGTACACCACATCACCCTCACAATCCTCATCAATCCCAGCCTATCAGTTCAGCAAACATGTTAGTTAAATGTGATTTATTCTTACACAAAATCATGCTGGCTTTCTCTAACTAATCCACATTTGTCTTTGTTTCATGCCTGAAAAGCACATTCCCCTGTCCCATAAGCTGCTGACTCTTTACACAATTATTTTATTTATCATATATACGAGGATGGATGGAAAATACAGATAAGAACCTAACATTGTCAATACTTTTCACTGAGCAGAGGTAACACAGTTCCATTTTAATAGTCATTTATTGATGTCTGCAGAAACTCTTTATTCAAAAATCCTCTTGCTATTTCATACTGGTTGCAAAATATTTTTAAGCGGTTTAGTCTGAATACAAAAATTTCCCTAGTAGATACAAAAGCTAAATGGGGAAGCCTTGCATCATGTGATAATTTACTCCCTTGTGAATCTTCCCAAACTGTCTCAGTTCTAATGACAAAGCTTCTGGCAAAGCTTAAGTTGTGCTGCAGAGGCTGAGCTCACATATAGATGTCAAGGTACTCTGATATCACTTTACAGCTTCTCTCCTTACATTAATTGTGCGATTTATTTTAGTCTTTCCTACTTGCTTCAATGCTTATATTTTTCCATTGCTCTTTTCCTTAGCCAAGTGGAATGAAAGTTAGTTGCCACAGTTTGTAATCACAAATTTGAAGGATACAGTGGGCAAGCATTTGAAGTAAATAGAGTGGACTGCAATAGGACTAATTTGGGATAATTCCATTGTTTCAAAACAAAAGTCAGCTAATCACATGAGAATATAAATTGAATTTGGAACTATTTCCAATACATAGGATTATCAGAGTGCAGGAGGGCATGCCAGGAGCAGCAACAGGCATACCTACAAATGACATGTCAATCTGCTGAAGCTACCAAACAAGTCTACTTTCATGCCAAACAGCATAAGCAATAAGTGATAGACAGAGCTATGCGATCTCACAACCAATGGATCAAATTTGGACAATATCCAGGCTTGGGATGACAAGTGACAAGTAACATCCGCACCACACAATGGCCAGGCAATGACCATCTCCAATAAGAGACAAATCTAACTACGGCCTCTTGACATTGAATGGTGTTACCATCATTAAATACCCTACTATCAACATTCTGGGGGTTACCATTGACCAGAAACAGAACTGAGCTTGCCACTTAAACACAGTGGCTACAAGAGGAGGTCAGAGGCTATGAATATTGTGATGGGTGACTCATCTTCTGACTCTCCAAAGCCTGTCCATTATCTACAAGGCACAAATGAAGAGTGTGATGGAATGCTCCCGCTTACTTGGATGGGTGCAGCTCCAATAACGCTCAAGAAGCTTGATACCTTCCAGGACAAAACAGCCCACTTGATTAGCACCACATCCACAAACATTGACTCCCTCCACCACCAACACTCAGTAGCAACAGTGTGTGCTATCTCCAAGATGACTGCAAAAATTCAACAAAGATATTTAGACAGCACCTTCCAAACCTAAAACCACTTCCATCTAGAAGGACAAAGGCAGCAGATACATGGGAACGCCATCAGCTGCAAGTTCCCTTCCAAGTCACTCACGAGCTTGACTTGGAAATGTATCGCCATCCCTTCACAGTTGCTGGTTCAAAATCCTAGAATTCCCTCCTTGGGTCAACATACAGCATGTGGACTGCAGCAGTTCAACAAGACAGCTCACCGCCATCTTCTCAAGGTCAACTAGAGACGGGCAATAAATGCTAGCCAGCCAACAATGCCCATGATCCACCAGTGATTAAAGAAAACCCTTGGCCCATCTGTCAGTATGAACAACAAGCCCACAACACCAATCCTCCTTTCCTCTCCAAAGTTCATAATTGAGTTATCACATCAAAATCTGTGGCCATTCTTCCCGGAACTCGATATTGACTCCCTGAAATTGCTTTTTGTCCTTGGCGCAGTAACAAAATATCAGAGTCACAGCATCCTGTGATAGTAATAAACAGTAAGCTTTCACTTCCGTCCTGCATGACCTGTGCAACCTTTGACCCAATTGATAATCTCCTTTTTTTTTATTTTCACACTGAGTACTGGTTTTTGTGGAACCTGTGTCATCTCTTTCGTTTGCTCCCTTTACCTGCAACCTGACATTTCATCAACTCTGAATGCAGTGGCACTTGAACAAACACCTCTGGATTTTACTTGCACATTATTACTTTGTCAGCGTGTCAATTGTAAACCTTTAACAAATTTGGCCAGTTTTGCTTCCTATAAAATCAAAGGTTCACCAGTTGAAAGATATTTTAAAGAAGTGGTTTGACTGTTGCTGGTGGAAGAGAAGCCTTTTCCCTTACATTTTGGAACAACGTTTTCTTCATATATTTTGTATCACTTTAATTGTTTTCTGACCTGCTAACTGAATTGGGAAAGCTTAATAAAAGTAATCTGCTTTTCATTCATGTTTGTTTAAGTGCCACTGCATTCAGACTGGATGAAATGTCAGGTCGCAGATAAAGTCATTGTACTATGTGCAGATCCAAATTGTCTGTGAAACCGTATTTTTAAACAAATTTATTTACAGAAGAGGAGCAGTATTTGATTTTTTTTCACAGAAATAGTCACAGAAGGGTGAAAACAGCCGCTTTAGTAAACAGGAATCAGTTTACTCTTAGTCATGTGATTTGATTGCCCATGCTCTTAAAGTGGAAATGTATTCCTGTCACACACTTTCACTGCCTGGGCAGGAATCTAATATGCTAACATTTGGGGAGGTTCTACAGTTGACAAGTAGTCTACTTCACCTCACTAGTAAAAAGACACCCATCTGTATCCTGTTTACTCAAATACATAGATCACCATTCCTACAGTTTTTTTTTGCCAGATTCCGGTGGAAAAAGGCTGTGGAAGCAGTTTCAATGCAACTGCTTACACATTGACACAATTCCATTATTCTTTCTTACTATACAGGAGACCATTTGGTTTGTGTTGGCTTTCTGGGAGAGTGACTTAGCCACTCTCATTCCCCAGACATTTTTCCCACAGCCTGTAATATTTTTTCCAATCAGAGAATTATCTAATACCATTTTAAAATTGATTGAATCAGCCTTTGTCAATCTTTGTTGGGTAGTACGTTCCAGCTTCTAAACATTGCCGTATAAAAATAAATGCTTTCCCTCATATCATCTTTTGGTTATAATGTTATTCAGCTTACATCTGTGCCTGCTGGTTTTCAGCCCTTTTGCCAACGGAAACAGCTTCTCCCCAAGCTATTTCATCCCAACTCATCACCATTTGCACACCTTGATCAAATTCTCTCTCAACCTTCTCTGAGGAGAACAGTCCAGCTTCTCAAATCTATCTTTCACTGGAGTTCCTCGTTCATGGAACCATTAGTGTTTTCTGCAATCTCTCTTCTGCATTCCAAAGATGTGGTGCCTAGAACTGGGCACAGTGCTTCTTTTGAGGCTGAACAGTTTGCAATGGAGCCAGCAGTGTTTGATCATTGTACAGAGATTCATGATCTCCTTTCCAATTCAGTGCTGATCAAATATTTTGTTGACTAGATCCCAGAATCAGGCCCATCACTTTAAATTTGGCCCTGCATTGAAATGGAAAATTCCAGCCCTATGCCTCTTTCTCTCAATCTTAGGATTTGGCATGCACAAAATATTTCTTTCAACTCGTTAATGGAAATGAAATATTTGAGAAACTGGCCAAATGGATTACAGTGCATACAAGGGTGTAAATGTTAAATCAACATGGAGAGTTGAAATAACACAATTGGTAGTATAGGCCAGGGATAATGAACATATCCATTATTATTAATTCAGCTCAGAAAATTCTCCAAGTCATTGGTTTCCTTATGTTATCACTTATAGTTCAAACAGAGGCATCAAAAGGATGCTAAAAATGGATCAAGAGATATGCTATGTTGAGCATCAGTTATCATGCTACAGAAAGGTAGGACAAAGACACACCTAGGATTTGCTTATGGAGTGATTTTTCCATTTCAGCTGTGCTGTATTTAAAAAAAACAACAAATTAGTGAAGCTGAAGAATTGTTCTGGACTGCATCATGACCAGCTCTGACTGGGCTGATTATCTTGAGACAGCAGCAGATTACCTACTTTCTCTTTCTTTGTAATGCTATAGCATAAGGCCTTGATTCACAGGAAAGGTGCCCATACAATATGGTATAAAAGTGTATTCGGAAAAATGTAGTGATATGGTCAAGTTATTTTCATAAAGTTAGCTCAAATAAATTGTCCACATTTTTTGCATAATTAAGTTTTTATTACTTACAATATAAACATCTTTATCCGCAACTTTCCATGCCACAAATACAGTTTATTGATATGAGAAATGAAGCACCTAGAAAGAAGCTAAAACAAAACTAAAATGTACAGTTCATGGAAAGGACAGTCAATGAATCACCTTCAAATCATTCTTACTTAGGAACAAAACAGAAGTTGCTGGAGAAACCTAACAGGTCTGGCAGCATCTGTGGGAAGAAAGCAGAGTTAATGTTTCAAGACTGATGACTCTTCATCAGAACTTGGGGTTCCATTCTTAAGTAGGAACCGTTTTACAAATTTTTGGCAGAAAGTATGCGATATTCATTTTAAATTTGGAATATAAAAGAGAAAGGAGACATCACTCAGTTATTCTCCTCCATAATATCATGCTGAAAATTATTATTCTCAAATGAAAACTACATTACCGCCTGGCATTAAGGGGTAGTTCTTTGTGGTTCCAGAATAACATTCCTGTGTTGAAAGCCTGACAGTAATTCGCTTTGTCAACTCCTGTAGAACTGCCTTCTGATTACTTAAGATGGCAATTATTTTTTGAATGGGGGGGTGGGCAGGGAGGAGGGGTGGTTGTTGGTGAAGGGTTTAATAGTTCTACCAGTTCCAGTGGTACCAGATCTCGTTGGCTAAGTCAGGTTTTCAGGGACCATGCATGGAGGCACAAAGGTGGTGGGGTGTCATGGTTTGGGTTGGGGAAGAGTCGCTCGGATACAAAGAACAAGGAAGGCGACAGCATAGGAACAGGCCCTTTGGCCCACCAAGACTGCATGAATGCATGATGCCTTTCTAAATTAGAAACGTTTTGCCTCCACACGGTTCATATCCTACTATTTCCTGTCTATTCAAGTATCTGTCAAGAAGCCTCTTAAACACTGCTATTGTATCTTCCTGCACCTCTCCCTCTGGCAGCACGTTCCAGGCACTTTTCACCCTCTGTGTAACAGACTTGTCTCTCACATGTCCTTTAAACTTACCCCCTTCTCCCTTAAACCTACATCCCTTGGTAATTGATATTTCTACTCTGGGAAAAAGACTCTGAGTATCCATTCTACCCATGCGTGTCAATTTTGTCGACTTCTACCGGGTAGCCCTTCATCCATCGACTTTCACGTGAAAACAAACCAAGTTTGTTCCATCTCTCCTTATAACTAATACCCTGCAAACCTGGTAACATCCCGGTAAACTGTTTCTGTGCGCTCTCCCAAGTCTCCAAATCCTTCTTGTAGTGTGGTGACCAGAACTGTACATAATATTCCAAATATAGCCTAAGTAAAATTCTATACAGCTGCAACATGACTTGCAAGTATTCATACTCTATGCCCCAACCAATAAAGGCAAGCATGCTATACGCCTTCTTGAACATCCTATCCACTTGTGTTGCCACTTTCAGGAAACTGTGGACTTGTACACCTAGATCACTGTATGTTGATGCTACGAAGAGTTCTGCCATTTACTGTATACTTTCTCCTGCATTAGATCTTCCAAAATGCATCACTTTTTATTTGCTCAGATTAAACTTCATCTGCACTTTCTCCACCAAGTCTCCAGCCTATCTATATCCTGCAGTATCATCTAGCAATCATTCTCACTATCCATAGCTTCTCCAGTTTCTGTGTCCTCTGTAAACTTACTCATCAGGCTACCTACATTCTCTTCCAAATCATTTATGTATATTACAAACAACAGGGATCCCAGAACTGATCTCTGCAGAAAACCACTGGTCACAGATCTCCAGTCAGAAAAGCACCCTCTGCTGCTACTTGTCTATCTCCTGTGACTAAGCCAGTTCTGTATCTATCTCACCAGCTCACTTTTGATCCATATGACTTCATCTTTTGTATCATCCTGCCAGTAGAGACCTTTTGAAAGGCCTTGCGAAAGTCAATATAGACAACATCTACCAGCCTGCCCTCATCAATCATCTTTTTCACTTCCTCAAAAACTCAATTAAGTTTGTGAACATGACCTTCCCTCAATAAGCCATGCTGCTTATTGAGAATAATTTTTCCAAAATATATTTTTCCAAGTGTGAGTAGATCATATCCCTCAGAACCTTCTCCAATAATTTCCCTACCACTGCCATAAGGCTTACTGGCCTGCAAGTTCCCAGATTATCTCTGTTGCCCTTCTTAACCAAAGGAACAACATTGGCTATTCTCTAGTCATCTGGGACCTCTTCTGTGACTGGAGGATACAACGATTTCGTACAGGCAATTTCCTCATATGCTTCCCTTAGCATTCTGGGATAGATAGCATCAGGTCCTGGAGACTTGTCTATCTAAATGCTTTTTAAAGCACTCAACATCTCCTTTTTGAATTGATATGCCCCCAAATATCAACATACCCATCGTGACACTCACCGTCCATAATGCCCTTCTCCTTTGTGAATACTGATACAAACTATTCATTAAAGACTTCACTCACTTCCTCTGGCTCCACACACAAATTCTCTCCATTGTCCTTGCGTGAACCTATCCTTTAGGAGAAGAAGCTACCCTCTTCCTCCTTAAATGTGTATAAAATGCCTTGGAATTTTCCTTAATCCAGTTTGCCAAAGACATTTCATGGCCCCTTTTTAGCCCCCTTAATTCCTTGTTTGTGTTCTTTGCTGCTTCCTTTGTATTCTTCAAGGGCTGTGTTTATCTTCACTTTCCTAAACCTTACATGCGTCTCTTTTTTACTTTTCGATTAAGCTCTCAATTTCTCTTGTCACCCAAGGTTCCCAAATCTTGCCATCCTTATCCTTTATTTTCACAGGAGCATGCTGGTCCTGAACGCTAACTAACTGGCTGCTAACAAGATTCCCACATGCCAGATATGGATTTACTCTCAAATAGCTGCCTGAGGTCTACATTCCCCATTCTTGACTTTTTACTTGTGGTAGTTAGCCTTTACCCGTTCAGTGCTTTCACCTGAGGACTACTTTTATCCTTATTTGTAAGTAACTTAAAACTTACAGAATTACCGTCACTGTTTCTGAAATGTTCCTCCACTGAAATTACAATCACCGAGGAGGGCTCATTACCAATACCAGGTCTATTTTGGTCCCTTCCCTCATTGGACTGTTTACATAACTGTTTCAAAAAACAGTTCTGGACACACTTAACAAATTCTCCCCCATCTAAGCCCGTGGCACTAAGGAAGTCCAAGTCAATCTTGAGGAAGTTGCACATCTGCTAATGTGGTGTACTGCATCCGCTGTTCCCGTTGTGGCCTCCTCTACATCGGGGAAACCAAGCGGAGGCTTGGGGACCGCTTTGCAGAACACCTACGCTCGGTTCGCAACAAACAACTCACCTCCCACTCGCAAACCATTTCAACTCCCCCTCCCATTCCTCAGACAACATGTCCATCCTGGGCCTCCTGCAGTGCCACAATGATGCTACCTGAAGGTTGCAGGAACACCAACTCATATTCCGCTTGGAAACCCTGCAGCCCAATGGTATCAATGTGGACTTCACAAGCTTCAAAATCTCCCCTCCCCCCACCGCATTCCAAAACCAGCCCAGGTCGTTCCCGCCTCCCTAACCTGTCCTTCCTCCCATCTATCACCTCCTCCCACCTCAAGCCCCACCCCCATCTCCTACCTACTAACCTCATCCCACCCCCTTGACCTGTCAGTCCTCCCTGGACTGACCTATCTCCTCCCTACCTCCCCACCTACACTCACCTTTACTGGCTCCATCCCTGCCTCTTTGACCGGTCTGTTTTGTCTCCACCTATCTTCTCCTGTATCCATCTTGTATCCGCCTCCCCCTCTCTCCCTATTTATTTCAGAACCGCCTTCCCCTCCCCCATTTCTGAAGAAGGGTCTAGGCCCAAAACGTCAGCTTTCCTGCTCCTCTGATGCTACTTGGCCTGCTGTGTTCATCCAGCTCTACACCTTGTTATCTCTATTGAGGAAGTTAAAATCTCCTGCTACAGCAACCCTGATATTTTCACATTTTTTTGTAATCTGTCCAACATATCTGTTCCTCTATTACCTGCTGGCTGTTGGGAAGTCCATAGTACAATCCCATCAAAATGATTGCACCCTTCCTATTCCTGAGCTCTACCCATAAAGACATTGCTAGATGAAACCTCCAATGTGTCATTGCCCAGTACAGCGATGATATTCTCTCTAATCAGTAACACAACTCCCCCAGCTCTTTAACATCCCTTTCTATCTCGCCTGAAACATCAAAATCCCAGAACATTAAGCTACCAGTCTTGTCCCTCTCTCAACCAAGTCCCTGTAATGGCTAAACATCATAGTTACATGTATTAATCCAGGATCTACGTTATCTGCCTTACCTGTCTTACTCCTCACATTAAAACAAATACACCTCAGACTGTCAGTCTCGCTGTGTTCTGTAACCTTCCCCTGTCTGTTCTTCCTCCTAGTCTTACTGCCTTAGTCTCAGACTCTTCCTCATCATTTTACTTGCTGACCTACTGTTCTTGTTCCCCCACCTCCACCACACTAGTTTAAATCCTCATAGAATTCCCCAAATGAGGCAAAGCACATCCTTGTTGCTTTCTTTTCAACAATTGTACTATTCTGTGGGGCAGTAGTTGTGTCCCTACCTTTGAGCCAGGAGGCCTGTATTCAAGTCTCACCTGCTCATGTGCGAAGTAATATCTCTGATCAGATTGACTCAAAATATTTATTCTGGCCTGTGCAGTGTACTATTTGAGTCACTTGGCTTGTGAAAAAGCTTAAGTGCCTCCGTCTGATCACTGCCTTTGTCTGTCTTCCTCCCTTTTAAAGTGCCGTTGTTTTGATCTTTTTAGTTCCCAAAGTTCCAAAACAATACAACAGCTTACAAAACAGTAATTACTGCTCCAGAATTCGAGGAAAACAGCTCCAACACTGAAAATACCTCAAAAAAAGGAGCAGCTGTTACAGCCACAATTTTTTTGCTGTCCTCATCTTGGACTTATCCACTTAATGGTAAGGTACTGGGGAATGTTGCTGAACAAAGAGACCTTGGAGTGCAGGTTCATAGTTCCTTGGAAGTGGAGTCACAGGTAGACAGGATAGTGAAGAAGGCATTTGGTATGCTTGTCTTTATTGGTCAGTGCATTGAGTGTAGGAGTTGGGAAGTCATGCTGCAGCTGTACATGACGTTGGTTCGGCCACTTTTGGAATATTGCGTGCAATTCTGGCCTCCCTGCGAGAGGAAAGATGTTAAACTTGAAAAGACTCAAAAGATTCACAAGTATGTTGCCAGGGTTTGGAGAGTTTGAGCTACAGGGAGAGGCTGAGTAGGCTGAGACTATTTTCCCTGGAGCACTGGAGGCTGAGGGGTGACCTTAGACGTTTATAAAAATATGAGGCACATAGGTAGGGTAAATAGAAAATATCTTTTTCTCAGGGTGGGGGAGTCCAAAATGAGAGGGCATAGATTTACGGTGAGAGGGGAAAGGTTTAAAAGGGACCTAACGGGCAACTATTTCATGCAGAGGGTGGGGCATGTATGGAATGAGCTGCCAGAGGAAGTGGTGGAGGCTGGTAGAATGACAACTTTTAAAAAGCATCTGGATGGTTATATGAATAGGAAGCATTTAGAGGGATATGGGCCAAATGCTGTCAAATGAGTCCAGATTTATTTAGAATATCTGGTTGGCATGGACAAGTTTCCGTGCTGCACATCTTTATGACTCTGTGACTCCAAAGGCCTGTTAATGAGTCTTTTCAAAATTGGGAGGTAAGCTGCTGATTTTGATGCTGACCCATCTACTCCACTGTGGGGAAACTGGCATCATTATTAACCTGCAGGAGGGCAGCAGTCCCAATGTTTAAATGTAATAACCTGGTTCAGAATTTTCATATTAACTGGAAACTAAGTAAAATTGTGGAGAAAGTTTGGGAAGAATTGGACATGAACTTTTAAAAATACCAAATGATCTGCAGGAGAAGTATTTGGGGATTATTTGTTTTAATGACATATTTCTTTATATAAACTGTTTACAAGATAAGGTCTATCAGCGCTTTAACATATGGTTGGATTTATCACTGTGCAGGCCCTGATGTCCCACCTACAAGATGGGTTCCAGGTTGTGAAGCCGGTTGGCGGGCCCCTGCACTCCTGACTAGTGTCCGAAATAACACCAGCAGAAGATTCAGCGCTACCTCCGATAGTGGAGACACTGGAATAGGCACTTCAAGTTCAGACAGCATAGAAGGTGTGGTGAAATTCTGAACTAGCTGAGTGGTGAATTGCTTATTTAATATGTATTGATGGTTCCGGAGAGAATAGATGATATACAGGTGTTGACAGCACATGTTGACAAATTACCCTCGCTGTCTATGGCCAGTAAATAAAAAGTAGCATGTTAATCTGAGAATGTTATGTTTCTGAAAAAAGCAATTGTGGACACTGAAATGGGTGGTTTTGATTATAAATTAATCTAACTTTGTGTAATTTGAGTTCCTATAACTCTTACTTTAGTATGTTACAGTAAAGGATTCACAGTGCTAAAAAACATACTAATGTCTTTCAGTTGAGTAACATTTATAACTGGGTTCAAATATTCCACTTTGCCATGATGGTGTAATATAGCCATTTACACAGTACAAAATGTCCATTCACAACCACCACCAGAGGTGCTGGATTTCTTTTGCCACTCATAAACTAACATTGGTTCAAGCTTCTGGCTATGTTGATACAAATTTGTTGTCCTCCTTTTTCTGGAGTGGTATATCATATGCTCTGCCCATCTACTCATGAGCTATGTGTTTTTATGATCATTCTTTGTACATAAACAATTGTGCGATTCTCCAGCATCTGCAGTACCTTTTATCTCTGTGCTCATAACACAGGTGTCACTTGGGAACTGTACATGGTTTGCATAGGAGGTATAGGTCAATTTATTTACAACTGTTATGATAGGATGGATGACCCAATCCCATGTATAGATAGGTAGGACAGAATTTACCTTTCCTGGAGGTGACAAGAAAGTTGGTGAATGTCGAAATAATTGGGCAAGTTAGACCTTGAAAGATACTTGCCCCTTTCTTGCCACTTCAGCAATTAAGGGATGACAGTTAAGGTTCTTTGGGGACTTTCTGGATTCACCAACAATTAAGGCCCTTTATAGTCATTGAATGTCTGCTTAAGAGCCCCAACTCACCACAGATCCAATTCCTTGCCTTTCAGGCAGAGAAGAAACATTACTGACTCTCAACGGGGAAGCCAGGGCAATCTGCCCACCAGTTTGTGTGGAGGGGATGGTAATGGAATTCATCTCCATTTTCCCTAATCTGGGAGCAATTACAGTCACAGATGGGTGGGTGGAGGTAGGGCAAGGGGGTGGTCTCTGCAAACCACAAACCCTCCTGAATACCTTCTCTCTCACACTGCCTTCCCACGAGAAATAAAAGAGAACCAGTTACTTTCTCACCATTGAATCTACTGAACGCCAGGCCTCAGCTGACCATGTTTAGAAACCGGAAGATTAAAAACTCAGAAATGACCTACAGCTTCTAGCAAGGTGGGATTCCAATGGCAGAAAACACCCAAAGAATTGCAGGTGCTGTAAATCAGAAACAATAACAGAAATTGCTGGGAAAACTCAGCAGGTCTGGCAGCATCTGTGGAGAGAAAGCAGAACATTCTGAAGAAGGACGAAACATTAACTCTGTTTTCTCTGCACAAATGCTGCTAGACTTGCTGAATTTTCCTAACCTTTCCTTGTTTTTGTTTGAGATTCCACAGGTGATGCCTGATGGACTGACAAGCTTGTTGGACAGATCTTAACAAGCTGATTGGCTTATCATCCAGAACACTTTCTTGCTGAAAAGGTGATGGCACCATTGAATACGCATGCAGACACAGACACAGACACACGCACACGTAGGCATACAAGATTATGCTTTCCTTCAATATAAGTTTCTGTACCACTACAAACATTTAGTTCATTCAGTTTCCAGCGTGCAACATGAAGCTAATTAAGACTTAAAAATAGCCTTTATAAAATACTTAATTATATATCTTGTATGTCTCAGTATCTCACAAAGAAGCACAATATTTAGAACTAGAGTAGCTGCTCTTATGTAAACAAATCCAGAAATTCATAAGTGAGTGATTACACAATGTGTAACGTAGCTAAATGGTAAGGAAATTAAAGATGAAAATAATGTTTTGAATGACTAACAAAGAAAGCATTTGATAGAGACATCTCTGATTTTTTAATATCCATTTTAGGACACCTACAATGTGGGGATTTAAATGTTTTATGCTACTTGGGTACTCAATGGGGACCTTTCCCCACTGTACTCAATACGTAATCCCAAATGGACATTATCTGCACCTATGCTGTGTGAATTTGGTACTCAAGAAGGACAGCCTAAGGTTAATTCCATAGTAAATGAGGGCCCCATATCATTGATGTCCAATGTGATTAGGTGGTGTTTGTCATTTGTATGCATAATTACTTTCATTTTCACATTCATTCAAACATTTGTCAGCCTTTCCCATCTGATCAATCTATTGAATGTAGTGTAATCCATTAAATTATAGCGTATTGAACTCTGAGAAAAACTGCTTTAGTGGATTAAAAGGCAAGCACAACAGATCGGAACATCGTAAACATAACTTAAACAAAAACATAAATAGCTGAATAAACTCAGTAGGTCTGGTAGCAAATGTGCAAAGAAAGCAGAATGTTCTGAAGAATGGTCACTGGACCAGCAATGTTAACTCTGCTTTCTCTTCACAGATGCTGCCGCCAGACCTACTGAGATTTCCTGGCCTTTTTTGTTTTTGTTTAGGATTCCACTGGCGATGCCTGATGAACCAAGAAGCTCATTGGACAGGCTTGCAATGTGACACGCGCAGACATGCACACACACAGATGCGCAAATACACACACACAAAACGTTGATGCTGCGCTATGTCTGTGTGTGTTTCAGATGTCCAGCATTTACAGCTCTTTGGTTTTTGAT
The DNA here is from genome assembly GCA_024137785.1 of Ginglymostoma cirratum. Taxonomy (NCBI): domain Eukaryota; kingdom Metazoa; phylum Chordata; class Chondrichthyes; order Orectolobiformes; family Ginglymostomatidae; genus Ginglymostoma; species Ginglymostoma cirratum. Next base: position 6,097,228 of record JAHRHZ010000072.1, on the reverse strand, counting down.
AAACGTAATCTGTCCAGTACAAAAGGCCACTGCATTCTGACAGTCATGGTTAACATAGTGTCAACTCATTGCACCATTATCTTTGATATCTTCCAAACAGCTGAAGCAACAATCTATTGTCATGGTTTATATAGTTAGTGTTCTTTAGGAAAACTGATGAGTAAGTTTAAATACGAGAAAGTTGTAAATACACAAAGTTCAGTGTGGAACTCAAAACTGCAATTGAGTTTACTTGTTGGGAAAAGGATTGAATACGCTGTGAAGTGCAAGATTGATACAAGTTTGCATATGTTTAATTTAAACTGTAATTGGAGTACACAATCAAACATATTTTCACTTTTGTGTCTTCTGATGTTCTTTATCAGCAAGACAAATGGGGCACACATATAAGTGTGGGTAATCTGCTAATATAGTGTTGATTAATTCAATGCTGTACTGCATAGACACACAGTGCCAGAACTTACTGTGCTGCCATACATTGCTAGCGTGCTATTTTAGCAGTTTCTTTGACTCCAGTGAGACTGCACGAACTTTAAGCATATTGCTAAAGATAGCATAGTGCATCCAAGCATATTTCTTTTCAGAATTAAATTGCCTTTGTAACTAAATAACCTCTGTATTTTCCCTTCTTCATACTTAGAGTGGTGTCAAAATCCTTGATTCAGTGGAGTGATTTCATTTACATTGCAAATAAAATTAGTTTTTCGAAAGTTCAATGACAAAGTATCTACCCATTAATTAAGTAGAGAAGAAAATAACTTGCATGTATCTAGTAATTTTCACATTCTTAGGATGCACCAATCCACTTTAAGATACTGAGTCAGATTTTTTTCTGGAAAAATGTAGAGGTATCTGAGTGACACATTATTGCTCAGTGAGGTCTAGATTATGATACGGCTTGTAGCGTCTTTTCCCAGCCCTGGTAACAGTGTTACTACTCCTATTTCTTCAGGACACCCACTTAATTATGAAGCCACTTCATAATTTTGACAATGAAACCAGCCGTAGTCTGAATTCTGGTTTATGTTGCCTTTAATTTCCAAAGCGCGACGAATGGGAAAATTCACATTTATTCTAACTCAGCCAGCAATTCAAAATTGCCCAATACAGCATTGATTTCTTCTGAGATAAAAGGTACTGCAGATGCTGGAGAATCCGAGATAACAAGCATGGGGCTGGATGAACACAGCAGGTCAAGCAGCATCATAGGAGCAGGAAAACTTGACGTTTCGGGCCTAAACCCTTCATCAGAAATGGGGGAGGGGAAGAGGGTTCTGAAATAAATAGGAAGAGAGGGG
>JAHRHZ010000072.1:6077066-6095530 GCA_024137785.1 Ginglymostoma cirratum | reverse complement strand
GGAAAAGTGCCGGGTGTGGTGGGGCTGGAGGGGAGTGTGGAGCGGACAAGGGAGTCGCGGAGGGAGTGGTCCCTTGCTGTTAGGAGTACCTGGTTCTCTTACAGCTCTGAAAATCCTCACAATTTCAGCTGCACAGTTCTGACATCATGGTTCATGTGAATGGGCCATGATGTAGAGTTGTCAGTGTTGGAATGGGGTGGACAAGGTCAGAAATCACCGGATGCCAAGTTATAGTCCAACAAGTTTATTAGAAATCATAGGCTTTTGGAGCATAGCCGCTTCATCAGATGGAGTGAGAAAGACGCACACAGAACATAAAAATTTATGGGCAGGGAGAGATCAAGGGCAGAGATATCAAAAGACGGAACAAATGGCAAATAATAATCCCCTGCAGGTGATCTGAAGTGTTAGTGTAAGTAAAGTATCAACAGCTGAATGATAAGTGAAAGAATGACCTATATCCCAATTAAATGAGGCAGAAAGACAATCATGAAAAATTAAAAATAAGCTGGTGCTAGAGACAAACCAAATGACTGGAATAACATGATAGGTATAAGAGTCGCATGTCAAGGGTCTAACCAAAGTAATAAGTAATCCAAAACTTTACAAACTAATTAAGGTAGAGAGGTCATAACAATTTATCCAGGTGATGGTGACAAAACAGGACAATAAGGAAGATTTTACAGACTCAGAACAGTGTGATGGAGTCGCATGTAGTGCAACATGAACCCAAGATCATAGTTGTGTATCTCGGTGTCCGCCTTGGAGGATGCTTACCCGAAGATGAGAGGCTGATTCCCTTGACCACAGAAGTGTTCCCTGAATGGGAGGGAACATCCCTTTCTGGCAATAGTTGCACAGTGTCCATTCATCTGTTGTTATAGTGTCTGCATGGTCTCACCAATATACCATGCCTTGGGGCATCCTTGCTTATGAGATTGACAACATTGGCCAAGTCGCATGAGTATCTGCCGTGTATGTGGTGGGTTGTGTTCCCATGTGTGATGGAAGTGTCCATGTTGAAGATCTGACATGTCTTGCAGAGGTTGCCATGGCAGTGTTGTATAGTGTCGTGGTCGATGTTGTCCTGAAGGCTGGGTAGTTTGCTGCGAACAACGGTCTGTTTAAGTTTTGGCAGTTGTTTGAAGGCGAGAAGTGGAGGTACAGGGATGAACTTTGCAAGGTGCTCGTCATCATTGATGATATGTTGAACGCTGTGAAGAACATGGCGTAGTTTCTCTGCTCCAGTGAAGTACTGGACAACGAAGGGTACTCTATCGGTTTTATCCTCTTCTGAAGAGGTCGTTGCAGTTTTTCACTGTGGCACATCGGAACTGGCGATCAGTGAGTTGGGCATCGTATCCCATTCTTATGTGGGCGTTTTTCAAAATCTTTAAGTGTCCGTTGTGTTCCTTCTCATCTGAGCAAATCCTGTGTATCCACAGGGCTTGTCTGTAAGGGACAACTCAGTCAGCAAAGTACAAATGGATGTTTAGATTGCCAGCAGCTGTTCTAACAAACATTCACTGGACTCTGTTTTTCTCTCTGCAGATCTTATCAGAACAGCTGAGTTTCTCAGTTGTTCAGACTCCGAGGTCTGTTACACCATAGATAGAGGCCATTCAGACTGTTTATATCTGCATCACTTTCTGAATAGCCAATTCACATAGTATCTTTCCCCTGTCTTCTCCCTGTAATTCTGTACATTCCTTCTTCTGTGGTAATAATCTAATTCCCTCTTAAATGCCTCAATTGAAGCTTCCTCCACCATGTCCCCATGTAGCGTGTTCCAGATCTTAACCACACACTGCATGAGAAAGGCCATACCTGAAAACTGTTTGGTCCATCTAAAATTACACTAGGAAGGCAAACTACAATGTGCAAGTAGTATTTCTCTAAAAGGATGCTGTCCAAAACGATAATATGCCTGTGATGCAATTGAGCAAATCATGCATAAATTTCACTGCTGGTGTAATGCTAGGTATGTTAGTCATTTGTGACAACAATTGGCTGATCAAATTAAACATCTTTTTTGTTGTTTATTTCTTCACGGAATGTGGATGTCATTAGCTAGGCCAGCATTTATTGTCCATCCCTGATTGTCCTGGAGATGGTGGTGAGCTGCCTTCTTGAACTGCTTTGGTCTTTTTAGATGTAGGGACAACTCACAGCGCTCTTTGAAAAGGAGTTTCAGTATGTTGACCCAGAGACAGTGAAGAATTAGCAATATAGTTCCAAGTCAGGATGGTGTGTAGCTTGGAAGGGAACCTGAAGTAGTGATATGATCTTGCATCTACTGCCCTTGTCCTTCCAGACGATAGAGGTCACGGGATTGGAAGGTGCAGTTGAAGGATCCGTGGTGAGTGACGGCAATGCATCTTGTAAATTGCACACACGGCTGCCACAGTATATCATCATTGAGGGAAGTGAATGTTGAAGGCAATATATGGGGTGTCAATCAAATGAGCTGCTGTGGCTTGGATGGTATCGAGGTTTTGAATGTTGTTGGAACTGTCCTTATCCAGGCAAGTGGAGAGTGTTCCATTATACCCCTAACTCGTGCCTTGTAGATGGTGGACAGGCTTTGGGAAGATTGGAGGTGAGTTAATCGAGCTGAACTGCGCTTGTGGCTACAGTATTTATATGGCAAGTCCAGGTTAGTTTCTGGTCAATGGTTACTAGAATGATGTTATCAGAAATGGTAATTCCATTGAACATCAGTTATTTGTAACCAGCAGAGGTGCAGACTGCACTTAATCATTCTGCACTTGCAAAGCCCTGAACAAAATAGCTACTGTTTGATGTGATTTCATGATTGGGCAATTATCACTAGACAATTCTGAATGTGCTAATCACTACCAGTTTAAGATGATCAGTAGTAGATGACTCATTTATGCTAGTTAGAAGTGATGTAAATTCATACTCTGGACTTGTTCTCTGCAAACAAAGAAATATGTTACAGCCCTTGCAAATTTTTGCTACCCTGAGTTTGGAAAGATTATAATTCCCTTTTGCTTTCTTCATTGTAATGCTTTGGCCAAAGAGAGTTGATTTGCCAATGAATCAGCACATTTTTCTCCTAAATGCAAATTGTTATATTTGTTTGAAATTTGGCATTGTTGTGTTTGATGAAAGTATGATGGGAAAATTTGGGATCATGTCTCTCTTTTCAACAATGTGAAGACGTTTCTCCTAATGTTTCTATTGCTTCTTTTGCTAATTACTTTAAATCTGTGCCCTTTTGATTGCAATCCGTTCACCAATTTTTCCTTACCTACTCTGTCCAGATCTTCCTTAAAAGGCAGCTAATTTAGTTGTATTCTTTTGTAGGCTTTCTATGCCTTTAATATTCCTATTTTTCAAGCAATTAGCTATTTATGACAGATGCCAGTTTTGCTTCACTTGTCGCTCTGTCAGATAATATGGGTTTAGGCCCTTTTCCAGAGATTTGAGTGCACAATTGACCTGATATTTTAGTGTAGCGCCGAGGGTATAATATACTGTTAGAATAAAATGTTGAATTGACACACTACCTGTCTTTTCAGGTGAATTTAAACGTTCCCCTGGTGTTTGATTATAACAGGGAAGTTATTTTAGCTAATACTTAACTTTCAACAACTTGCAAAGATGTATTATTTTGCATTTGTTTGGACCTGACCTGCATGCAAGCTTGCTTTATGTCCGTGCCAATACTGCATCTGTAAACACAGATTCAGAATAGTTTTTGGCTAAAAGGATGTTGGTTCACCCTGAAGATGTGAGGTTTGATTCATGGAAGCAAAGTACTTTCTTGTCAATGAATGGAATTTATAGATATCACTCACAGTGGTTGTAATCCAACAAGCTAGAAGGTGAAGGATAGAACTGAAGCCAATTGTTACATACTTTTATTTACAGGAATGCACTTTACAAATATGCACTTGTAAACCTAACTACCACAGTTTAATCTGCTCCTAAATAAATGTGGGAGCATTAGTAGTGAATAAATGCCCATCCTCTCAATATGTTATTAAACATTCAAATAAAATGGTTAGAATGTTGCTACAAACTATCTCATGTATGTTTTTATCTACTGTCTTGTTTTGTGATGTTTTACATGTGTGCATATTGTTACTGCCATGCAACAAGTGAAAACTGGTCACCTGCTGTGTACTTTATCATAACATTTTGTCAGCAAACCCTGAAAATCTTGAAGACCTGATTAGGAAACCCTTTGATTTTCCCAATTCCAGGGGGGGAAAAAAACTCACCTTCTCATATCCTTTCATAACTGTAACTCTTCATCCTTGACAGGAATGTTTCAGATCAGTGCCACACTTTTCCATTGGTTTTATCTTTTATTTACAGTACTAAGACCAAACTGCAGGCTATAGTTCACATTGAAGCTAGAAAACTCATGTAGTTTTGCTCCATGATTTTGATTGCTATTGATCTGGATACAATACCAGTGGTTCAATTTGACTTTGTTATGGCCTTACCGATCTTTGCTGCTGCTTCAAGTTACCTTAATAGTTGTCAACCAGATCCCTCTGCTTCCTTATTCATTTTAAACTCATATCTTTTAAGTTGCACTTTTCTCTGGTCTTGGATCCAAACTGAATTTACATTTTTCTGCATGTATTAACCAATTATGCAAAAATAAGTTGGTGCTTCTGATACTTTTTGTACAAATGTTCATTTTTCAATTCAATATCATCATCAATTTTTGACAAAGCTGCCTCAATTCCATGATCATGACTTTTTAATTATAAACAAAAGCTGTATCTCACAGAGCACCATTCATCACATCTTGCAAGTCTGAGAAGCGTCCTTTTCCTCTCCTGCCATTGCCTCGTACCATGTGAGACATGGGATCAGGTTCCATGATCCTATGATGACACCCAGATCTACCTGTACACTATCTCTTTCAATCCCTCCACAGGGTCCCTCTGCACTGTCAGTTTATTTGGCTGACATCCAGTTCGGGGTGTGTTACATTTTCCTCTTGTTAAACATGTGGATGATTGGCACCATCTCCTTCATGCCCATCCGAGATTTGAAATTGTTGTTAACAATGCATGAATGACACCTTCAATGTCAGAGATTCTCAGTTGGAGATCTGTGTGTTTCTAGAGGTCTGTCAAATGGTTTAATAGGGTCAAACAATTATTTGGATTTTGTTTAAATTATTTCAATCTTATTTCAATAACTTGTCATTGCTTTATTTTCAAAGGTGTTACTTTTGGTGCTTGGCTTTCTGAACTGATTATCTTACTGTGTGCACTTGGGCATTTAAGGGATTGTTAAGCTTGCTAACTCTCTCCTAGTTTTAAGTTCTGAAACTCTGTCAAAGTTTTAAGACAGACTTGACTGGGTATCTTTGGAAAAGAGGCAGAAGCCTGTTGGTGCAGAAGTAGACTGTTGCCCAGCTGATTGAAGGATATGGTGTTGCAGGTCTAGCTAAACCCTTGCCTTTCATCATCCAGTTGACGCTGTGAAACAGATTTTGATAAATTCCTGAATGTGTCAGAGCAGAGGGAATCACCCAACATCTTTCTCTGACATGTGTAATGGTTACTTTTTGTTGTATCTTTTATCAAAACAGTTTTTAAAATTATAGTCACTGGCTTAACGCCCATGAAATAATGTGCCCATCAGTATATTCAATGTGTTAATTAGTACCCCAGATTTAAATGGGATTGCCATGTCTGGCATATTGATTTTGTAGCAATGGCTTGATAAATATTGGAGTGTAATCTCCCTTTGGAAAAGTAAGCAATGTAAGAATACCTTACACCCGAAAAAATGGCATCACGTTTCCGCGAGTGTTGTAAAGAGTGTAAGCTCATACTTTATGGCTCATATCACAGCTTCTTCTTCTTGGGCAGTCCTTCAGCATCAACGATGATTTTCTTCCAGTCCTAAGTCCTGGGTCTCAAAGTGACTAAGCAGTCCAATGCTGGATCCGCTCACTCTGCCACAAGAGCGGTCAGTGATGTTTGAAGAGGTGGGATGCTCAGGTTTTACCTTTATTGATTTCCAGATTAATTAAGCAACAGTTGGAAAAAGTAAAGCAATAATTTTGGGTCCTAGAGCTGTGAACTGCCTTCTCAAACGGCCAATCCTATTTTTGCATCATTACGTTTAGTTCACAAGTATTAAGCATTTGTGCAGAGGTGGTGAGGCGGGTAAGGACTAAAGGGCCAACTGCATTTATTATAACACCAAGACGGCATTTAATCAGTCTGTCTCAACATTTGGTAGCCACTGCGGCAGCCTCTGAGTTGTTTTTTCAGGGGCACAGCAGGTTCACTCCGGTATCCACCCAGTCTTTCAGGTGACATGTGGCTATTTGAGTTTTTTTTCTCCTTGGGCAGATTTTTGGAGTCAGGAAATTTCCTCACTTTGTGCAGCTGCCTCAAGAGCAAAAGTCCAACCGATCAATGTGCGCAGACCTAGTATAAGAGGAAAATATTACTGATGTTGGAAATCTGAACGAAAAGTTGAAAGTCCAGCAGAAACTCAGTCAATTTGGCAGTATCTGTGGAGAGAGAAACCAAATCAATGTTTTAAGTGCAATGTGACCTTGTAACAGTTCCAAAGAAGAGCTATATTGGATTGGAAATATTGGCTCTTTTCTGCTGTCTCTGGATATGCTGTCAGATCTCCTGAGTTTCTCCAGTGCTTTCTGTTTTTATGTAGAACCTGATATTACTCAAGGTTTTTGCAGACACGCAGAAGTCTTAATGTTGCAGAAAAAAGCTCTTCGGTCCATAATGCTTCCACCGGCTCATCACATGAGCATCTTTTCCAATCTCCGCGGTTTGTTCCCCGAACCTTTGCGCATCATTTTTATCCAAATAATTATCTAATTTTAGCAAGGCATTTGATAAGGTTCCACATGGTAGGCTCATTCAGAAAGTAAGGAGGTATGGGATTCAAGGAAATTTGGCTGTCTGGATACAAAACTGGCTGTCCAATAGAGGACAGAGAGTGTAGTAGATGGAAAATATTCAGCCTGGAGCTGGGTGACCAGTGATGTTCCACAGGGATCTGTTCTGGGACCTCTGCTCTTTGTGATCTTTATAAATGACTCGGATGAGGAAGTGGAAGGGTGGGTTAGTAAGTTGCCGATGACACGAAGGTTGGTGGAGTTATGGACGGCGTGGAGAGCTGTTGTAGGTTGCTATGGGACCTTGACAGGATGCAGAGCTGGGCAAAGAAGTGGCAGATAGAATTCAATCCAGAAAAGTGTGAAGTGATTCATTTTGGAAGGTTGAATTTGAATGCAGAATACAGGGTTAATGGCAGGATTCTCGGCAGTGTTGAGGAACAGAATGATCTTGGGGTCCACGTCCATAGGTCCCTCAAAGTTGCTACCCAAGTTGATAGGGTTGTAAAGAAGGCATATGGTGTGTTGGCTTTCATTGGCAGGTGAATTGAGTTTAAGAGCTGCGAGGTTATGCTGCAGCTCTATAAAACTCTGGTTAGACCACACTTGGAATATTGTGTTCAGTTCTGGTCACCCCATTATAGGAAAGATGTGGAAGCTTTAGAGAGGGTTCAGAGGACATTTCCCAGGATGCTGCCTGGACTGGAGGGCAGGTCTTATGAGGAAAGGTTGAGGGAGGCTTTTCTCATTGGAGTGAAGAAGGATGAGATGTGACTTGATAGAGGTGTACAAGATGATGAGAGGCATACATAGAATGGATAGCTAGAGACTTTTTCCCAGGGCGGAAACGACTATTACAAGGGGGCATAATTTTAAGGTAATTGGAGCAAGGTATAGGGGCGAAGTCAGAGGTAGGTTCTTTATACAGAGAGTGGTAGGCCTGTGGAATGTGCTGCCAGTAGTGGTAGTGGAGTCAGATACTTTAGAGACTTTTAAGCGACACTTGGATAGGCAGATGGAGGATAGTAAAATGTAGGGTATGCAGGGTAGATTGATCTGAGTAGGATAATAGGTCGGCACAACATTGTGAGCTGAAAGGCCTGTACTGTGCTGTACTGTTCTATGGTCTATGTTTAATGTCCTTTTGAATAACTGCCTGCACCACACTTCCAGACAGTGCCTTCCATACGCTAAATACCCTTGTTTCTTTTGCAAATCATTTAAAACGTATGCTCACTTGTTCATGTTCCTTTTAGGAACGTGAACAGTTTCTACCTTTCAACTCTATCTTGCTGTCTAATGGATTTTTAACTTCTATCACATCTCCTCTCGGCTGCCTTCTTACCAGGAAGAAGAGTCCAAACATCTTCAATCTCAACAAAATTGAAAGAACAGCGGAGGCTGTAAATCAGGAACAAAAACAGAAGTTGCTGGAGAAGCTTAGCAGTCTGGCAGCATCTGTGAAGAAAAGATCAGAGTTAACCTTTTGGGTCCGATGAACTGAGCTCTGAGGAAGGGTCACTGGACCCAAAACGTTAACTTTGATCTTTTCTTCATAGATGCTGCCAGAACTGCTGAGCTTTTCCAGCAACTTCTGTTTTTGATCTTTAACCTAACCTCAGTACTGAAGCTTCTGATTCCTGGAACCATTCTCGTATTCACTTTTACTCTCTGCAGTGTGTTCATATCCTTCCTATAATGTGGAACCCAGAACTGTACATAATACTCCAGCCAAGTTTTAACAAGTGCCTTATTTTGATAACACGGTGTGGAGCCGGCGGAACACAGCAGGCCAGGCAGCATCAGAGGAGCAGGAAAGTTGAAGTTTCAGGTCGGAACCCTTCTTCAGATGCTAAGTAAGGGAATTCATCCGAATTACCAGCAAATTGTACCAATATCCTGATAGTGTTTCTCGTTAATGCAATTTTTAAAAAAGTATCTGTTGGTGTGGTAGCAAAATCATATGCTTGCTCTTTATGAATTGATTCATAGCATCGTATGATTTACTGATGGAGTCTTTCTTCCATTTCAAGTGTAGGAGGGATTGTTACTCAGTCTGTTCAAAAGGAGGTTAGTCAGGCTGACACATGTGCATTGACTCTTTGTTGAACTCTATAAGTAATTTTTAGACAGAAAGAATACTTTCTATTGTGTCTTAGGAGGTCTGGAGACTTTTTGTTAACACGAGTGTTGCAGCTTTTAAAAGCTTTGTAAAACCTTTGTCATCCTGTTACCCTCCTCCCTCCGGACAAACCTCAGGGAATCTCTCTCCCACTGCAACTCCCTCATCACCTCTTCGGCCTCCTCTCCACCTATCCTCTCCTCTATCCATCCTCTATCCGCCTCCCCCTCTCTCCCTATTTATTTCAGAACCCTCTTCCCCTCCCCCATTTCTGATGAAGGGTTTAGGCCCGAAACGTCAAGTTTTCCTGCTCCTATGATGCTGCTTGACCTGCTGTGTTCATCCAGCCCCATGCTTGTTATCTCAGATTCTCCAGCATCTGCAGTACCTTTTATCTTTATTTAAGTATGATTTGAAGAATCACTCACTGGCCTTATACAATGATTAGTCGTCCTCTAACTCTTAAATAATTCAAAAATATGTTGCTCATTCATATTTATTTTCTATCTTGGTCTTTGGGCTGGTCTAATAGCTGCTGAGCTCAATACCTACAGCTGTTGTCCTTAGTCTCAATTTTTCAAATATTTTGGTGTTTTTAATCTAAGTCTAAAAACAACTCCATTAATTGGTTGTAACTGCTGTACATGTATGATTCACGCATGACGAGAACCTGAATTCAGTGGGGCCATTTGGACTAGGAGTTATAGTTTCTGGAGTGTTCATATATGTACTCGAAGGGCAAATTAAGTCTGTGGACTGTCAATCTGCAAAGTTTTTGTTTAATCTCCAACCCTTTTAAAAAATGAAAAGAAGAGCACCCCTATATCAGTATGTGGCAAGTAAAAGAAAAATCTCAAGCAGTAAAGTTATCTAAATTCCCAGCCCTTTATTATTAAATAGCCTCTCTGTGCCAATGAGAATTAAATAAAGTATGAGTTCTAGTGTTGCGAAGTTGCATAGAGCGCTTGTGGATTGGAAGGCAGGACGTTAAAATTTGGTGTTTGTAAAATGCTAGGGGGGAAAGCATTGCATGATCTCTTTAAAAGATCATGTGCCTGGAGATGTAACATGGATGTATGTGAGCAGCAGCTTGAAAATTTGCAAGTACTCAGAGGGCACCCGAATTGAAACATTTGTATCAAAATGCCATACAGTTAACAGGCCAAGCAGCAGTTTTTACCAAGACAACAGGCTTTTGAATTTAGCCAATCAATTTGAACGAGGCACTTAGATACCAAAAACCTATTAAATTTAAATCTGTTTCAGAGATCGTAGGACCTGCAGATGCTGGACAATCTAAGATAACAAGGTGTAGAGCTGGATGAACACAGCAGGCCAAGCAGCATCAGAGGAGCAGGAAGGCCAGCGTTTCGGGCCTAGACCCTTGTTATCTTAAATTTAAATCTAAATGTTTTTGACAACATAGGACCAATCCTATTGTAAGAAAAGGTGTAAAAAGAACTGTGCTGTTCTGAGGAAGGGTCACCGGACCCGAAACATTAACTCTGATTTTTTTATCTTCGCAGATGCTGCCAGACCTGCTGAGCTTTTCCAGCAACTTCAGTTTTTGTTCCTGATTTACATATCCACAGTTCTTTTGGTTTTTATTTAGCATATGATTAGAATCTTGTTTTATTCAGGAATAATTAGTAGTTAGAAGCCATTTATTTGGTTTGTTAATACTTAGTTAATTTTTTCACTGTTAGAGTCAGATAAATAAATTACTACTTGCTGATTGTAAAGTGAGTGTCAGGGATTCATTTTATTTAACCGCTAGAAGTTGCTGGAAAGGAGGTTACAACACTTTTTACACTCCCTTTTACAGATTATAGGGCAAGCTGCTCCTCTTTGGGTGTTTCAGTTTTAGTTCTAGGTGGGGGGAGGAGGGGGGTGTCAACCTCTGCTTTATAACAGACTGGGGACTCATGCCTGGGATTTGGACTGATTTGAACAGATTTAGGATACAAAAGGTCCCAGCAGATTTGAACAGAGTAGGGGACTGGTGTCCTAGATCTTTAAATAACACTTAAGTGAGAAACCACAGGGGCCGGTACTGGACCATTTGTTATTTATATAATTGATCTGGATGTGAACGTACAAGGCATGATTAATAAGTTTGCAGATGATACAAAATTAGGAAGCATCGTTGATACTGTAGAAGGTTATCAAAAATTACAGAGGGATCTTGATCTGAAGGGGAAGTGGGCTGAGGATTGGCAAATGGAATTCAATACAGATAAGTATGACGTGTTGTACTTTGGAAAGTCAAAGCAAGGTAGGACTGGAACAGTAAAAGGTAAGGTCCTGAGGAGTGTTGTAGAACAGAGGGACCTCGGAGTACAAGTACATAGTTTGTTGAAAGCGGCGTCACAGGTAGACAGGGTGGTGAAGAAGGCATTTAGCATGTTGGCCTTCATTGGTTGAGGCACTGAGTATAGGAGTTGGGATGTTATGTTACAATTGTATAAGTCATTGGTGAGGCCGCTCTGGGAGTATTGTGTACAGTTTTGGTCACCCTGTTATAGGAAAGACATAGTTAAATTGGAAAATGTGCAAAGAAGATTTACAGAGATATTGCCAGGACTAGTAGGCCTGAGTTATAGGGAGAGATTGGCCAGGATATGACTTTATTCCTTGGAACCTAGCAGAATGAGGAGTGACCTTAATGAGGTGTGTAAAACCACGAGGGGCATAGATAGGCTGAATATATATAGTCTTTTTCCCAGGGATGGGGAATTGAAAACTAGAGGCCATAGGTTTAAGGTGAGAGGGCATAGATTTAAGAAGGACCTGAAGGGCAACTTCTTCACACAGTGAGTGGTGTTTATATGGAATGGGCTGCCAGAGAAAATGATTGAGGCAGGTACAATAGCAACGTTTAAAAAACCTCTGGATAGGTACATGGATGGGAAGCGTTTAGAGGGATGTGGACCAAATCCAGACAATTGGAACTAGCTGAGTAGGCACTATGGTCAGCATGGACCAGTTTGGGCCGAAGAACCTGTTTCTATGCTTTATTACTCTGACTCTATGACTGTATGTAGAAAATCTGTTTAATTTTGGTTGCTTGTTGTTGGTTAAATCAAAAGTGGGGAAATAGCTCTTAACATGGCTAAAAAGGTTCTGGGAGTCGAAGATGCTTCCCAAATTTGCCACGAAAGTTTAGAAAAGGTGACACTTTCAGAATTAGCACACAGGCTAAAATTGAGTTTAACTAGGGACAGTAAGAAAGCTAAAACTGTAATGGAGTTAGCCAGCATTTAGGTATGTCAGAGTAACAGCCGAGTGCAGGGGAATTAGAAAAAACTTAAATTCCAAATGAGACAATTACAGTTAGAAAGTGAACTTAAAAGGCTGGAGTCAGAAGATAAAGAAAGGGAACTGAAATGGTTTGAATTACAGTTAAAAGCAGAGGAAAGAGAAAAGGAAAGAATAGCCCTAGAAGAAGAAAGTGAAAAAGAGAGAGAAGAAAGAGAGTTTGAACTTCAGAAGATGGCAATTGGACAGGAAAGTCAAGGTAAAAGGTGAAGGTAGAAGGTAGGCTTAGGAGGATAGTGATGACAAGCAAACCCATCATAGTCAACTGGCAGGCATATTTACAAATATGGCCAAACGTGATCAAAATTTGATGAAAAAGATGTAGAAACCTTTATTATTTGCTTTGAAAAATTGCCTAAACAGACGAACTGGCCAGAGACTGTGTGGGTAATGTTCATTCAGACCAAGTTGGTAGACCGGGCTAATGAGGTGTTTTCAGTACTGTCAGAGGAGGTGTAAGGAGAATATGAGGATGTAAAACAGGCTATTTTGAGTGCCTACGAATTGGTACCAGAAGCAAATAGACAACGGTTCAGAAATGTAAGAAAGGAAGTAGTTCAGACTTATACCGAGTTTGAAAGAATTAAACAGACCAACTTTGATAGGTAGGTGGGAGCATTAAAGATAGAAAAGACGTACAAGACTCTTAGATATATTATTCTGCTAGAGGAGTTTAAAAATCTCATTTCCAGAAGCGATAAGAACTCGTGTTGAGGAACAGAAAGTTAAAACAGTGAGAAGAACTGCAGAGATGGAGGATGAGTACGCATTAGTGCATAAATCGAAATTTGGGTTCAAACAGCAATTTCATTCCACAAGGGGTAGAAATTGGGAAAGAGGGAAATCCTTCAATGAAAAACAAAAAGTAAATCACACTGTGAACAGTTTACCACATGAAAAAAAACCGAAGAGGGTGGAAGAGAGGTGAAAGACCCCAAGTGTTTTTACTGCGATAAGGTGGGACACAAAATAATAATGCTGCTGGTTTAAGAAAGGCACTGGGATAAAGGATGTGGTAAAAAAAAGGCTAAACCCAAGGGTTTAGTTGCAGTAGTGAAAGAAATCCCAAGAGGAGTTGAGGAGCTGTAGGTGAGGGCACAGCCTAGTCATGGGCTGGATAGTAAGATAACATCTGATCTCTTTGGAGACTTCACTCATACAGATGAAGATTTATTCAGGTAGAATAAGGGGAGTAGGTAAAGAAGTTAAAATTATGAGAGATACAGTAGCTAGTCTATCAATAGGAAGAGATGAAAATATTTGCGCTTCTTCTTGCATGTTGCCCAAGAGAATGGTAATCTGTGGAAGAAATGGAGAGAGAAGTAGTGTTCACCTGTGTAAGATAAGGCTAGAAAGGCCATTCAAGACTGGGGAAATGATAGTGGGAGTGATCGAAAAATTGGCTACACCAGGAATACAGTTTGTTTTTGGAAACGATACAGCTGGATCGCAGATGGGAGTGATGCTTATTGTAGTGGAAAAAACAAAAGAAAACCAGGGAACTGAGGAGTTAAAAGAAAAATACCCTGGAATTTTTCCAGACTGTGTGGTGACAAGATCCCACAGCCACAGGTTAAAGCAAGAAGGGAAAATAAACGTGAACGATGAAGGATTTGAGCTCCTGTTAGCTGACACCCTGTTTGATGAAATGGTAAAGGAAAAACCTAAGCAGTTAGAGGTGTTTAGTTCTGATTGATTAATTGAGTTACAACAAAAAGATGAGGCAATAAAGGATTTATACCATAAAACCTACTTGGTAAAGGAATCAGAGTGTATTCCAGAATGCTATTACCTTAAGGATAAAATCTTAAAGTGGAAATGGAGACCTTAGCAGGTTAGCGCAGATGAGAAATGGGCAGAAGTTCACCAGGTTGTGTTGCTGGTAGAATACAGACAGGAAACATTGTGGGTAGCACACAAGTTACCTGTAGGAGGTCATCTAGGAGTGAGGAAGACTCAGGCTAAGATACAGAAGCAATCTTATTGGCCTGGATTACATCTCCATTTTCACCCCCTTGGTCCAGGAACTCCCTACCTACGTCCGTGACACCACCCATGCCCTCCACCTCCTCCAGAACTTCCAATTCCCTGATCCCCAACACCTCATTTTTACTATGGACGTCCAGTCCCTATGCACCTGTATTCCCCATGCAGATGGCCTAAAGGCCCTCTGCTTCTTCCTGTCCCGCAGAACTGACCAATCCCCCTCCACTGACACCCTCATCCGCTTAGCCGAACTCGTCCTCACCCTCAACAACTTCTCTTTCAATTCCTCCCACTTCCTACAGACAAAGGGGGTAGCCATGGGTACCCGCATGGGCCCAAGCTATGCCTGCCTCTTAGTAGGTTACGTGGAACAATCCCTCTTCCGTACCTACACTGGCCCTAAACCCCACCTCCTCCTCCGTTATACTGATGACTGTATTTGCGCCGCCTTGTGCTCCCAAGAGGAGCTCGAACAGTTCATCCACTTCACCAACACTTTCCACCCCAACCTGAAGTTCACCTGGACCATCTCTAATACCTCTCTCTCCTTCCTGGACCTCTCTGTCTCCATCTCAGGTAACCTCCTAGAAACCAATATCTATTTCAAGCCCACTGACTCCCACAGCTACCTAGAATACACCTCCTCCCAACCACCTTCCTGCAAAAATGCCATCCCCTATTCCCAATTCCTTTGCGTCCGCTGCATCTGCTCCCAGGATGAGGCATTCCACTCCCGTACATCTCAGACGTCCTCATTCTTCAAGGACCGCAACTTCCCCCCCACAGTGGTCAAGAACGCCCTCGACCGTGTCTCCCGCATTTCCCGCAACTCATCCCTCACACCCCGTCCCCGCAATAACAACCAAAAAAGAATCCCCCTCATCCTGACGTACCACCCCACCAACCTCCGGATCCAACGCATCATCCTCCGACACTTCCGCCATCTGCAATCCAACCCCACCATCAAAGACATTTTTCCCTCCCCACCCTTGTCTGCTTTCTGGAGGGACCACTCTCTCCATGACTCCCTTGTCCGCTCCACACTCCCCTCCAGCCCCACCACACCCGGCGCTTTTCCCTGCAACTGCAGGAAGTGCTACACCTGCCCCCACACCTCCTCCCTCACCCCAATCTCAGGCCCCAAGAAGACTTTCCACATCAAGCAGATGTTCACCTGCACATCTGCCAATGTGGTATACTGCATCCGCTGTACCCATTGTGGCCTCCTCTACATTGGGGAAACCAAGCGGAGGCTTGGGTACTGCTTTGCAGAACACCTGCGCTCAGTTCGCAACTAACAACTGCACCTCCCAGTCGTGAACCATTTCAACTCCCCCTCCCATTCCTCATTCCATCCTGGGCCTCCTGCAATGCCACAATGATGCCACCCGAAGGCTGCAGGAACAGCAAATCATATTCAGCCTGGGAATCCCGCAGCCCAATGGTATCAATGTGGATTTCACAAGCTTCAAAATCTCCCCTCCCCCAACCGCATCCCAAAACCAGCCCAGCTTGTCCCCACCTCGCTAACCTGTTCTTCCTCTCCCACCTCAAGCCCCACCCCCATCTCCTAACTACTAACCTCATCCCGCCCCCTTGACCTGTTCGTCCTCCCTGGACTGACCTATCCCCACCTACACTCACCTTTACTGGCTCCATCCCCGCCTCTTTGACTTGTCTGTCTCCTCTCCACCTATCCTCTCCTCTATCCATCTTCTATCCACCTCCCCCTCTCTCCCTATTTATTTCAGAACCCTCTTCCCCTCCCCCATTTCTGATGGAGGGTCTAGGCCCGAAACGTCAAGCTTTCCTGCTCCTATGATGCTGCTTGGCCTGCTGTGTTCATCCAGCTCCACACCTTGTTACCCCCACTACATAAAGATGTGGTTGAGTTTGCTGTACCTGTCATATGTGTCAGATGGTAGGAAACCACAGGCAGTGATAAAACCAGCACCTTCAATGCCAATTCCCACATTTGAAGAACCTTTTACATGGGCTACAATTGATTGTGTAGGTCCCCTCCCCAAAACCAAAAGTGGGAACCAGTATTTGCTAACCGTGATGGATGTGTCTACCAGGTTTCTGGAGGCAATTCTATTTCAGAATGTCAAGGCAAAAAAGGTTGGGGAGGAATTGCTTGCTTTCTTTAGCCATTATGGACTGCCTAGGGTGATTCAGTCAGACCAAGGGTCCAGTTTTACTGCCAAGTAAGTAGGTCATGGATAGTTTAGGCGTCAAACTCTTTGAATCAAGTATGTACCATCCTGAATTCCAGGGAGCACTGGAAAGGTGGCATGAAACCCTGAAGACAAGGTTGAGGACTTATTGCTCGGAACCCAAATGATTGGGATAAAGGTATCCCGTTTATATTATTTGCTATTAGAGATGCTCCAAATGAATCAACTCAGTTTACTCCATTTGAATTGATATTCGGACATGAAGTAAGAGGTGCTTTAAAATTAATTAAGAAAAAGTTGATAGGTCCAAAGTCAAAGATCTCACAGTTGGATTATGGACCTGAGATGAGAGAAACATTAAACAGAGTAGATGAATTAGCCAGACAACATTTGAAAGTGGCACGGTGCATAATGAAGTAAGAAGCAAAAAAGAAATCTAAAATTTGTATGTTTGCATGTGGGGTTAATGTAGTGCTGCTATTGGGAGATCCCTTCAAAGCAAGGTTTAGTGGTCCCTATCAGATTGAGAAGAACTTAAGTCGGGTGTATTATCTGGCAAAGATACCAGATAGGAAAACAATTTATCTGGTGTGTCATGTGAACAGTCTGAAACAGTACTATGACAGGGAAAGGGAACCAGAGAAATAGGTATTAGTTACTGCCGCTCAGAGTAAGGAATCAAATCCAGATGATGTGGATTTTGATGTGCCTCAGAATAAGTTGAATAATGAGGAAGTCCTTAAGGAATGGGATAGTTTGGTGAGCTATCTGTGAACTTAATTGAAAGACTTATTACAGTGCAATGAGAATCTATGTAGAAATAGAATGGGAAGGACTAATGCCATAGTACATGAGGTTGATGTAGGGAATGCCTTTCTGATAAAACAACACCCCTACAGGCTGAATCCTGTCAAAGCAGCGCAGATGCAGAAGGAAGTGGAACCGATGGTCCAAGAAGACATCATAGAGACAAATCAAAGTGATTGGAGTTTACCAATCGTGTTGGTCCCCAAACCTGATAGTACTTGACAATTCTGCATAGATTATTGGAAGCCAATTCTGTGACCAACTCTGACTCATACCCAATTCCAAGGCTGGAGGATTGTGTTGAGAAAAGTAAGACAAGTCACCTACATCACAAAGTTGGATGTACTTTGCGGTTACTGGCAAGTACCTTTGTTGGAGAGACCAAAAGAAGTTTCTGCCTTTGTAACCCCAAATGGGCTGTATCAATTAAAAACGCACCAGCCATTTTTCAAACACTTACAGAATTATGGCAGGATTGACTAATTGTGCCATCTACTTGGTGACTTAATGTTCTTTAGTCATTTGGGGAAAGATCACATGGAGCATTTGGCAGAACTCTTTGAGAGACTACAGAATGCAAAGTTGGTCATAAAATTGGCAAAAACAGAATTTGTGAAGGCAGACATGACATTCTTAGGGCACAGCATCAGACACAGACGGATGACACCAAGGAACATGAAGATGAAAGCCGTCGAGGAATTTTCAAGACCATCATCGAAGAAGGAAGTGCTACAATTTTTGGGATTGAGTGGATTCTATAGGAAATTTGTACCGAACTTTAGTAGCACCATTGATGGATTTTTTAAAAAAGAACACAACATTTTGGTGGACAGAACAATGCTAGGAGGTATTTGAGAAATTCAAAACAGTGTTAACCACCACACCAGTTTTAGCCAGGCCAAATCTTTTGAAAGCCAACAGTCGCCATCAACGCAAGTGGTGTAGATATTGGAGCTGGGTTATTTTGGGAGGATGATTGTGGAATTGAAAGGCCAATTGGTTATGTTCAAAAAGCTCAATATCCACCAGAAAACACATTCAACTATTAAAAAAGAGTTTCAGAGATAGTAGGAACTGCAGATGCTGGAGAACCTGAGATAACAAGGTATAGAGCTGGATGAACACAGCAGGCCAAGCAGCATCAGAGGAGCAGGAAGGCTGACGTTTCGGGCCTAGACCCTGG
>JAHRHZ010000072.1:6061370-6076666 GCA_024137785.1 Ginglymostoma cirratum | reverse complement strand
GCCCGAAATGTCAGTCTTCCTGCTCCTCTGATGCTGCTTGGCCTGCTGTGTTCATCCAGCTCTACACCTTGTTATCTCAGATTCTCCAGCATCGGCAGTTCCTACTATCTCTGTAATTTTGAGAGATTAGTTTTTTTTAATATAGTGGGACTTATATTTTTTGGAACAGCTTACCATTAGAATCTTGCTTTATTTGGGAATAGTTAGTAGTTAGAAGCGATTTATTCAGTTTGTTAATAAATTAGTTAATTTGCTCACTGTTAGAGTTAGATAAATAGTTACTTGTTGATTTTAAAGTGACCATCAGGGATTTATTTTATTTAACCTCTAGAAGTTGCTGGAAAGCAGTTTATACCACTTTTCACACTCCTCTTACAGATTATAGGGCGAGGTGTTCCCCTTTGGGTGTTTCAGTTTTAGTTCTCAGAGGGGGGTCAACCTCCGCTTTGTAATTTCAAGCAGTTACAATACCTGTTTGATAACATTACCCCAACAGCCATAATTAGATCATTTGTCATGCTTAGGTGCTTTCCACAACCTTTAATTATCCCAGTAAATGGGTCCTAAATTCATAGCTTGATTGATAGTTCAAATAAGTTATAAAGAATAAGCTGCCATTGATGTAGCATTTCCATGACTAGTATAAGTTTGACCTTCTAGGAATGGTGGCAGATCTTCTGAATCTGGGGCCCATCCACTATTTTAAAGGCCAGCAGGACTGCTGACCGCAGAAACAGCTCCTCAACAAATGCTGAGGTAGGCTGGGAGAAGGCCTGTATGTTAATCAAAGGAGTCCAGCAAATGGTGTTATTTTTAACTCTCACTGATGGCTTAATCCTGTTTGAGTTTTCAATTTAATGAGCAGGGGATTTAAAAATCCAGGGCGGTCCTTATTCATTGGACAAATAATGGGTTGGATTTTCAGTTGGGAAGACTCTGCAGAGTCTACAGAGCTTTAAAAATGGAGTGCGGGACTTGGTCACAATCAATCACACAACCGCTCACACAAAGCAGGGGAAAAAGGACAGGTCATGAATCACATAGATGGGAAACCCAGTCCTATCTTGAAATTAGGATTGTGTTCAAACAGACTCTGTTTTGGCTAATTCAGTGGCCTCAAACTACAGACTGCGGAGGACAAATTATTACAGTAAAAGTAAATGCTCTTGAAAGGGTGATAAGGTCTGTTTAACTGTCATGATCTAAATTATTTTAAATCCTTTGTTCTTTAAAATTGAAAAGAAAGCTGGCACTGAGAATTAAAAGAACACCATCACCAGACTCCTTTGATTAGTATGTAGCCTTTTTAATCAGTCACCTTGACATTTGCTTAGGATTTGTTTCTGGTGTTAGTATTTCTGTCTTGATTGGATGGTAGTTGGATCTAATGGGATCCTTGTAAATAGAGGAGGCATTTCCAAGCCAGGAAATTTCCCAAATTGAGCTACCTGCCTTGGTGGCATAAGTCCTGACCATTGTGTCTGTTATACCCATCCGTCCAGGTGCAAACATAAATAATGATCAGGATGTGTCAATGTCCTTTGCAGCCAAAGAAAATTACTTACTTTTTAAAATAAGATTTAAGTTTCTCTTCTGCTGCATTCATTCCTATTCTACTGTTGAGTTAGAAATATGTAACCTAAAAAAACTGCTTGTAAAAGATGTTGCCTGTTACACAAATTTGATTATTCAATTTAGCGAAGTTTGCCAGATGGTAACTTTTTTTAACCATTTCTTCTTAACAGGTACATTTCAATACTATGTATTGTATAGACAGACACACACACACACACACACATAATGTATATATGTAATTTGTTGTTTTTCTTGAAAGACCAATACTTGATTGAATTTCAATAAGCTAAACAAAAAGCTCTGGAGAAGACAAGATCAAATCTTTCACATTGATTTTGTGCTTTATGTTTCTCCTTGTCTGCCCAGAATATGCCAGGGGTTCACAGCAGGAGGTTCAGCTGTAGGGTTACAGAGCCAAGGCTATTCAGAGAATGCAAAAAGAAGATGACATTTCACTGAAAGATTACAAGGTAATTTGAGGAGTGAAGTCTGCACTGGTGCTGCTGAAGTCAGATAGAGGATTAGTTTCAGTATTTCCTATTGATATTATTACTTTGAGGATAAAGTGATACAGTATCACAAAGTCACAGAGGACAGAATTTTTGAACAATAGAGGAGGCAGGACAGGACATGTTCTGGAAAATTGGCTTTGAAGTGCAATGTGCTGGTTTGCTGGCATGTTTCACCCTCCAGGCCGTTTTAAAAGGAGGTGGTTTGGGATGTGTGTGATATTCCTGTCTGACAATGGTGGGCAGCCAGTTCAAGCTTGTAAAGGACCCTTGAAAAATACTGGGGCAACCCAAAGCAGTCAGTTTTCACGGCAGCTAAAATATAGCCAAGGGATTAAGATTGTAGACTAAAAGGGGATGGAGGGATGTTGGTAGAGGGGGCAATGGTGGAAGGGTCCACCCTACTGGGGATCCAACCTGTTCCTGCTATGGCCATTGACCACAGTCTTCCATGGTGAGACTCTCTTTCTTTCCTCATCCAATAGGACATTGGGCTGCCAATGTATCATTTTTGAAGACCTAAAGGGAATCAAAGGTTTTGGGGAAAAGGCAGGAAAGTCAAGTTGTAGATTATCATTTCAGCCCTGATCTCATTGAATGGTGGAGCAACCATGATGATCTGAATGGCCTACTTGTGCTCCTAGTCTTATGGCCTCCTCTTGGCATATTGATAGTATCCTTATTTGAATGGTGAGCATGCTCACTAGCCATTAACTCGCCATCATTACAAGGATTGTATCAAGTGTATGAGTTCAATGTGGGTGTTTGTATCTTGAAATCCTCCCAAAATGTAAACCTTGCCTTGAATGTCTGGAATTTGTAGGTTTAGTTCACTGATTTTTTTCTTTGTTTGTTTCTTAAACTGGTAAATACAAAAATGCTTTACCATCCAAGCAAACATATCTCAATGAACATCTGATGGTGCATAGGACTGCTGTGTACACTGTTGCAGATTTAATTATCATCCCAATGAGTTAATATTAGTGTCAGTATGCCAATTTATAAATTTGACTTAAACTCTTTAATAAAAATCATCCTGAAATAGACATTTATATCAATTAAGCAATATAATATTATTCAAAAGCTACATATTATATTTCTTTTTCGTTCTGATCACTTTGTTATGTTGACATACCTCCTGTGGTTTTACTCTTGGGCTCAGGATTATGAGGCTGGAAGCGAGCATACATGCAGCTTTGGAAGGCAGTCAATGGTAGCCAAGTATCAAAGCTTGAAAGCTAGTCAGGAATTGAGTGGAAAATTGCAAGATCATTTGGGTACAGGTTAGGAAACTAATGATGAATCCAATGAGATGGCAAACGTGGAAGCCAACAGAAACTAGTCGCATCTGGTAATGGACGTCATTTTGATGGGAATGTGCTGATATGTGTTATCAAAGCAAATCACAACCAAGTTATTGATGCTTGCTGGATGCCATTATAGATTTATATGGTAAACTATGAAGGCACAATAAAGTGAGTTTTTAAAAAACATATATATTTTGCGAACAAAGGAACATTGAGCAGGAGTAGGGCATTTGGCCCCTCGAGTATGCTCCGTTGTTCAATAAGATCATGGCTGATCTGATTGTAACCTCAATTCCATGTTCCTGGCTTCCCCAAATAATCTTTCACCCCCTTGCTTACCAAGAATCTATCCACATCTGCCTGACTCCACTTCCATAATATTTGCATGAAGAGCGTCCCAAAGACTCATGACCCTCTGAGGAAAATAAAATTGCCGCAATTTTGTTTGAAATTGGCGTATTTGAATAGTGACATCTTGTACCCATGCTCCAAGTTCTAGAATCTCCCACAACAGCAAGCATCCTCTCAACATCGACACTGTCAAAATCCCTCTGGCAGATACAAGCCTAATGTATCAAACTTTCCTGGTAAGCCAATCCACTCATTTCAGATATTAGTCTGGTAAACCTTCTCCGAACTGCTTCCAATGCGCTTCCTCAATTTCCAGTCCTTCCTTAAATTTTTTGACTAATACTGTTTCCTGTACAGCTAAAGCATGGGTCTGTACTCTAATATTCAATTCGCCTAACCACAAATGATAATATTCTGATAGCTTTTCGAATTATTTGATGTACTTGCGTACTAGCTGTTTGCAACTCACCCAGATCTCGCTACAATTCAAAGCTCTGAAATGTCTCACCATTTAGATTTTTTAATCTGCCCTGCCAAATTGGACAGTTGCACATATTCTCACATTATCATACTCCATTTTTCAGATCTTTGGCCACTCACCTAACCTGCCTGTCTTTTTGTAACATCCTTATGGTCACTTCACAGATTACTTTCCCACCTATATTTGTGTCTTCAGAAAATTTGGCAACCAATCTTTGGTCCTTTCATCCAAGTCACTTCTATCAATTGTAAACATTAATGTCATGCATTGATCTCTGTGGCACACTGTTCGTTTCATCTTGCCAACCTGAAAAAGATCTTTATATACCTACTGTCTGCTTGCTGTTGGTTGGCATGTTCTCCCTGTGTCTGCATGAGTTTCCACCACATATTCTGGTCTGAAGCCGTGCAGGTTATGTGGATTAACCGTGGTAAATGTGGCGTTACAGGGATAGGGTAGGGGTCTGGGTG
This sequence comes from Ginglymostoma cirratum, assembly GCA_024137785.1. Classification (NCBI taxonomy): domain Eukaryota; kingdom Metazoa; phylum Chordata; class Chondrichthyes; order Orectolobiformes; family Ginglymostomatidae; genus Ginglymostoma; species Ginglymostoma cirratum. Next base: position 6,071,973 of record JAHRHZ010000072.1, on the reverse strand, counting down.
GGATGTTCTTTGGAGGGTTGGTGCAGACCCGACAGGCTGAATGGCCTCTTTCCACACTGTAAGCTTCTATGATTCCTGTTAGCATTCCAAACCTCCATCCATGCCAGTCTCTTCACCTTTACAAAATGAGCTTTGATTTTCTGCAATAACCTTTAATGTGGCACTTTATCAAATTCCCTTTAGAAATCAAAATACAGTACATCCATTGGTTCTGCTTTTTCTGCAGCAAAATTTACTTCCTTAAAGAGTTCTAATAGAATACTTAAACATGATGCCCCCTTCCCAAAACCATGCTGATGCTGCCTGATTATTTTGAAATTTTGTAAGTGTCCCACTGTAACATTTTTCATAACGGCCTCTTCTAATCGAGGAGGAACTTCGCCGCATCAAGGAAATTTGAAAACTAATGCTGATGCATAGACTTTTGTCACTGGTCATTTCTTGAAAGCTCTAAGATGTGGTCCATCAGGACCTGAGTACTCGTCAGCCTGCAGCTCAAATTATTTACTCAGCATCAATTCTCATTATTTTTCTGAGTTCTTCCCTCCCTTATATTTACTGATTTATCGTTGCTTCTGGGATGTTACTTAGCGAAGAATGATGCAAATTACCTTAATAAATTAATTTTCCAGACTCACTTTTTACAGGACCAAGGCTCACTTTGTTAACTCTTTTCTTTTGATATTTATAAATACTATTATTTTTGGCTAGCTTTCACTTATATTCCAATTTTGCCCTCTTTATTAATATTTTGATTGTACTTTGCTGTTTTTTATGTACTGTTCAAACTTCTCACTCACCACCTGTTTTTGTATGTTCGTATGCTTTTTCTTTAAGTTTGACACAATGTTTAACTTTCCATTTAACCATAATGGTGGATCCATCCCTTGGAACTTATATTATTTACTGGAATGTATATATTCTGCATATTCTGAGATATACCTTTAAATAAATCTTTCCTACTGTGTCTCTATTGACCTATGCTTTAACATAATTTGCTAATTCATTTTATTCAGCTCTGATTTCATTCCCTCAAAATTGCCCTCATTTAAATTAAAAAATGGTCTTGGACTCATTCCTCTCTCCCTCAAACTTAATATAAAATTTAATTACATTAATGTTGCTGCTACATAAGGACTCCTTCTTCAATATGAAATTATTTATTAATTCTGTCTTGTTACACAATACATAATGTAGACTGCTTTCTGGTTACCTCCAGAACATGATAGTCAAAGAAACTATCCTGAAAACATTCAATGAATTCTTTTTCTTGGCTTCCTTTGCCTTTCTGTCTGTATGTACATTGAAATCTCTCATAATTATTGCTATCTAGCAAGTTTTCATTTTTTCTTCCTTTAAGCTCCACTGTACAATGTGGTTACTGTTCAGGGGCTTCTACGCCACTTCAGTGTGATTTCTTGCCTTTACCATTACTCATCTCTAGTGAAGCTGTTTCTATATTCTGGTTTCTTAAATTTAGGTTCTCCTTCTCAGTTGTAGAGGTTTGTAAAATCATGAGGGGCATGGATAGGGTGAATAGCCAAGGTTTTTTGCCCAGGGTACGGAGTCCAAAACTAGGACGCATAGGTTTAAGGTGAGGGGGGAAAGATTTAAAAGGGACCTGACGGGCAACTTTTTCATGCAGAGGGTGGTGGAGGTGGATACAATTATAATATTTAAAAGGCGTCTGGATGAGTACTTGATTAGGAAGGGTTTAGAGAAAAATGGGCCAAATGCTGACAAATGATACTAGATTAATTAGGATATCTAGTTGGTATGGATGAGTTGGACCAAAGGGTCTGTTTCTGTGCTGTACCTCTCTATGACTCTATGTGCTAGAATCAGTGTTAACTAACAGAGATTCCCCTCCACATTTCCTAACTATTTGTCTTTTCTACGTGTCCTGTGCACTTTAACATTCAGGCCCTAATCAATGTTACCCAGGAATCATGTTTTTGTAGTGTCTTCTTGATCATATTTATTTATTTGCATCTTCCATTCTTCTAGTTTGTTTTAAATGTCAAGTGCATTAAGATCCAGAGTAGTTAGTTTTATCCTTTTTATATCTTTTCAAGTTATCTGTTGATAAAATCTTAAATTTGTACTCTCTATCCCTTCCTGTCATGGTATGTTTATCCTTTCCTGCATTAATACATGTCTCTCTTGGCATTTCTCCACTATTTGTTTGACGACATCGTCCCAAATTTCATCCCTTAGCCTGACTATTTAGATTAAACTCTCTCTATCTCCCTAATTATGCAGCTCACAAGAACTCTGAAGCCTACATGGTCCAGGTGGCAACCATCCCAATGGTACAGTCCTCATTTTCCCCTGTACTAATACCATGAACCAGAAACCATTTCTTCCATGCAAGTCTTTCTGCCACACGCTCACCTCTCTAATCTGATTTACCCTATGACAATTTGCATGTGGCTTAGGTAATAATTCAAAGACATTGAATTTTGAGGTTTTGCATCATAATTTGAAGCCTAGCTGCTCGCACTAGTTATGCAGAAGCTCCTCCTTTGTCCAGCTATGCCTTCGGGACCTACATGGATGATGACAGTTGGATCCTCCTCCTTCTACTGCAAGTTTCTTTCCAGTTCTGAGTGAAAGTACTGAGCCCTGGCACCAGGTGGGCAACACATCTATCTGGACTCATGGTCTTTGCTGCAAAGGTTGATGTCAGTACCCCTCCCCCTCCCCCTTTACGACAACATTCCCATTTTATTTCCCTCATTTGAAAGGCTTTCTGTCCATGGTGCCATGGTCAGTTAGCTTCTCACCCTCTGCAGATCCCAAACTCATCCAAACAAGCTGAAAGAACCTCGCGTGAAAGCAAAGTACTGCAGATCTTGTAATTTCTGAAACAAACAGAGAAAACTCAGCAGGTTGGGCAGCAAGTTTGGAGAGAGAAACAAGTGTTAACATTATGAGTCCAACATGACCCTTCTTCAAAAGATGCTGCCACACCCGTTGAGTTTCTCCAGAATTTTCTGATTTTGTTTGAAAGAACTTTGAACCCTTCCTGACGTGCTGTCTTGGGTACCCTGAGCTGCTTCATTTGTGATCTCACTTTCTAGTCCTTGAACACTAACCAACTTCAAGATCCTGTCCTAAGAGGTGTGACTACTTCCTGTTTCAAAGATTCCAGGTAACTTTCCTCCCTCCCTGATGGGCTGCAGTGTCTTTAGTTCAGCCTCTAGCTTATTAACCCGGAGCTGAAGCTGTTCAGTTATAGTTAGTTATTCAGTTCTAATTAGTTAGATACAGTTATATATCACACATTCAGTTAGATTTACTGAATAAACTTTGAGTCAATTAGATAGTGAAACATGGCAATCTTTCTGTAGACTGTTTATCGCTGGAGAAACACTTAGCACTGATACAAACTGACATTAGCTATGAAATGAATACTGCTAAGCACAGTAGTAGCTGTACTTCAGATTGATTCATGGAATTTAAGTTAGCCCATGATTTGAGGTAATTGTTTGTTTGAATATTTCTATATCTCTCCTTGTGACAAATGAAGTTCAAGTCGAGAACAATTGATGCACTAAAATATCTTCAGAGCAAAGAGGAGGAGGTGAGAAGTTCACCTCTCACTGACACGTTGAAATGCTGTGTTTGCAAGCTGTTAGATTTGTAGGTGAAGTGAGTGTTAAATTTCACGTTTTATTCAGACAATTTCTCCTGACTTAGCACTATAGCCCACTCCCACAAGACAGTACTTGCTCCTTACCAATTGGGATAAAACGTAATATGCCAGATGCCTGGTAATGTAGCAATCCCAGAGGTCAAACAGAGACGCGCTTGTGGCAAATAAAAGGATGCTAAATGCAAAGCCTTTCATGATGTCCCGGTCTTTGAAACAGAATAATTATGCAATATGCTATGGTTTAGGTTAAAAGCTACAGAGGAGGTTAATTCCCATAAAATCAGTTACTGATGTGGTAACTTTCTAAAAATATTAACTCATGGTTAAGTTGTACCTTTATCATAGAAAATTGTCCAAGGCACTTTATAGAAGGAATGTTAATCAAAAACGCCCTAAGGAATTTTCACAACGATGTAGTCAAAATTAACAATGAGCTAGAGCAAGAACAAATATGACATTGACCTGAAATCCTGCTGAGGTTTTTGAAAGTTGTTAAATGCAGAAAATTTTGGGGAGGAATTACTAAGAACAGGTATTCAGTGGCAGAGTACATGGGTGGCAAGTGATGGGTAAAGGTAGGAGTTGCATGAAAGAATGGAGTTAGAGGAACAGAAAAAAACAGAGAATTATGGGGTTAGAGGAGGTTATGGAAGGGGCATAGAGGAATTCAAAGACAGTTATCAATTACATTTGAGAACTAAGGGGTTAGGAGACAAATTAGGTCAGAAAAGATGGTTAGGACCAACATGTGCACGTTGATGAGGGATAAGATGCAGGCAGCAACATTTTGAATGATCTGAAGTTTGTAATGTTAAAAAAATTGGATACCTCCAGGAAAGCATTGTGATGATGAAATCTGGAGGTGACAAAGGCATGACTTTCGGTGTAACTCTTAGCACAGCTCAGATTATTTAATAAATAATTTACAATGCCAGAGAATTGCAAGCATAGGATGGCCAAGCCTGATCTCAATGTTGGATAGTACAGAGCAGCAGAGGGAAAAGAAGCCGAAGCTGGATATCACAAATTTGCATGTAAACATGACTGCACATTGCTGAATGATGTGTCCAAAAGCACAGCACATGAGTCAGAAGCAAAATAGAGCTAAGGAAGGAATCCTGAGGAAATCCAGAGAGAATACTTCCAAGTTGAAAAGATATGCCATTGCTGGGGATTTTGATGTTCTTTTTAGATAGGTATAAGCAGAACCAAGCAAAGGCAGTTTCTTGCAGGTGGAGAATAGTAGGAGGAAAAAAAAATGAACTTGCTCTAATTCACACAAGAAGGCTTTGGAATGGTTAGGGAAGATGAACTAGAATAATACACCACAGTCACAAAAAAAGCATTGTTTGTCTTTGCTTGGGCTATTTGGTGTGGAATGGGTGAAAACCAGATTGGAGGAAGAGATGATTACACATCCACAAAGCTACAACACATCAAAAAGAGCTTGGTGAGCTAAAGGAGAAATGTAGACAGCTCAGATTCATCAGTTCAGAAGTAAAGAAAGATTCCAATAAGCTACTCACACACTTAGTACGGTGTGAGATGAACTGGATGTACGCTGTCAAAGATATACTTCTGATCTACTTTGTACTTGGAATGATTTATTTGTAGTGATCTTTACAATGTTCTCTAGCCTGGGAGAAACAGACCTCTAGCAGCTAAAATGAAAACACCCAGTCACAGCTCATAAAAGATTTTTAAAATGTAGACATTCTTATGTTTCAGTTGTGACCATTATTCCGTTATTCATGGTGAGTTGGTGAATTCCTGCCCAATTACCAATGACAATGGACCTAAAACAGACAAAAAAAAATTGCAGCTGATTTGCTCACTTTGCAAACTCACTCACCACAAGGCCCCCTGGATCCAGAGGTAGGGTCTGTACCACTGTGCCATAAGCTGCCCCATTGGGTCTCTGTTTTTATTAATTTAACCCATATTTTTCTAATCAACCTGTTCAGAGATGCTATTTCACACATCTGGAGCAAATGGGACTTGAACTTGGGCTGCCAGGTCCAGGGGTAGGGACACTACCACTGTGCCACAAGGCCCCTTGGGCCACTTGTTTTTTTTTCATCCAGGAGGATGACTTTTTGTCAGTGATGTCCTTCGCCATTCGTTTGATGTACTGGGGCCAATCCACCACATCTGCATCATAAGGCTCCAATTTCCCAAACAATAATATTTTCCCCATCATAGTCTTACCAGGTCCATTAAAAGGCAAGGCTGTCCAAAACTACTTTACTTTTGACACCAATATAATAGCTCAGGAAGTCCGACTGGAAAGGAACACCATTTGTTGTTCAACACCAAAATGCAAATTCTGAAGAAAATAGATATCTCTCAGCATAAGCACAATAGTTATTCTTGTTCAAGGGGTGTTGTCCATTCAGTGAGATATTTTCAGCCAGGTCAATTCCTGGAACAAAACTGATCTAAAAATTTCACTGCTGTCATGCTGGCCCCAGGGGTAGCTTGCACTGAACAGATGCAGTTCTTGAACCAAGAATTTTAAAGCCTGTGTGAAGACACCCTCTTTTTATCCCTGTAATAGTTCCATACAACCCCAGCGAAACCCCCCACCCCCGGAGCCCCACAGCCCTCATCTCTGCATGAGGCAGCCTAGTTCTATATCACCCTAAAACAGCTCTTAAGTGATCTTAAGGAGGGATGATAAGGTGAAGTGAGGTGGATGGCATTTGCCTGTTGGTTTCCCGAGCATTGAGATACACAACGGGATACAACAATGGTCGGGTGATCAGTAAATTTTCCGTTCAGGTTTGGAAACAGTCCTCAGGAATGTAAGCAAATCTTACACAAATTCAGTAAACTGAATGCACCCCATTGTACCTAAACAAAAACCTCTCACCTTGATCCAAAATAAATTGCAGTATTATGAGGAGGAAACAAATAACTCCCGCCTAATTTCAGTATTGTTTAATTCTCTGAAGGGACAGATGATTGCACTGATTACATTTTAGTTCTGGATCCCTACATGCATGTTAAAGTAATTTGAAAGGAACATTGTTAGATTAAAGGGATTTCCATTCCTGGAAAAGCCATTAACAACAAATTCCCAAGTCTTGGCTTAAAGAAAATCAAATAGGATTCATCAGATTCGGCAGTGTCTGTAACAGTGCATCTTTCCACAGATTCTGTCAGACCTTCTGAATATTACAAGAATTTTCCATTCTGCTTTCAGATTTCGAGCGTGCACGGTATTTCCCTTTTGTCGTATCTGAAATATGTTGCTAGTGTGGAAATATTTGTATTGTAGTTGATATTGCATTTATCACTGATTAAAATTTGTTATACTTTTAGTTTGTATTAAGTGTGAGAGTACCATCTAGGATCACCAACAACAATGTCGTCTCAACATTTGTTTTAAAACAACCTACTGAGATGCTGTATTTAACTTATATTTAACTTAAACAGCAAATGGTGTGCTGACCTGAATGAATGGATGTAATGACAGCATTATCCAAAATGCATTCTTTGTTTATCTTATTCAGAAAAAGAGAAAGTGTCAGGGTATTATTTAATGGCTTTGGGGTTGTACACAATTTCAGAATAGTCCCTTGTCTGCATATGAAAACTGTTCTTGCTTTGAAAATGCATTTTTTTTTGTGGCTTGGTGGCTGTGCTTTATCAGTCCTTTATATCCCAGAATTCTACATCTTCAAGTATAGAATATCTAACTGTTAATTTTGTTAATGTCGATAGCAACCAAGTAAATACAGGCTAAGTGTTGTTGATGGTCCCTCTGGCATGATACTGTTAGAAAGCACAGGAAAGACTTGAAGCTAATTCAGGAGCCAAAAACAGATGCCCATCAATTGGCGGTGCTGTGGTTTACAATCCAAAACCAGATGTCCAAAATTTTGCAACTTAATGCCCATCTTGTTGCAGGTTAAGAAAGGACACATGACCTTTGTTCAGGGGAAATCTCTTCGGAACAGAGAATCTGTGTTAAAGTATAGGTATGGTCTTCAACCACTGCCAAAGTGACTAGGAGCTTTGGCATTGGATGGATTTGCAGTACTCATTTTGGGATGTTGCTTCTGTAGACTTTTGGCTGATCCCCATTCAAAGCTGATGAGGTTTTTTTATGCTGCATACCTGAGATACGAAGAAATCTCAGACTGTTATAATTTCGGTGTGGATTTTTTATTTGGCATCAGTTCATGGAACAATAAGGAGCAGTTTGCCAAAAAGCTGGCAAGAGAAATTAATTGTGAGATAAAATTAAGGAGAAAAGACACAATTCCACAGATAAGGTGTGGAACAAGTTAACTAAAGCAGTCCAAACTCTTACTTTACAAAGCTCAGGAACAGTATGCAAATACTCGAGAATTTAATATTCAACTTGACAATGTATGATCTATGGACATTAATACAAAATGCAGAGTGCAGGAGACCTTTCATTTTCATTCAGCTCATTTAGGAGATGTGCTTTTTGGAATATGTTGTAACTGTTTGTATGCGGAATTATTCATAATTATGCAATCCTTTGATATTTGATTTTTATTTTATTGATTGTGCATAACAATATCAGGAAATCTGATTACTTGTTTTCTTTATATTACCATCACAATTCACGTCCATTGTATCTCAAGTTGACAATGCTGACTTTCGCAATTTACATAGCTGCTGGAATTAACGTGGAAAGGATGAAAAATCTGTTTCACTGCAAAATAATAACCTCTCCAAAAACACTCCCTCTATCATTTTTTGTTGCATGGACCTTTGATGTGTATGCATGGCATCAACTTCTGTAAGCAGTAGTCAATGCATCAACATGCCAATCAGTGTGTGTGGAACCTCAGAGGAACCTTGGAGTTGTCTTGCATTTTGGATATTAATTTTATATCCCCATCTCTAAGGATTAAGGTGATGGAACATCAACTCAATGTGGCGAAAACTAATAGTAGTGGAACAACTGCCTTTATATTATTAATGTTAATTACTATTATTATTATTCATTTCCATTGTAGTCAATCGATTTACATATCAGGCAAATGTACATAATAGGAGGCCAATCAAATTCCACTTTGAAAAATGTTACGATGGACCACTGTCTTGACCTGGTAGCCAATATGACAGTGGTGTAATAGATATGAAGACAAAGACTCTGGAAATGAAATTCTCCATGGAAATGATGTGCTGTTTTACCCGCAATAACTTGCTAAGAGCTTTCTTGTGCTGGCAGCATGAGTTCTCTTTAAAGAATAACTACTAATTTCATCTGCATCGAACTTCCTGTGCAATTTTATCTTACTTTAGTATATATTATCCTCAAAACAAGCTGACAAAATAGATAAATATTGCATTTATTTTACTAATTTTCAAAAATAAATTATTTGATGGAAAACAAAATAAAGGATAGGTGGGTACAAAATGTAGTATTTTAATCACAGATCCCTTGATTTCCTATGATGTGCAACAGGCAGACAATCATCCAAACACACCCAATTAAAATAGCCCTTTTATTCTTAACAGAGTATGCAAAGTCCACCAAACCTGTAAACAATGAGAGATGGCCCAGGTGAACACCAAACTTGGCCACATCTTACAGTCCAAATAATTCCGAATGATTTCACCTACCCCAGAGAATTGGTGAGATTTTAGTAAGACTACAAAAAGTACTGCTAAAGACAATGTTCTGTAACTATGAAATACAGAAGTATCACACTGTTCTTGGAGAGGTCAAAACTGCACACGATTTGCTGTAAATGATTGCTCGTGTAACTCAATACCTTCTGTGAATCCCAAGAGCTGACTCGTGGTTCAGACAGCAGGCACTTAGCCATCAAATGTAGCTGAAATGGAAGCCTCACACAGGATATAGATTTCCTAAGTACATTGAGATTTTTATTATCATAATCTCATTCAGGATGTAAATCGATGCCCATGGAGGCTATGGTCTACTTCAGCACGTTGAAAACATTAATGAGCATGACTACCGTGACCATAATTATGGCCTGTATTGCAGGGGAAAGAAAAAGACAACAATTGCTATGGTGTTGTTAATTTCAAGAGATGGCATTTGTTCTGCAAAATTCTTGATGAGTATCAAAAATGCCTTGGTGAATCGGCATGGGTTTAACAAATAAACATCCATACCATGCCCTATCTTACAAACCAAAATTGAAACTATCAGGTAGAAATTTATCTTGGATGGTAGAAAAATTAAAGTATTTTAAGAGTTTTATTCTTGTTAAACCAACAGCTCAACTTGTTTTTGAGGATGAATTTCAGTTTTATAAATTAGTCTTTGTCATTGTTTTTAGATATATACACATGCTGTGCTGGTGGTGCAATGAGGCGAACAGGGCAAGAGGACAGGATTTTGAAGGGCAATTTAGGACAGATGTCAGGAAATATTTCTTTATACAGAGGATGATCAAAAGCTACAGCAGATTGTCAGTAGGGCTAGCTGAAGGAATTACACTTTGCTTGAAGACCTCAATGCTATAGTGGGAAAGTTAGCATTCTGAAAGGAGTAAATGGACCAAGGAGCATTTATTATCCAAATCTGACTCATGGCCTCCAGCTCATCTTGTTCATGATGACTTTCAATCCTGCTTTAAACGCAGCAGAGACAGCTTCCTGTTAGCCTCACTTGGTTAAAGCACTTTCAATGTTGTTATTTTCTATCTTAAACATTTTTTATATGAAATGTATATGGGTAAAATGCAATTACTGTAACAGTTGTAGTCCTTCTGCCTGTTAAGTTTTTGCCAGAATTGCTATAAAATTTCAGTCACAGCAGACTTTTAGTTTTATAAAAGCAAAATATTAAGATACTGGAAATCTGAAATAAGAACAAAATGCTGGAGAAATCAAGGATAACAAGCATGGGGCTGGATGAACACAGCAGGTCAAGCAGCATCATTGGAGCAGGAAAACTTGACTTTTCGGGCCTAAACCCTTCATCAGAAA
>JAHRHZ010000072.1:5993501-6060970 GCA_024137785.1 Ginglymostoma cirratum | reverse complement strand
GTATTCAACTTCTTGTAAACCAAAATTAAAATATTTTAAGAGTTTTATTCTTGTTAAACTAACAGCTCAATTTGTTTTTGAGGTTGAATTGGACAAGTGGTGCTTGGGTCCTAGTGCTCAAAAAAACAAGTACTCCTGAATTCCTAATCCAATATCTCTTTTAACTACCCTTTAATGCCTTAGTGAAAGCAATAATTCATTGTTGGAACAAGAAACAGAAATTGCTGAAGAAACTCAGCAAGTCTGGTGGCAGCTGTGTAGAGAAAGCAAAGTTAATGTTTCGAATCCAATGACCCTTTTTCAGAGCTGCAGGCTGCTGAAGGCCTGCAGTTCTGCCAGACTGCTGAGGTTCTCTAGCGGTTTCTGTTTTTATTTTTCAGATTTTCATCATCCGCAGTTCTTTGTTTCATTTACTCCATTGTTCGAACTGTTTTCTGAATTAACTGATTATCCATTATACCCACACTCAGATTAAATTGAACCATTTATGAAAACAGGTTTTTTTTAACCTCTCTTTTTCTAAACATTGAGTACTCTACAAGCAGATTGGTTCGTCTTTGAAGGCGTAATTACTTTCCAATGGAAATAATCCATCATTTTTGATATGCTTGTCAGTAGACTCAAACTTGTCATGTGATACTGATTTCTCAAAAGGGAATGATGGAATAAGCACTCAGTTAATTGTATAATTTGTGATTACTGTGCAGCCTATGCGTTAGACATGTTTTGAGCAGAAAGTAAACTGAATAGATTGCGTTGTTTTGATTGTGCAGACACAGCAGGTTTCTAACTGAATGAAAGGCAATGCTGTTTTTTCTTGGCGATGGTGTTTTGCTATCGGAATTACTCCACCATAAAGCAGGCCAGTCCAGAAGAATTTTGGCTTGAAAAGTATCAAAAATCAATACAAATTTTTGCAATTGAACATTGTTTGGACCGTCTTTACCCTTGCAAAACTTAGGGCATCATTTTGACTGCACAGCAGGTAAAGTGGACGATAGTGGGTGACATTTTGTGAAACTTGCAGAAGCAAGAAATGAAACAGGCAGGAGGCGCTTAGAAATGTGCAAGGTGAAATGTCAGCTTCTAGTCAATGGGATGAAACTTGTGATTTAAGCTGATGGATGATTAAAGGTAGACATTGGTAATTTTTATTCATTCACATGAAGAGGGCATCGCTAGCTAGGCCAGCATTAAATGCCCATCCCTCATTGCCCAGAGGGCAGTTAGGAGTCAACCATTTACAGTGGGTCTGGAGTTACATGTAGGCAGTTTCCTTCCATAAAGGACATAAGTGAACCAAATAGTTTTTCACCAACAATCAGCTCATTAGATTTATAATTACAGATTGTATTTGAATTCAAATTCCACCATCTGCCATGGCAGGATTCGAATCCTTGTCCTCAGAATGTTTCCTGAATTAACGGCCCAATGATAATGTCGCTAGGCTGTCACCTCCCCAGTTCATGATGACATTTGGTGGGAACCTATTTTTAATGCATAAAAAATGTCATGCATACTCTTAAAACGCACGGACACTAGATTATATTGTACATTCGTGATTAGGTCTGCAGCAAATAAGAAACACTTGCTTTCACAGTCATGAGTGTTTTAAGGTGGTATGCTTCAGCTGAGGCAGTTTTCCTGGTGGATTTGGATACATAGGAGCTCCTTCTCTTGTGTTTAGAGTTTTATGGACCTGTGAAAAAAATTAAAGGGTTGCACTGAGTTCAGGTTAATGGCTGTCTGGGTAGGCAGGGCCATGGTTTTCTGTGAAATGGAGATCATTGTGGGGACAGAGAGAGGGAACTGGATGACACAAGGAAGATCAGTCTCCTTTGAAGGCAGGTTATGAATGTTTCAGGGGAGATCAAGTGTGATTGAGGGCAGAACAATGAGAGTTTGGAGAGTATTGAAGGTAAGTGAGGGCAAGTCAACACTGGAGGATTGAAGATGATGATTGGCAGGTCAGGGATGCTAGGGTATAGGATGAGGTGCCAGGAGGGATGCTCGATGGTGATTGGTGTTAGCAGGTCCAAGATGGCAGACAGTGATTTAAGAGCACTGGTGGGGGCTGACAGAACACAGGGCTAGAGGAAGCGTCAAGGGTTACTGAGGGACTGTGAAGCATGATGGCTTGTAGCTCCACTGCCAAGTTGGGAGTGTCCAGTGACACAAAACTGTGACATTAGGATGTGGCAGCAGGAGACCAGTTCAAAGCCATCATTAGACATAGGGGGCTGGCTGGAGATTGGGGTGCATTTGATGCATGGCAGTGGGCTCCCCATTGGTTTACATTCCTCAAGTCAAGAAGAAGGGCTAAGTAGACCGTTCTGACCAGCCCTTTGTCAGTCTTCTATCTGTCATTCACCAGGCATGTAGAGTGAGTCTCATGCACCCAGAGCTTTTTGATGCAATGGAGCAGGAGGATGAGCCAGGGTCAGGCACAGCATGGCCAGAAGGACTACAAGGGGAAGCAGCAGAGTGTCAGGAAACTCAGGATGTTGGCAACCAGGGTACTGCACACTGTGGCATATTGAAATATACTCCATGTAGGATGGATACATTCATAAGTAAGGATGGCTGAGGATATCATGGTTGTCATTTATTGATTGGTATCACCTCCTGCAGGACATCCTAGCACCCCATGGAATGGGAGATCCTCCTAGGTCAGTAGTCTTTGAAGTTGCCATGACCATGATTTGCGATGTCACCAGGCTGTTCCAGGGCTTCTTGGGGGATCAAGTGTGGAATCTCCCAGTTGACCACATGCAGATGCATTAGAGAGTTCAAAAGAGCTGATGATGCTATGGATTCACCACAGGCCTGGAGAATCAGGCAGTCATTGCTGTTGGATTCAGCTCCATAGCTGGATTTCCACATGTACAGAGGCAATTGATTACACCAATGTGGTGCTGACAGCTCCCTGTGAAGAGCCAGCAGCATTTATAAACTGAATGATATTCTAATCCATCACTGTGCCATCAAGTTTGTGACATGTGAAAATGAACCCTGCAGAAGTGGACTCACCTCCCAGGGACTGGTAGATTCTCAGCCAGCAGACCAATTGTTCCTCCTCCTTGCTGGTGCACAATGCCAGTTCTCGGACTCTAGGATGTGAAGGAGCATCTAGAAGTCATTGCCAGAGTCACAAAATGCAGATCCAGACCTGGATCTCCATGTCAATCCCATGTTCCCCATTAAAGAAGTAATGTACTTACATTTCTGGAGCCACGATAGAACTCATGACGTGGATGGACTGCTTCACTGTTTACTTGAGGTGCACACCTCTTTTGGAATATCTGCCAGATAATCTCTCATCTATCTCTGCATCTCTGGCAGATTCTGTGCATCCACACCCAGAGGCAAATGGGCCTGCTCCTGAGCTGTCCTCTGACTGTGAGGGGCCTCCGTTTCACATTCGATAGAATATTCCAATGATGTGTGACTCCCAAGCCTAATCATAAATGTATTCCATTTGAGTGACTGGACGGTATGGGGGAATGATATGATGATGACTTCTGACAAGTATATGTCATCAGCTTCAGATATGAGGTTCGGTCTTGCTGCAGACTGAGGGTGATATGTCTGCTGATTGTGGGGACTTGTCGTGGAGAACGCAGCGTATTAGCTAGAGGCTATTCACATTCCCATTTCCCAGCACACTGTCCTGTGGCTCTCCAGGATGTCATGACACCAGGTTGGAGAGATCTGACTCTATTGCATCGACATTGTCGCCTTACTGTCTGCAACTAAGCATCCAAGCTTCTGCCCAATCAATTCCATTGCATCTTTTTCTGCAGGGTCAGGCGCACTGCCACTTGTCTTTGAGTGAGCACTCACATTATGAACTGTTTTATCCTGCAGGCAGACGAGCAATTGAGTATCATCAGCAAGCCCCTTTAAGAGAATGGAAACCTACCCCTATTTTAAAATAATAACCAATTGACCAAATTAAGCAAAAACAAATTAAATAACAGCCCATGAAGGGCACTGTAACAAAAGTCCAAATCATGAACAAAACTTACAAAGTTAAATCAAACTGTCATTTTGGAGGGTGATGATACACCCCAGCCCCCGGGGTGCCTGTGCAAGACTTGAAATGGTGAACACCATGCACTCCCTTTCTGAGGACAGCTGGGAGCCAATAAAAATAAATGAGGCTAAAAACTAAAGCAATTGACATAAAGATGAGCCATAGATTCCTCAAGGCCACAAAACTTACAGGCAACGTAGGAGTCTGCGAAACTGCTTAACCTGCGATTGTGCTGGATGGCTGCATGAAATATCCGTGACCCCACTTTCCTCACCTCCCTATTATGTGTGCCACACCCACAATCCCCTGCAACAGGTGCAACTTTCTCAGCCTGAAATGGCTCCTGTACATTCAGTCCACAAGTTCCCTCATTTACTGAGGTCTAGAACCCAAACTCCTGCCTGGCACACCACACTACTCTCACATTTACATCATTTGGTACCATTGTGAGTGGTACATTGCAATGGCTACAGTGTTACTTACTGCTGCAGAGTGCAACAGCTTGTGGAACCTTTTTGACATTGGGCTAAGTTCCTTTTTTTTGAACCCCGTGGCTGCTAGCTTTCACTGCAATCTTTATGAACGTTACCTTAATCAAGAAGAAGATACTCCTGCTGCCATTGCCAGATAATCTGGAGAAGTGGATGGGTGGCATTTCTAAAATGTGAGGCCACTCTTTCTTTGTGTGTTCACTTTTGAATGGAGTAACAGCAGGTGATTCAGGATTCACAGTTTGTCAGGAGTTGAGGATTCGAATTCAAAATCCTCCACTCTAATAGGCAGAATGATATTGCTGACCTGCAGGGAGAGGGTGCTGGTCAAGGTGCTTCTTAAATAAGGTGCCTGGACCTTTGACCCCATGATGCAACAGCAGGGTCAGTGTCTTCCTGTGCATCCCACTAGACAGTTGGCTGGGTCCCTAGATCAGATCTAATTGTGTCCCACCATGTGCACATGGCTGGTTGTCCCACTTTCAAGTGGAAATCCTGCTCACTTCTGATCCTGAGTTCGGGTTTCCTCACTTCTACAACTGACATTCCACCTAGTCAACTAATTGATATGAAAATCGCAAGCAATGTAGAACAGGCTTCCAGTTCACTATCATTCATTTCATAGTGTTGCACAATTACTGCAAATATCTCTTTTAGAGCAAACAAAAGATATAATCCAAAATTGAATGGAGAGTGTTTGGTTTGAGGATGGTGGGTATTTATCTAAAAGACCCAGGTATTGTTGCTGTGTCATGTGAGCAATCAGTGATTAAAGTCATTGTAAGTTATCAGCAGAAAACACAAAGCAAAGATGTTGTTTTCTTGGCTGTCTTGGTTTTGGGTTATTGAAAATGTTAAAAATTAAGTTTTAAGAGTGAGATGATGAATGTAGTATGTAAAATTAAATCATTATGGAACTACTTTCCTGCTAAATTTACACAGAATATGCCTTTGTATCATGTTTTTAACAATTGAATCGTACTTTGTATTCTCCTTTCATACAAGTATGTGAAGGAAATAAAGTATCATTGTCTTATAATGAAACAGATGCAATCCAGAGATTACGAAAATGTATAGCCAAATCACTTAGCAGCCTATCATTATGTACAATAATTCATTGTTCTCAAAGTAATATCTGTTTCATGTTAGACATCAGTTTATATTTGTCACAATCTTAAACATCTTTACTTTCCAATGTCAAAGGGTAGCTTTCAGTCCCTTTCAAATCCAGATGTCATTTGACTTCGTGGAAGTAAACATTGCATTAACATTATGTGTATATTGAGCTGCAGTACATACTTGATCTGCTTCAAATACAGAAAATGAGCTTACTGAGTAAAGTCACTGTAAAAGTGATTTATGCATATTTACGATTTATAATTTGCAATGTTTACTTTTTGCATGAATAAAATGTGTTTTCACTTGTGTCTTGTTAAGTGTTTTACAAAGGTTTTCTAGAAATATTATTTCACAAACTACATAATATAAACTACATATGTGGAACTTCTTGTCTTGACTTAACAATCTCTGCTTGCAGTTGACTTTGCTTTACTAACATTTCCATTATTTCTGTTTGTCCTTTCCTACCATTACAGTTGCTTTTATTAGAGAGAAGTCTAAACTATTAAGTCCTTAAAGCCTGAATGACATTTTTAAAAATTGTATGCATGCAATTTGAGGGGCTGAAATGAATGGGGCTGGCCTGGGCAAGTGGTGTTGGTTAAAACCGGAATTCACTGGGTTACTACTTTGGGTGGGGGGATGTAATTGGTTGTGCTTGACACACACACACAGGCAAGTCTTTTGCTCACTTTCTTAAATTACCAAAAAGCTCCAGGAGCACGTAAATAATGCTCTTAAGCTGTTCTGAAAATTCCAGCTGGCCATCAGTTGACTTAGTTGGACTTAAATCAGCTTAGAGCTAAGTTAGTTACTGTGTTCAGCCTTTGCAAGGCCCCAAGAAAGTTGTTCAGCAAAGATAATCAATTCCAGAAGAGTTAATTTACACAAAAATTAATGACAGCGATTTCCTTATGGAAATTTTTCAGGAATTGCAATTTCTCTTTATCCCATAGGGTCTCAGATTCTGCCAGATACAAGTATCTTCTTACATTCACAGTCATCAGTATTTGCTATATATAAATTTGACACACTTTTTTTATTGCTGGATTAGACTCACACTACACGTTATCTGCTTAGACCATTGTATAACCCAGGGATGGAATATTAAGTTCCCCTTATGATCTGAGCTAGATATTTCTGTCCTTCCTGTGAGCGTCTTTCCAATATTCTCAAAAGTGATCAGAAAAATATGTTTCAAGGTAAATTTGTACCTCCTTCCTGAGCAGTGATCTGCTGAAGGGGTTAGACCTCATAAGATTTTCAAACCGTTGAACACAGAGGGATGTAGATCCAGTAGATTCCACAATCAACAGGCAACTCATCCTGGCCCTATTCAGGCAGGAAGATTTAAAAAGAAACCCTCACTAGGATGAGTCCAAGTATGAATCACTGAGCTATTTAATTTCACAGTAAATGAACACACAGGGCAGCAGTTATGATTAGACTAATTTAATTGAATCAGTACAAATTGTCTTTATATATTGGTATAAATAATGCATTCTCTTTGTGTATTAACTTATCACCTTTTCTGTACTCAACTCCTGATCCTCCCCAATCCATGCAGTTGCAGGTGTTTGTTTAAGACTAGACTTGCTGCCTATATCTCTGTTTACAAACTGAAGGCTTGTAACAGGTACTTTGTACCATGGCCTGAATCAAAGAGCTTCAGCAACAGCTGTTTGCATTTATATAGAACCTTTTACGTAGTAAAATATCCTTCTACAATTACTGTGAGTTGTTTGGCAATTTTCACATTTTACGAACCGGGCTGGAGGACTGCTCTGTTGCTGTAATTCCACTCCTCACTGAAGGATCACTGGATCCAAAATGTTAACTGTGATTTCTGTCCACAGATGCTGCCAGACCTGCTGAGTTTTTCCAGCAAAAGCTTTTTTTTTATCTAAATGGAAAGACCTATCAATCAGATGGCTTAATAAACACAAATGTTGGCCTGTTATCAAAAGCAAACCTGTTCTATAAAGATGCATAATTGGCCAACACCAGTAAAATAGATGTATTAATGTTTATTGCTTAAATTAACTTCAAAGCACACACACAAATACACACAATCTTCAGGAAAACAATTAGATTTCTTTACAATGATTGGCTTTATGTAACAGAAAACACTAAGGCCAATGGATTATTCTTGAAGGATAAAGGAGATGTTCTAACATCTGTTGCTCTGATGTTTTGACACATGGTCATCACTAATTGTGCACTGTTATCTCTGGAGTCTTTCCAGATGCAACTTACTCCGGAAATAAAATATTCAGAAGTTTCTTTAATCACTGTTGCAAAAAAAAAATACGTTTCACCATGAACTCAACAAGAAAGTACCTTTCAGAAATATGTGAGATCCACTTGGTAGCCCTTTCTCACCAGCATCTAACACAAGGCAAGCTAATAAAGTCCTACTGTAAATAAAGAAAATGCTGGAGACTAAGTCTGGCAATATCTGTGGAGAAGAAAGGCAGAGCTGATGTTTCAACTTCTGAAGAAGATTCATATTATATTAACAATGTTAACTCTGTCTCTGTCTCTGTCTCTCTCTCTCTTCAGAAATACTGCTGGACTGGCTAAATTCCTCCAGCACGCTCTGTTTTCAGTTTTAGATCTCCATCACCCACAATTCCTTGCTTCCAATAAATTCCTGGTTGTGTGCAGTTTAGAAGAGAAATGGCCATTTTAACCACTTTTGGTCTCAGTGTCTTTTTCTTCTTACCATAAAGACAGCATGTAAGTTAGCCCTGCATATTAAGACAATGCAATTTACCATCCTCAAAAATCATACTTTTTTCATACCTTTACCCCTTGTTATGGACCAGACCAGAACCTCTCAAAATATTTTAAGGAGGCAGCCTAGATGTTAACTTTTTCTTATTTAAAAGGCAGATGTAAAGTGCTGTGTTCCAGATGCAATGTGACTGGTCAAAGTACCTCAATGTTAAGCAAAACACAATTTATTTAAATACTATAGTTAAAATACAATCGAAGAAGGAGGAACTTAACTCTATTAGAACACAACAGAATAATAGATACAGTAACTATTACTAATTAACTGTTCCAATATGGTTACAGCCCATAAACACACCCTTTGGCAAAAAGGCAGGTTCAGATTTTGTCTCGCATGCAATCCAGCAGCCTAGGAAGAGAATCCCACCCCCCAGCGTTTAGGCTATAATGGAGAGAGGGAAAAATAACTTCTGCTTTTTCAAGCCCATGACAACAACTGCTTAAAACTAAACCTAAAAACTTTAAAAAAAATTAGAAATCCTGGTCTGTGAGAGCTGACCGCATCCATTCAAGCTGCTTCTATTTTTTCAACATTTTAAAAAAGTTGTTTACAAGCTGTTTATTGTAGTGAATTTAGTAGAGTGCTCAGCAACTCTGCTTTACAACGTCTTCTCAAAAAAAAGGATAAAATATTCTCTTAAAGTTACAGCGCTCTCACACCCTCTTCCCCAAATCTTTCCAACAGTGACATAATTTACTTGCGCTCATCGTCATCCTCAATATTTCCCCACAAATCCATATTTACATACTGGTGTCTTATTGGTATCTTACTGGATGTAAGGGATCGAGCAGGTGATACGGGCTGGTTAGGCAGATTCGCGGGAGTTTAAGACATACCATCTCTTTGCATCATCTGTTGATAACATTTCAAAATGGTAACAGCCCACACCCATGCCGACAATCCACTTTTATAATGTCATTGTCAGTGTTCAGGGATGTGTAGCTTAGGTGGGTTATAGGGGGATGGGTCTGGATGGGTTGCTCCAAGGGTCGGTGTGGACTTGTTGGACCAAAGGGCCTAAAGTTTCCACACTTTGGGGATTCTATGATTGTCGAACTCAGATTTTGGGAAAATTTTTGCGGAATCAAAGGTCAACTTATTTGGTGACATCTGCAATATTTGCATTCGTTTTGATTTAAGACCTTAACATTTACTTTTACTTTCCAAATCCTGCTGTATAAAAAAAAGTTTCTGAAGTTTGACACCTCCACAAAAATGTGTGGAATTGTCCCAACTATGTAAATGAGTCTGTTTTAGTGATTACAGACAAAATGCATGCATGTCAACAGAATGAGACTCCCAGAATTGTGCGTTCTAGTTACCTTACACAAGACAGAGATATACTTCTTTTAAGCCGGAACATTGTGATATAACTATGAAGACAATTAGTGTTTTTTCAAGGCCTCTGCTTTAGGAAATAGTGTTTAGGAAGACTGCGTAAAACATAATGTAATCTATTGTATCCCATGAAAAAGCCTTGTCATGCCTCAGATGTTATTGTGACAAAAACAACACATGACTTGTCTGATTCATCCCACCCCCAAAAAACGCGCAAAGATTGGTTTTTTTTTCAATTGCAATGAAATAATAAACTAAATAAAGTTATGATGTGTTTTTTGATATAAAAATTCAAAGTGAGCTTGCAGTTTATTGAAGGAAACAATTACACCACATTGCATTATTTTAATGTCAATTGTTAAAATTGCCACAATCTTATTGATATACCTTTGCAGGCTATTTAGGAAATAATGACAGGATACCAAGCTCCTTCCTACTTCAGTGTTCTCGATCATAAATAGTCCCCATCTATTTTCCTAAATCAGTGGGTAGGGGCTAGAGAACCAAATTACAGTGGGATAGATAGTTGTGGCAAGTTTTTGTAATTATAGCATAAATCTGGATAGACTGCGTACTATTTGGTACATGAAGATGGCCTCCAGGTACATATAAAGTTATATATTGGGGTTATTTTATATTAATTGTTCAAGAAACACAAGCAAAATAGTAAGTCAGAATTTGTTGGGGAAATAATGACTAGTTTAAAGTGCACACTATATTGCTGTTTGAATAACGAAGCAATTTGTAGCAAGAAAGATAGGCTGGAAGTTGTGAATTGTCACAAGTTGCTGGGTAATTACTGCAGCTCAATGCACAGAGTCATAGAGTCATACAGCATGGAAACAGACCCAACAGTCCAAGCTGACCATAATCCCAAACTAAACTAATCCCACCTGCCTGCGTTTGGCCATATTCCTCCAAACATTTCCTATTTATGTACTTTTCCAAATGTCTTTTAAATGTTGTAAATATACCCACCACTTCCTCTGGAATTTTATTCCACACATGAACTACACTTTCTGTAAAAAAAAATTTCCCCTTATTTCTTTTTTATTTAAACCCTTCTCCTCTTGCCTTAAAAATATGCCCCCTGGTTTTGAAATCCACCACCCTAGGGAAAAGACACCTGCCATTCAACTTATCTGTACCCGTCATGATTTTATAAGGTCACCCCTCAACTTCCTACACTCCAGTGGAAAAAGGTCCCAGCCTATCCAGCCTCTCCTTTAACTCAAACCCTCTATTCTTGCAACGTCCTGGTAAATCTTTTCTGAACCCTCTCCAGCTGAATAGTATCCATTCTATAACAGGCAACCAGAACTGAACATAGTACTCCAGAAGTAGCCTCACCAATGTCCTGTACAACCTCAAAGTGATGTCCCAACTCTTATACTCAAAGGTCTGAGCAATGAGGCACATATCCTAAATGCCTTCTCAACCATCCTGTCAACATGTGATGCAAACTTCAAAGAATTATGTCACTGAACCCCTTAGTCTATCTGTTCCACAACACTACCCAAGGCCCTGCTTTTAATTGTATAAGTCCTGCCCTTGTTTATTTCACAAAATGCATTACCTCACATTTATCCAAATTAAATTCCATCTGCCACTCCTCAATCCATTAACCTAATTGATCAAGACCTCTTTGTAATCTTAGATAACCTTCTGCACTGTCACCAATTTTGGTATCATCCACAAACTTATTAACTGTGCCTAAATGACAAACAAATGTGGACACAGCACTGATCCCTGTGCATCACCACTGGTAACAGGCCTCCGTTCTGAAAAAAAACCCTCCACCATCACTCTTTGTCTCCTGCCATTAAACCAATTTTGTATCCAATTGGCAAGCTCACCCTGAATTCCATGTGATATAACTTTAATTAGTCTACCATGCAGAACCTTGTCAAAGGCTTTATTAAAGTCCGAAAAAACAATGCCTACCGCTCTGTCTTCATTAATCTTCTTGGTTACTTCCTCAGAAAACTCAATAAGTTTGTGAGCCATGATTTCCCTCACACAAAAACGTGCTGATGACTATCCTTGATCATTCCTTGCCTCTTCAAATGCACATAAATCCTATTTTTCAGAATCTCCTCCAACAACTTACCCACCATTGAGGTTAGACTAACAAATCTATAGTTCCCAGGCTGCTCCTTACATCCCTTCTTGAACAAAGTCACAACATTAGCCACCTTCCAGTCATCCAGCACCTCACCCATAGTTATAAATGATGCAAGTATTTCTGCAAGGAGCCCAGCAATTTCTTCCCTAACTTCCAATAGCATACTGGGACACAGTAGATCAGATCTCTCACTTGAATTGCAGGATGTTGCTGAATTTATGCACTATTTGCCAATGAAAGACATGAGAGAAAGTTAGGACTTGTACTTTACAGAATAATGAAATTTATGTTCCTGTAATGCCTCTCAATTCTGGAGGCTCAGAAAGGAAATAATTGAAACTGGAGAGTGTCATAACTGCAGGTGGTAAATTGCCCTTAAAGTTTATTTAATTCTTAACTTTTTTCCTATCTTTCTCTCAATCCGATTTTTTTCCTTTCTCTTTATTTCTCTTCCTGTGTTTCACTTCACTCAAATTCATCTTATCGCCTCAATGTCATTCTCTTTCTTAATCTTTAAATCTCTTTGACCAGTTGATATACTGGCTGATTAGCTCTGATGGTTTGAGCGTTGTGGTAGTAATGCTAAGGTCACTTGTTCATTTCCTTTGCTGGCACCTGCTGCAGACTTGATGGGCTGAAGGGTGTCTTTCTGTGCTGTACTTCTCCCTGATACTGATCATTTACCAAAGTTACAGATCCCCATGCACTTCAGAAGGCCATTCCCAACTCACTTACAGCAGAAGTTTTCCACCTGAAGGCTGAGCAAAATACCCAACAAACGTGGCATTGCCATGAGGTGTGTCACCGGTGAAATCTGATTAAATAATCATTTTAATTTCTACAGTTCTTTACTTGTGTGTTGATTTGTGGAGTCACATTCCCAACTGGATTGATTTTTGCTTTGGTTAGCCCAGCAGTCCTTTGTGTTCTCATTATAAGAACTTGTGTGTGTGCCTTTGGTGTAATAGCATACAACATATAACTCCGAGCCCCATAAGGAAACAGCACTCAAAATTTTGAGCAGAAGTTTGAGAATTGTCATTAAGCAGGAAAGAGAGTAGAGAAACTGAAAGGTTTAGAAGGGAAATTGCGGAGCTTGAAGCCTTGGCAACTGCAAGCATGGCAACCACGGTGAAATGATTAAATCCAAGAATGCTGAAAGAGGTTAAAGGAGCACAGGTATCTTGGCAGGTTGTGGATCTGGACGGGGAAACTATGAAGAAGTTTTATAAACAAGAATAAAATTTTGAAATCAAGGCAAGGCTTAAACAAGAGTCTATGCAGATTGGTGAGAACTAGACTATGGATGAATTTGACTTGATATGGTTTAGGTGATGTATGACTGGGTTTTCAATGACCTCTAGTTTTGACTGGGCAGTGCCTGGAGTGCATTAGAATAATGAAGTCCGGAGGTGACCAAAACAGAGTTTCCAGCTATTTCATCCTTTGATTATTTCAATTGTATGACTTGTATCTTGGCAATTTCTAACTTAATTATCTAATTATGAGCCTTTCCAGCAACAGTATGGGCAAAAATAACCAAAATGCGTAAACCAGTTTATTTAACAAGGCATGCTATGAGATGCCTCTCTTAAAAATTTTTATCCCATTAATTCAAGCACTGTTGTTTTGGTCATTTTTATAGTGTTTTTCTCACATTGCCACCCTCCCACAGCATTTCACATAGAATTTCAATATGTCTATTATGTTGATGTTAGTTGATCCTGTTTTTTTTACTGACAAAAATGATTGTTCCTGTTTTACTCTATTTTTGTCACTCTGCTTTAGCATGCTGTGTTTCTTAATCTTCTATGTTTGCGTAATCTTCTTCCTCTCTACAGTCTCACCCTTGAAGTCACAGGGTCGTATTTTAATTCAGTGAAGAATTTAATGCAAAGCTTGTGTTTAATAATCATATTTCTAACCCACTGGAACTGTAAGTCCTGCATCAGAGAGCCATTGCCAATCAAATACTTAATGCTTAAGCATTAACTGATGCATTAATTGCCAACTTAATGGTTTTAATTAACCTATTGGTAGGAGGGCCTATCAACTTCACCCAGGGCTAGTCAAAGGGCGCAGGCAGGTGGGTAGGCAGCTGGCAAACCAGTACCCGCAAGAGTTTATATGCACTGCTCCCAAGACTGGCTGGCAGGGGAGTGTGGCGTTCAGCTAAAAGTCTCCGTGGTTTGAATGCTACATTTCATTGGTTAAGTGCCAGTTGCATTGAGAATTTTTGCAAGGTTTTTTGTGGCAATATTTAACGGGCTTTCTTGTCATATCTTGCCACACTTGACTCATTAACTGCTTAC
This sequence comes from Ginglymostoma cirratum, assembly GCA_024137785.1. Taxonomy (NCBI): domain Eukaryota; kingdom Metazoa; phylum Chordata; class Chondrichthyes; order Orectolobiformes; family Ginglymostomatidae; genus Ginglymostoma; species Ginglymostoma cirratum. The sequence goes on along the minus strand of JAHRHZ010000072.1, from coordinate 6,046,752 downwards.
CCTGCCCCTTTGACACCCCTCTCACCCAACTCTTGCCCCATCTGACGGCATTCCTGGAACAATGCACCACTTCCTGGCACGGAACTGGCATCTCTGGTACTGGAGCCACCTTTAAAAGGCGTCCGAGCACCTGGTCAAGCTCTGTTAGTTTGGGGGACCCCTGCACGCTTTTGAACATTTGTCTCTAACTTGGCAGAAAAAGGAAATTTGCCACCGTACTTCGCAGGCAATGACCTGGGGAATGGGGCGGTGCTCAGGCAGGATGCCCTCTTTCCCTAGGACCTGCAGAGGAAGCCACAACAGAGACCATGCCAGCCTGATACAAGATTACCTCCAGGGTCAGTGCAGTCTTTGCTATCCAGAAGTTGCGTACCAAAGAAAGAAGAAGGTCAACGACCTTCTGCACTCTGTCAAAATAAATGCCACCGCCTTCTCTCTGGCACCTCACACTCTCTCTGATTCTGTGCTTATTCAAACTTATTTCCAACCAAGGCTCGTGCTCAATCATTCTCAGTATTGTCTGCAACATGTTCCCTCACTCAGTGTCACCCACTCCATCACCAAATAGTGCTAACCCCACTATGTGCTGCTTACTCATTCGCATGGGCTACGACCCCAAATGCACCAAGGTAACAACTATGCCACCCATTTTTATCTTCCTCAATACTTGCCTCCCTCTTTTCCATGAGTAAAGCAGCTCTTAAAGGGCAGAAAGTGTCAAGTGGGTGGTGGGCTTCCTGACATTTGGTTTCTTACCCTTTGATGTGGACAGCATCCTGACTTTGACTGCCTTGAGTGTTGACTGATTGTGTCCAAGCTGGTATCAGAGGATGCCCTTGACCTAAGCTATGTTGGGACCCCCTGGCTGAAGGGTGTCTCCCCTCATTTGACTGAGGTGTGCTGATAGCCATGACAAGCTTCCTGGCATTATGTCCATGCTAAATGGCAAGGCAATGTAGATGCAATATAGGCCTGATATCTCTGGCTGAGGGAGCAAAGCACAAACATGCCAGGCTGAGATGGTGTGAGCAGCCAGGTGGGCTCCAAGTGGATGAGCGCTATGACAGAAAGCAAACAGGCTGGAGATGCAGCCTAGTCCATTGTGAGTGCCAGTGTGTGTTGTTTGGGTGCATCTGACCAGTGTACATAGAGTGTGCCCTGAGAAGTTGATGCGCAATGTCTAACATGGAGGTCCTTTGGAGCATTTGACAAGCTGAAGTCACCAGCAACCTGTCCTGACTTCCATGTTGCGAATTCTCTGCCTGTACTTTCTACAGTGTATAAAATAGGAAGCTGAATATTAATGACGCCGTCTTTGCCACCAATAACAAGAAATTTAACAAGAAATAATCCCGCTTAATTGGCTACACACTGCTGCCCAGTGAGAAACTAACCTCCTTGCTTGATAATTGTGCAAATGTTGGAGTGAGTTGCGCACAATGCTGAGAAAGGCCTTGCAAACTTATTGTGCTTATTGCCACAAATGCCACCATAACCCACATTGTTCAGATTCCTATAAAATTCTATCCTGTACCTTTTATTTTTGCTTTTAATTTTACACCTTTGAACTTTCATAGTGTTACAAAAAGAATCTGCATGACCTTTTGGTGACCTGTTTAGAGTTCACATGGCCAATAATTGATCCTGCTGGAAATACTCTTCCTCAGCGATTGCGCGTTTGCAAATCTAGAATGGTTAGCTGACCAAAGTTAATTGCTGGAGATTTCTCTATCAGCTTAATGGTAATTGAGACAGTTTTTCCTTAAACACTTCCCCATTTTCTGTGATAAAGTAATGCCCTGAGGGGTGGACTAAAGTTTTCAGCTCATTCGTATTACCAACTGAGACAGACTGTTTGAGCTCTCCAAGACGCCCTGCCTTCACATTGTGTTTTCAGTCAGGGTACTGCCTGTTTTCCAGAGGTTAGAAACATATTCTGACCTGATTGCATTTCTCACTTGTTACATCATATCAAAAGATTGAAATTGTTTGAAAATGGCTGCATTAAGTATAACCCTCTCTTCCTCATCCCAGTTTCACTCTCAGCTGATTAATGTCTCTAGGAGACAAACTCGCCAAGTATATATATTACGATGACATCATTGTGGGAAGAGGATGTATGACAGTGAGAGGACAAATTCTTGGCAAACTATATCCAATGATGAAACTTTTAGAAACTTGCAAAATAAACTGAAAACTGAACTGGGGGCATATTTTTGAGGGGAGGGGAGAAAGATCTAAAAGGGACCTGAGGGGCAACTTTATTGCACAGAGGGTGGTTGGTTTGTGAAATTAACTGCTAGAGGAAGTGGTAGGTGCAGGTACAGTTAGAGCATTTTAAAGACATTCAGAAGGGAATAGGAAATGTTTAGAGAGACATGGGTCAATTGCAGGCAAGTGGGACTCATTTGGACTGAAGGGTCTGTTTCCATACAGCTGTATGACTCTATGACTGTGTAATTTGACTAGCTAAACCACAACCCCTGATATTAGAAAGTTCACTTGAAACACACTCATATGAGCTTCCCCTGGATTCCATTTTGATACTATTAACGCGTTATCCTTTGTTAAAATCATGGAATGTGCGTAAAGTGCACTAACTATTGACAAACTGATATTGTTGAGTGCAATCTCCCCCATGAATAGTTAGATCTCCTCTTGCATTGCTGACCTAATGCATGTTTTCTTCAGCTGTGTCACTGTAAGCTCCATATCTGGGAGAGATGACTTACATCGGAGGTGGATAGTGGGATGGTGAGACATTCCAACATTGTTGCTGATGTAAAATAAGAGCCATGTTGAGGTTTGGTTCTCATTTCAACGCTCTGGCAAGCCTTGGGCACTGAGTAGGCATTGCAATGAAGTTTGTTGTGTATGGGAAGATAAGATAGCAGCTAGATTTTGCAACATACTAGTATCCTTGTTTTCTGGGCAGGCTGTTTTGATTCAGAGATAGTAGGAACTGCAGATGCTGGAGAATCTGAGATAACAAGATGTAGAGCTGGATGAACACAACAGGCCAAGCAGCATCAGAGGAGCAGGAAGGCTGACGTTTTGGGCCTAGACCCTTCTTCAGAAATGGGGGAGGGGAAGGGGGGTCTGAAATAAATAGGGAGAGAGGGGGAGGTGGATAGAAGATGGATAGAGGAGAAGATAGGTGGAGAGGAGACAGACCGGTCAAAGAGGCGGGGATGGAGCCAGTAAAGGTGAGTGTAGGTGGGGAGGTAGGGAGGAGATAGGTCAGTCCAGGGAGGACGGACAGGTCAAGGGGGCAGGATGAGGTTAGTAAGTAGGAGATGGGCGTGGGGCTTGAGGTGGGAGGAGGGGTAAGGTGGGAGGAAGGACAGGTTAGGGAGGCATGGACAAGCTGGGCTGGTTTTGGGATGCGGTAGGAGGAGGAGAGATTTTGAAGCTTGTGAAGTCCACATTGATACCATTGGGCTGCAGGGTTCCCAAGCGGAATATGAGTTGCTGTTCCTGCAACCTTTGGGTAGCATCGTTGTGGCACTGCAGGAGGCCCAGGATGGACATGTCGTCTGCGGAATGGGAAGGGGTGTTGAAATGGTTCGTGACTGGTAGGTGCAATTGTTTAGTGCGAACCGAGCATGGGTGTTCTGCTAAATGGTCCCCAAGCTGCCGCTTGGTTTCCCCGATGTAGAGAAGGCCACAACGGGTACAGCGGATGCAGTATACCACATTGGCAGATGTGCAGGTGAACATCTGCTTGATGTGGAAAGTCTTCTTGGGGCCTGGGATGGGGGTGAGGGAGGAGGTGTGGGGGCAGGTGTAGCACTTCCTGCGGTTGCAGGGAAAAGTGCCGGGTGTGGTGGGGCTGGAGGGGAGTGTGGAGCGGACAAGGGGGTCATGGAGAGAGTGGTCCCTCTGGAAAGCACATAAGGGTGGGGAGGGAAAAATGGCTTTGGTGGTTTTGATTGTCTTGTTTGAAACAAATATTTTCTTTTTTGCAGCTTTCTACATGTTTAGACCAGGCATTTGGTCTTTTTGGTTTTGTCCTGAATCTGAAGTTCACTCTGTATCCATGACTCCATATGTGCTTGATCTCTCCCCCGACTGCTTGAAGAAAGTAAAAGTGCAAATATAACTCTCCGAGTTCCAGTAACATTTTTTAAAATGCAGCAACTCCCTCCATAGTCGTTAGTTTAAAACAGCCTTTTCCTCATTCTAGTCCACAAAGTAAAATAAATAAAGATAACGGGATGTGATCTTTATAGTATTTAAGTAACAATGCCACTACTGGCATTGTGTCATATGTTTGCAGAACCGACCAAAGTTAGCTCATGGTTGAGGTAGAGGGCTTGCTATTATTGATTTGTAATTATCGTGAATCTTTATGAGAAGAGTACTTGTCTTCAACAACAAGGTTTAGTTTATTGCATGATTAGAATGGGTTGAAGTTACATTGGCTGGTGACAAAAACTAACAGGAGGCAAGGATGACACATTTGTCTCCACAGGGCCTCATGTTATACACTGCTGATTCTCCACCCAGTGTCTGAAAGATACAAATTGGGTCAAGTTTAATGCAGCTTCCAACATTAACTTTTCAAAATCATTAGACAGCATCATCCTGTTTCTCTCTGTGCCTTCCTAACTTTGCCTTTCTTTGTGCCCATAATGACTGTTCCTTCCAGCATTGGCTGGCTATACGCTGGGAGGTTTCATGAGGTGCTGTTTCATCTTTTAAAATCACAGAGCCAAATATTGATTTTTCTATCTCCAGTTTTTCTTTCTTTGTGATGTACTGTAAGGAAAATGTTCAAAGAAAATTGAAAACAAATTCACAATTTCTTCATGTTCCTATGATTTTTCTCCTTTACATACAGTTCGGTCCAGGAGGTTATTAATTCATAGAAAATCTGAAACAACCTTGGAGAGTTAGCTTTTGGCACCAATGAGTATTTCTTCATTATGCTGATCTCTTTCTCCCTTTCTGTCCCTCTGAATTTCACATTCTTTGGTGTCAAGTCATGATGCCTCCTCCTATTTTACTCCTTCTAGAACTATGGAGAGGTCTACAGAGCAGCAGAAGATTGCTGGGCTCCTTCCTTTGCTTCAGGGCCCTCGACAATTCTCTTGTCAGTGTGAGGGGTGAAACCTAAAACCATAAAATTCTTCACTGCATAAGAGCCTTCTGGTTGGTGAACTGAACTTTTATTTCCACATTTCCTATTGGAGATGTATTTAGGTAATAGAAACTACACTCTCTCCAGTTCTTAATCTTCTTTTCAGGCTAAAGATTGTGTAAGATGAATGATCTCAACATGCCTGTTATTGAAACACTGAAATTTCTTCCCATGATGGAAATTGTTGAGGGTACACTTCTTTCGAGTTTGGAAACTTCAGGATGTCTAGAAAAAGACCACCTAACTTGGTGAGAAGTAGGATTCCATGTTGAGTTTGCTGTTGTGTCTTCTGCTTTTTCTCAATGAGCCGCTAAGCTTGATGAGTTTATGTGGCGGCTGCATCCAGCTTCAGTCTATCCCTCAGACCTTAGAATGTGCTGGTCTCTATCTCTTGGACGTGGACAGCTCATCATTGTACTGAAAGAACAATGAAGTTTGGTCAGATCAAAGAGCATTTTCCACCAAGTTAATACCTTCAGCAACAGTTAATGTGTGTTTCTGTTACAGGGGGTAGCTGAGGACGAATCTTGAAGAAAGCATTGCATTACTTTTCAAATGTTCTTTGCAAATATATTGGCCCAAAAAGTTCGACAATGGTTTCTTCCCTACAACCTCTGAAAAGATTGAAGAAGGAATCTTCTGGAATGCGTAACGTCCTAAACTTAATCCATAGGGCATTTGGTACTGAAACACATGATTGTGCATTAGAAAGCTGTCAGTGTAAGCTATTGGCTTTGTTCTGCCAGTGATATCCGAAGATAGCTCCAGTGAACTTCAAGCTTCATGTAGACTGTGGAATTATGAAATGATGCTGGTTATTCTTGGATCATAGGAAATAGATACTTGGCCAGAAATGATTGCTTTGTTTACTGTCTTAAGATTAACACACAGGATAAGTTCATCATTTTTGAGCTGTGCAATGACTAGGTTTGATATTTGTATGGATGAATTGAACCACTCAATGATACTGTTCACTTCGAGTCATGTCAATTCCTGTGACACATTGGCATTGATTTTAAGTGGCACCTGTCTCATTTTTTGTGGAAGTGGTGGGACTGATGTGAGAATGCAAGGAGTATGACAGTACTGGCTGAATCTCCCAAATTCAGTAAATAAGGAAGGAAACTGTTGGTGATAGTTATTGGGATCCAAAATATTTATGTATGCTATGGTGGGGTTTTTGTGCTCGAAACCAAGCTTCTGCCTTTGGCTATGTAGAATTGAACTTGTCTGTTCAATATTTTGTAGTACTTGAACTGTGAATGTTCCATGGGCTGGAGTAATCACATCATTGTAAGCTGAACAGCTTTTGTTGGAAGAGTGAGAAAAAGTTGCTCAAATCTTTATCTTTGACAAACTGCACACCTTACGAAGAGACTGCACTTGGTCATGGAAACTTAGAGATATCAAAAATAGGAGCAGGAGTAAACCATTCAGCCCTTCGAGCCTGGTCTACAACTCAATATGATCATGGCTGATCATCCAACTCTGTATCTTATTCCCACTTTTTCCCCATACCCTTTGATCGCTTTAGCCTTAAGAACTGTATTGAATTCATTCTTGAAAACATTCAATGACTTATTGTGGAAAGAATTTGTCAGACCCAGCACTTTCATCATTCAAATGTCTATGCTTGCCCAATTGTGTTATAGAAATGTTGAAAGATGACATTGATGGAAAATGTTACTGTTATACGTCTAAACGTTGTGCACATTGTGTAATATCAGACTCTATTGAAGGCTGATCATTTCCTTCAGTTTTCTATTGCTGTTTACCTTTGATCCATTTAGCACTACGAATGATATCTAGTGAATTGCTACGAACATCCACAACTTTTTCATATTTCTGAGAGTATCAGACTGGTAAATATTGATGAGTTTGTTGAGGTCTCTCTGTCCATAACACTTGCATATGTACGAGTCATATGTCAGTGACCCTGAATCAGAAGGTGCTTTACTGTCTAACCTCTTCGAATCAAACATGGGAGATTTGTTTTGACTGTTTAACAGGCTCACCATTTTGCTTTATTCTGGCGGAATGCGTATTATTTGATCATCACAGTTTTCCTTTGTCCAAAATATATTTGAGATCATTTACTGCCATATCAAATTTAAGCATATCTTTTGTGACCTGCTCAAATACTTGGTGGCCTCCAGTAATGAAGCAATAGATGAGTATCATCTTTTTGTGGGTTGCTGCTTTCAGTGAATCGTCCATATCTATCAGAAGCAAATGTGTCTTGAACTCTGAAATCCATTGATCACATTGCAAAGGGATCTCCCAGTAAAGAAAGGAAAGATGCTGGAACTAGTAAACTTATACTGTTCTTTATCCTTGTAGCAAGTTATCATGTTTTATTCCTTGGAGATATGCAGAGAAGTGATCACACGTCAGATGTGAACAGGGCTTTATCACAAAGGCATTTTTAAGATGTCAGCTGTTAGCAACTTACTTTTGGTTTCTCTTTCTCTGCAATCATGTGCAAAAGTTTGCTAAAGAACATGAAGCCTAGAGATCAGTCAACGGACCCATGCAATTAAATACTGAATAATTGAACAGGCATTGCATGCAAGCATTGCCTGATTGACTAGTCCTTCCTGATGGAAGCAGCAAAAGTCCAGATACATCTCACAGACAAAAAGGAGAAAGCCTTATGGGAGTCCTGATTTGATTAAAATATTTCTGGTTTTCACCCATTGATCAGAACTACACTCCTTATGTCAATACAGAAGAGTTAGATCCAAGCTTTGGCCCCTTCTCTGACACCATTTTGCGGAGCATGCCTGTATTATGTATCTGTGATACTTTGTCAAAGATCTTTTCCTCATTCAAGGTGATGAGGCAGGTGTCTGTGCTTTCACCTGCCTCGGTATTTAACCCTAGGATTCGCTTCCTTTTTCTCTGTGGTTTACTTTCTTCCTTTAAGCCCCTCCTTAAAAATTATCACCTTTGATCAAGCTTTTGGTCATCTGCCCTGAATATTTCCTAATGTGGTTCAACATCATATTTTGTTTTACGATAGCACTTTGCTACATTTTATCACCTTAAAGACGTGAAATACATGATGAAATCCTGTTATCCCTGAGTAGTGGGTGACTCCCTCAAGTCTTTTTGACAAATTTGGGCAGGACTGATTTGCTTGCATTACCAATTCCACAGCAGACTTGGTCCAGGCGGCATTGGCTTGGACAGAGTTTTGAAATTGGTGTTAAGCAGTAAAATGAACTGCCACTTTCTGATTTCTGTCCTTATGGTACCGTCAGTGCTTGGGTCTGTTTCTACATGCCTGTGGTCTGAATTGACTGTTATTTTCTCATTCTTAGATGGGACGTGGTATCACTAGCAAGGTCAGCATTTGGTGCACATCCCTAACTGCCCTTGAACTGAATGGATTCATCCATTATTACAGACGGCAGACAAAAGTCAACCACAATGTGCTGTCAATGTGAAGTGTCGAAAAGGGTGGTAGATTTCCTTCCTTTTTAGTGAGGAAGAGATATATATGATTAGTAATTTGCTTGTACAACAGTCGAGTTTTATGATAGAGAGAACAGTTAGTAATAAACAGTTTCCCCGGCTTTATTAATAGGGCCATAACCTATAAGAGCAAGGAGGTGATGTTGAATTTGTAGAAGCCACGTGTTAGACTTGTTGGCTATTCTAGATATTATGAACTGGATTTAAATTCTACAACCTGCCATGGTGGGATTTAAATCCACAACCACTAGGCATTAGTCTGGGCTTTTGAGTCACTCATTTACTAACATTAATGCAACCATCTCCTTGACTGTACCAGCATTGCCATGTCGAGGTTAAGGTACAAATTTTGGTCTCTCTGTGGATAGTGTTGTGCTAGGGTGACATTGATGTTGTTGTGTCAGGCACAGCTCCTGGGCAGTTTTGTGTTATGAAGACTGATGATGGATTTTTCCTGTTAAGCTGTTCTGCAGCTGTGGTCATGCTGTTCCCAGCTTCCAAGATCTGATGTTTGCTTTCCATGTTGCTGCTTCCAATGTTTAGAGCCACTAGGTGGCCAACATGTGCAAATACGTGATGGCTCGCAAAAACAAAATTAAACCTGAATGACGACATGCCTGCTTAAAGTTACCAGGAGAGATTTAACATGGAAATTAACCATTAACAGTGCTGCTCACTGGCCTGCTCATACTGCAGATACAGTTCCACAATGTTGTGTAATACACAATGGTTGATTTTGCAAGATGTTGCAACTTATTCAGCATTTTTAATATGAGTCATTGGGTTTAGATATTTATATCATTAAAATCATCAAAATAAATAAGATTTAATATGTTTTATCTTGGAACTAAATAAAGTAAGTTCTTAAGTAATCTCTTATTGTGATTATCATAAATGAGTTAAAGACCACTTACATATATAAATTCATGTTATAGGCATTATTTTACAAAGAAAACACATCGGGGCTGAATTTTACAATGGGAGTAGGGTCCTTGTTTCCAGAACATTCCCTACATCACCATCCCCTCCCCATCCCACAAAAGTCAAACAAAATTGACCAGCTCCCGCAGCAACCATTTAACAGCCAATCGGCATTAATTAACTTGCAGCAAGGTTTCTGTTTCAACAGGGCAGCAATTCCATACAGTCACAAAGTGCTATGGTTCAGAAGGAGGCCATTTGGCCCATTCTACCTGGTCCGGCCCATCAAATGAGCATTATTACCAGTGCCAATTGTCTGTTTTTCCTCCACATCCTTGCACGTTATTTTTAGCCAAATAATCAACCAATGCCCTTTTGATTGCCTCAACTGAACCCGCCTCCACCTCATTTCTAGTCAGTGCTTTCCATATACTAACTACTTGCTGACTGAAAATGTTTTTCCTTACTTTACCCTGGCTTTTTTTTTGCAGATCACATGAACCTATACCTTCTTGTTCTTGTGTCTTCTATGATTGGGAACAGCTTCTCCCCTTATCTAGTCTACCCATCCCTCTCATGATTGTGAAGACCTCCATCAGATCTCGTTAGCCTTCTTCTCTCCAAGTAGAACAGTCCTGACTTCTTCAATCTATCTTTACAAGAAAGGTATCTTATTCCTGGACCATTTTTATAAGTCGCTTATGCACTCTCCCCAGTGCAATCACATGCTTTCTATAAGGTGACATGCAGAAATGTACACAATACTCAAGCTGAGATCTAACAAGAGGCTTATTCAAATTCAAAATCACTCCTTGCTCTTGTACTTTGTACCCCAATTAATGAAGCCATGGGTACTGTGTTTTACTGACTGTTCTCTCTACCTGTCGTGCCACCTTCAATGATGTACTCCTACACTCTCCTAGAATTGTATCCCCTGTTTTATATTGTCTTTCAATGTTCTTTCTACCAAAATGCATCACCTCACACTTTGCTGCATAGAACCTCATTTGCCACCTATCTTCCCACTCTACCAACTTGTATATCTGGAGTTCTGTATGTTCCCCTCACAGTTTACCATTCTTCCAGGTTTATCATTTACAAACTTTGGAATCTTCTTTCAGGTTGGATGGAGCACATTAACATAATCAATCATACGGTTTAGGACTGGTATCGCATTTAGGGTTAGCTATGCATGATGCTAGTCTTTCTTCCTTGAAGGATATTAATTAATGTGCTTTTTGGAGGAACAGAAGGTTTATTTCTTTGGAGCGAACCTACAGCTAAACATTGATTTATTGAACTCAATTTCATAAATTATGGATGGTTAAGAATTTACAACCCAGTAGCAGTATCATAATCACCAGCTTGTACTTAGGGTAACATGTTCATATATCGCATTGAAGCTGTCAGTGAACAGGGGGTGAATCCGTATGCTGGCAATTTCTTTGGGAGTTTCCCACTTGTATGCACCAGTGTTACAAAATTACACTGACCGTGTAGCACAGTTACAACAACAGGGTGGGAGAAATACTAAGGTGCTTCCCGAACATCTTCCCACTGTGACTCCATTTTAATGCTTGAAAATTGTTGCAATCTCAGAGGGAGACTGGGGAACAGGAGAGGAGAAGAAAGAGTTGGTGAGTGGAGGGGGAGTTGTTCAACAGGTTGGGGAGTCGTTAAGTGGAGGTTAAGTTGCTGAGCTGGTCAGGGGAGTGCACAGTAGATTAGAAGACTCTGATTGGACCTTGGAGCCATGCATGGGCATGTAATGGAGACAATGCCTTGTCATCGACCCCAGGACTGTCCTACCATTTGATACAGCACACGTTCAAAATACATCAACAATTATCACCACATCAAAATAAACCTTCTTTTAGCCAATTAGAGGGAAGTGCTAACTGGCCAATTAGTGTACTGAAAGAACAGCCAATCAGTTCAGTGGAAAGTTGTTGCATTGATGAACCATTTTGGGGAAAATAAGCTAATGTCCTGCACAACAGTCAGCATTGCTGCCTTAGAGCTTGTGACCCCCAAATGGTTAGTCCGTTATAAACGAGGCCTGCTGTGAGGGAAAGGTACTGGCAGTAGTTTCAGCCATGTCCAGAGGGTGATTGGAAAGAAGGGTCAAGTGCTTTTTCTTAAATAAAGAGCTAAATAGCAAGCTATGTCTGCCTGTCCTGAGCATGTCTTGGTGTTCATTGGAAAAATAATGTTGGAAGAAGCCAAACAACATATTGCTAGGCACTCTCTTTTTTTAACTCACTCACATTTGCACCATCTATCACAAACAGCTTTCTAACTATGAGCATGAGAGAGATAGTATTTGCTTTCTAATGGAGATGGAACAATGGGGAAAAAAAATGATCAGCATTTTTGTTAAAATGAAATTCCTTCCCAACTATGATAGACAAAGTAAGATTTGGTAAATGATGTATAATCGTAACTGCTTAGTCGTTAATAGTAAAGTAGAAATGATGACCTACATTCAGATACTAAACTAATGCCAGTCGAACAAGTCATTTTCAATGGAGCAATTTGTGTTTGCCTCCTTGCTTAGCAACCATGTTTCAGCTGAACTCAGCAGGGGCTCATTTATTAGAAGCTTCTTCTCCGGCCAGTGATGTTAATGGAATGTAAATCAGTGGAGCTGTCAGGCCATTCCATTTTGTTAAACTTAGTAAAGGAAATGGATCTGTCGATGACATATAGTGAAATTTCTGACGTGTGACTGGAGGTTTCATCATCTCAGACCAAATTTAAATCATCAATTATAATCTGTAATGTAGAAGGAGGGAATATTTTAGCCTGATAGATTTCAATTAAAATGAAAAGGTCATTATCTATTATGTGAAAGGATTAGTCACATGAAGAAATAACTTATTGACTGACATATTCAGCCATAAATTTGTTGCAGCATTAGGTGTAGAATCTATATTATTTCTAGTTGATCTTTAAGGTTTAAGGCCTGTAAACAAATATGTAGTTAATACTAAAATAAAAACAAAGAACTAGCAGATTTGATAGCTTCCGTAGAGAGAAAAAGAGTTAATGTTTTGAGTACAGTAACCCTACCTCAGACATTTTGATAAAGGTCACATGGTTTTGAAATGTTAACTCTTTTTTTGAGCATTCTTACCACTTGACTATAAAACAAAAACTTGCGCCAAAGGGAAGGAGAGCATAAGTTTGCTAGGATGGTACCAGAAAAGAGGAGTTTGAGTTACAAGGAAGATCCACAAAACAGCTTAGGTATTTTTTGCCCAGATGGTTGAGGGATATCAAATAAGTCTCTAAAATTACAGAAGGCGTTCATGTGTAAATAAATTTCTACTACTGGCCAATTATTATAGACTCAGGATTATTACTAGGAGAATGAGACAAGAAGGTAAGGAAAAAGTTGTCACATGGTATAATTGAGCATGGATGGAAAGAACTGCCGATGCTGGAGCCAGAGATAACACAGTGTGGAGCTGGAGGAACACAGCAGCCTAGGCAGCATCAGAGGAGCAGAAAGAAGGGTCCCGACCCGAAATGTCAACTTTCCTGCTCCTCTGATGCTGCCTGGCCTGCTGTATAACAAGTATTTGCAAAGGATCAATATAAAAGGATATTGAGAAGGAGCATTGCAATGAAATAAGGAAGATAGCTTCAGCTTCCTGTACTGTACTGGCCAATTAGCCTCCTGTACTGTACTGTGTATGATTGCCTGATTATTTGAGGCATGCCTCATCTTCCTAAGCCATGCATCAGGTTCCAATAATTTACAAATGGATTTGGAACTATCTCACCATTCCTTCACTGTTGTTGAGTCAAAATCTTGGAACTTCCACTGTAACAGCATTCTGGGTGTAAATGCATCAGGTGGACTGCAGCAGATCACGAAGACTGCCACCTTCTTGAAAGCAGTTAGGGATGGGGAATGTCATATTGGACATCTAGCTGTTTGTGTGCCATCTATCTTCATTTCTGTGCTGAATCTAAGAGACTGCCTTACTATCAATGGTAGTCGAATGACCACTGGTGAGTCTTAACAAGGAAAAGCATTTGTCTTAGATTACAACATGTAGCTTATTAAATGATAGTGATTGGTACAAGTTACATTGACTATTTAGGCATAATTAGGCTAGCAGGGAATAATGGTGTCCCAATAAGATCTTATTCAAGATGGACAGATTCCCCATGCAAGACTGTAACATCATAAGACTCAATGCAACTTCAACTTTAACTCTTTCAGACCCATTACCTTGTACAACAGAGAACAAATACTGGTATAGTCAACCATGTTCACACCCCATTAACAAATGAACCAAGTCATACTGCCAATGCAGTCTTTCAAATGTGAGCTAGAAAGGTGATGGATGTGGCATGTTGTGGTCGTAAATGACAATTCTAGTCGGATTAAACAAGTAGATTTTAAGAATTAAGGTAGAATTCCCAAATTCTTTCCAATCAGAGCTCTATTTCAGCACTGAATGTTGTGGTGACCTGTCAAGTGTGCTCTAAAAATTGCATAGGGAGGCTGTGTAACGGGAGCACATGTTTAGAAAGAGTGACATGCAGATTTCATTGTTTCCTAAAAGCATGAGAGGCCTATCATTCTTACTTTTGCAGGAGCCAGGCCTCAAGGTACCATTTAGTCCACAGTTTTAAAGTATGTGTGAACTTAAATCTGTCTCATAGCTGTTCACTTGGTCAGAGCTCTTCATGACAGCCATTTACGGCCTCAGATTTTGTCATCCCGAAATATTGGCTTCCGATCCCATTTGAAATTTTGACACCACTTTTGGAAGCCCCAAATTTGGGACTAACTGAAAACAATTTAATTTTTTTTCTGAGAAATGCTATTTTATTTCTTAAGTTAAAGCCATGCAGGGTGTCAGAAAACATGTCACATGTTTTAGGGAAGTGGAGTTCAGAGCAAAGTTTTCACATCTGAATGATTCAGGACTTGCAACTTTTAAATAATGTACAGCCTTATAATCCTTGGATGATTGACATTCCCTTTACCTTTTTGTAATGGGGGATGGACAAAGTGGAGGTCTTTGGCTTCAGCAATGTATTTGGGTCACACAGTGGTTCAATGGCTCGCGCTACTACCTCACAATGACAGGGAGCTGGGTGACTTCTCAGTGGAGTTTGCACATTCTCCCTCTGTCTGTATGGGTTTCTTCCCCACAATCCAAAGATGTGCAGTTTACACGGATTGGCCGTGGTAAACTTTCCAGGTAAGTGCAGGGTAGTTTGGTTAGCTATGGGAAATGCAGCCTGATTGGGTGAGATGCTCTTCAGAGGATTGGTGTGAATTTGATGGGCTGAATGTCCTGTTTCCACACTGTAAGGATTTCATGATTCTACTTCACTGTATCAAGCTCCTTTCATGACTTGAGTTTGTGGGACCACTGATCCCTCCAGACTCCACCTCTAATCCCCACTCCAGAACATTTTGATTTCTGACACTTAGGCTTCAGTTTTTAAAGTTGACCTTTGAGAAATATGTACATAAATATTTTGAAACCCTAAACACTTTCACTGGATAATATATCCAACTAAGCAGACAAAAAAAGAACTATGATGGCCAATTACACATGTAATTGTAATCTATTATTAGCATTTTTCCTGACACCAATCCTTGAACCAACACCAGTGAAAGCCGAGTAATTACAGTAATTTTTTTGTTGCAATACTACAACCACTGAAGTTAAAATTATTTGCTGTGTATGAAATACTTGGTGATCTTTTTTGAGAGCTGTGATAAGTTTCGTTATAAATCCAAGTCTTGTCTTTTAGATACATAATAGGATAAAAATTGGTTTGCATGAAGGCTGCCATCCTGGCCTGAACATAGGTGTAAAGCATTGAATAGTGTATTGGTCTTTGTGTAATCTGCACTCATGTCGGTTCCACTGAAAAATTTATGTTTTTCCTATGTCAGTTTCTGGTTCAATGCCCAAGAATTTGTTACTGGGGCCTACACTTGTTGAAATGAATCATGATAAGTACAGCAATTGTCCAGTCAGGATTCCTCAGTGCATAACAAAATGTATGTTTCCAAATGATTTTTTAAAAAAAAATCACCTGCCTATGAATCTTGGAGATGCAGGATGTTATATGAACAATTGTCACCATTAACCACCATGTTGTATGAAATTGTCTGCACTATTGCTCACTATACAGTAGGTTTGCTGTCACAATCCTCTTTTAAGGTAGGAATCTGCAAGGCCCATTTAAGTCTGGTGTGGTGAAGGAAAGCCAGTTGCTCGTCTACCAAGAAAAGGCTCTTGTCTTGTATAAAACATCATTTATGCTATGATAAAAGGCTATGAGGAAGAACAGGACGCTACATCTTCCTCCCTTGAAACCCTAAGATGTTCTGCCATCAGATCTGTGTGATTATCGTCACAGTGTGTGTAGGAAGGCATTATTCTTAAACCTTTCAGACCCTGACACCCTTATATAACACAGGAGTGCTGATCCAACTGCAAGGCTGTTACTATCATTTTTTCTTCTGACACCAATCCTGTCCCCCACTCTCTGCCTTACCCCTACCCCAACTCCAATCTCTCAACCCTCCAATTAGCCTGCTTTGACTCTTCCCTCCTTGGACTTACCAGAGGGCTATAACCTGTGAGGTAGATGGTGTCATATTGTTGTCTTCCCTTAAGCAAGTTGCTTTGGGGTTTGACCTGTAAGTGCAGCTCATTCTCAACAAGCTCCAGGACCTATTTGCATCAAAACGTAGGCCTCTTTGTTAGGATAAGAACTTCCCATGCAGTGTTCGAATTTAGACCAAGTGTGTACTCAAGACATTTATTTATAACATGCGTCCACTACATTATGGAAAGTTAATTTCCATTATTGGATAATAAACTGGCTAGAATGCATTTTTTCACTTTTGAAATCTGAGTTTAAATAGATGGTCAGCTCAATGGAAGGGAATCTGCTACATAGTGTTTACTGATGTAGGTTCAAGAAGTCACAACCCAGCTTTCTGTTAGTAATGGACAATAGCACAGAATTGCTCTTATTTTAGCTCAGAGGTTTTGAATCTGAGTGAGAACATAAGGATATGAGATTCCACTTTTATAGTAGGAGTCTAAGGCCAAATAGTACTGTTGAATGGAGTAGAGGGAGCTTTTTTTGGCATTTGCCTGCACTACAGTTGGCCCATTTCTTTGGTGCCATTGGATGACAAAAGTAGAAAGGTGTTCTATTCCCATCCATAGACTTCCTTTGTCTTAGCAAACACAAGATAAATGTCAGAAATTGTAAAGAGAAACGTAGAAACTGGGCCTTTTGTTTACTGTACAATGGAGCATTTCAACAGAGAAAGCCTCCGTCTTTTTAAAATCTCAGTACTGCTTGGGTTTATTCTAATTGACATTTTTTGCTGAAAAAGTCATGGGGTTTGAGCAGATGTTAATTCAAGGGAGTCTTTCAGTTTGGAATTAGCAAGTCCGAGCGAATGTGGATCTTGTCGTGCTGGCCTCGAATGAATGTTTCATTCTTCGTTCTTATGGAAATTAATTTGTTTTTGTCCATCGATACAATATTACAAAGAAATGAAATTGGAAATCATATTAGAAACTCCTAGAATATAATGAGTCATAGATCCTGTGAAATGGAACACCCTGGTGCAAGTGTCAGCATCTGATTTTTAGCACTGATTCATGTGGAGTTTTACAAAGTAGGGAAGTTTATTTCCGAAGGAATCTGTGCCACAAAGGCTGCACATTGGGTCCTCAGCAGTCCCATCAGACCGAACAATTTGGCAGCTGCAGTTGTCTCTTCTGGACTGATATACAACCAACCAGTCCCCACTGTATCACTTTTCAAGCAGTTGAAAGTCTAAATCATAACCGTGGATTCTCATGAGAGTTTCATAGAGACCCTTCAGCGGGTCTTTCTGCTCTTTCTGCTAGATTTGTCTCTAATCTGCATCTGGGCTAAGGACGAACAACCTCCTTGCATTGAGTGACCCCAATAATGTTCTCTCAATAGTACGTGACCTTGTGAAGAATAGGCAGAGCTTCTGCCAGTTACAGAGTTTGTCGGGACTTCTAGATAAGTCTAGATAAATTCTAGATAAATTCCCCCTCTAAGGGCATTCTGAATCTACCTACAGCACCTGGACTGCAGCGGTTTTAGAAGGCAGCTTACCATGACCTTCTCAAGGGCAGCTAAGAATGGGCAATAAGAGCTGGCCCAGCTAACAACACCCACATCCCATGAGTTGATTTTTAAAAAAAGGCCGGGAAATGGAATAACTGAGTCCCAGACTGTATTTTCAATTATAATAGGACAGCTATTTGAAAAGATCACAAATTTTCTATTTGGTCCTAATTTCTATCTCTTCAAATATGTTGTATTGAATTTTCATATCAACAATGATTACTAATCAGTGGATTCCTGTGCAGGCTACATTAGTAAAAGGAATGCAGTGGTGGAATATCTGTCATTATTTGGTAACTAGAGATGTGGGCTTGGTAATGTTGTCTGCTCCCCGTGAACAAGTGACAAAAAATGTGATCTAATGATTGTCAGTTGTTACTGTTACTTTTAATATCATTCAAAGTTAAGTTTATCTGGACCATTATTTTGAAGACTTTGAACGGATTTTAAACTTTGAAGCAATAATTGCATTTTGCTAGCTTTTCCCTTAGAGCAGTTTCCATAAGCAAAATTTAATATTCGTTAGGGATTAGAATCGATTAATTGCTAAGACAAATCTTATCTGTTATCACTGTGACACAATAGGTGAGTACTGCCATTTATTGTTCTGGATGCTGTATAAATTTAGAGCTGCCAAGAACACTTTAAATTTGGCCTTTCACTACATAGTGATTCTTATATCCCATGACGTGGCCCCTCTAATCTGTTCTTGATTCTGAAGCAAAAGGAGAAAATTTAACTGGTGGGACACACAACACTTGTGTTGCCCAGTGTGAGCCCTCAGAATTGTTAATGTCAAAACCTCACCTCTATGCCACCAGACAGCTTCCCAAATAAAACAGAGGAAGAAAATAGCAGGCAAAGGCTGGAGCAATTTCCCCCTCTCAGACTAGAGTTCAAACTCCAGTCAGGGGCTTGGTAACATCATCAGATTCAAATCTGCTTGCTTAATGATGGACCTCACTGGCTGCAAGGCTGTTTGCCAAGAAGACCAGATTAAAGTTAGTTTTGGTGCAAACTGGGCAGGATATCAGATGTTAAATCTCCCAGTTAACTTTACCCATTTATCCATTGCTTGGGGAGGTGATGGCATAATGGTAATGTCACTGGATTAGTAATCCAAAAACCCAAACTAATGGTCTGGGGATGTGGATTTAAATTTTGTCATGCTAAATATGAAATGTGACTTCAATTAAAAAAAATTCTGGTATAAAAAGCTACCCTAATGGTGACCATGAAAGGACTGTCAATTGTTGTAAAAATCCATCTGATTTACTAATGTCCTTTCAGGAAAGAAATCTGCCATCCTTACCTGGTCTGGCGTATACATGACACCAGACCCACAGCAATGTTCATCAGTCTTAATTAAAGTCATAGAGATGTACAGCACAGAAACAAACCCTTTGGTCCAACTCATCCATGTCGATCAGATTGCCTCAATTAATCTCGTCCCATTTGCCAGCATTTGATGCATATCCCTTTTAATCTTTCCGATTCGTGTACCTATCTGGATGCCTTTTAAATGTTGTAATTCTATCGGCCTTCACTACTTCCTCTGGCAGCTCATTCCATACACGCACCACCCTCTACATGAAAAATGTTTCCCCTTAAGTCCCTTTTATGCCTTTCCCCTCTCGCCTTAAACCTATGCAGTCTAGCTTTGGACTCCTCTATCTTGGGGAAAACAAAACTTTGACTATTCACTCTGTCCATGCCCCTCATACCTTTAGAAACGTCTATAAGGTCATCCCTCAATCTCTGATGTCCCGGGAAAAATAACCCCAGCCTATTCTTTCCTGTAGCTTCTCCCTACAGCTCAAACCCGCCAACCCTGGCAACATCCTTGTAAATCTTTTCTGAACCAATTCAAACCTAAGAACATTTTTGTCAGCAGGGAGATTAAAATTTAACACAGTATTCCAAAAGTGGCCAAATCAATGTCCTGCACAGCCGCAACATGATATCCCAACTTGTATATTCAATGCACTGACCAATTAAGGCAAGTGTACCAAGCACCTTCTTCACTACTCTGTCTATGTGTGACTCCACCTTCGAGAAGCTACAACCCTGCACCCCAAGGTCTCTTTGTTCAGCAAATCTCCCCAGGACCCTACCATTAAGTGTGTAAGTCCTGCCCTGATGTGCCTTACCAAAATGCAACACTTCACATCTATGTAGATTAAACTCCATCTGCCACTCTTTGGCCCATCTGATCATTGACCCATTGTACTCTGAGATAACCTTCTTCGCTATCCACCTCCCATTTTGGTGTCATCTGCAACCTTACTAACCATTCCTCTTATGTTTGCCTCAAAATCATTTATATAAATGACAAAAAGCAGTGGACCCAGCACCAATCCTTTTGGCACTCCAGTCTGAAAAACAACCCTCCACCTCCACCTTCTGTCTCCTATCTTCAAGTCAATTTTGTATTCAAATTCCTAGCTTTCCCTAGATTCCATGTGATCTAGCCTTGCTAACCAGCCTACCGTATGGAATTTTGCTGAAGTCCATACAGACAACATCCACTGCTCTGCCTTCATCAATCTTCCTTATCACTTCTTCAGAAAAACCCAATGAAGTTAGTGAGATTAGGGCAATAAGTACTAGCCTAGCCTGTGACAATCTCATTCCATGAATGAATTAAATGAAAGTGGATAAAACTATTCTAGCAACTTCACGGAATAGTTTTACAAATAATTGCCAGAGACCTTGAGTTTTAATTTTGTTTTCAGATGGATGGGTTAAGATGTGTGAAATGTTATTACACATCCTCATTTGTCTAACGAATTTAGGATCTGGTTACTTGCAGTAATCCCTAGACTATAGCTTTTCCTATCTTGGTGTGCCAAACCTCCACAAATGGCCTTCCTCATCTGAATTTATCATGCAATTTCATTAGAAAGAATATTGAGACCAGTTTAATGGCCCACTAGTATTGCTCTTTTGTTGTTTGTGATACAAATGGCATTGATAGTACATGTAGGATACAAGTATAGCTCAACAGTAGCTATTTTGTCAATGTTGCTTTGGCTTATACACAGAGTTTATTTAAAAAAGTAAAAGAGCATATAGAGGAATTTACAAAAATCAAACAATAAATGTTTTGAGGAGTTGATTTCTGCTGAGGAGGAAATCAGTCAACTGGACTTAAATAATCATTGTACATTGCGTATTGATTTAATTTATTGTCTTGTATGTATTACAAATACAGTGAAAAGTGTTGTTTAGTATCGCAACTCTCCAGTCCCTTCTTAAAAGCCATAAAATAAACCAAAATAGAAAATATAAAGCCAGGAAAATAAAACAATAAAGTTCATCTTATAGTCTTATCTCAACAAAGTTAGGTGGTCTTTGGATCAGCTCTCGCTTCTACATCAGCTATGGGCCTGGATCCAGGCACCTTCGCACTGATGCCACACGTCCATGCTGCTAACTGACGACATTGCTGCAACCACACTTCACTGTGCACTGCTGCTGGAAGAAAGAGTAACCACTATTCAATGCCATCTTGCCCTCACCAAGGCTGCCACCCCATGAGTTCATGCTGGGCCAACCTCACTGATACAGTTGTAGCCAGTGCTGATGAGGGAACAAACTCGCCACTGTCACCGCTTCTGGTCTCGGGCCGAGCCACGGACCTGGGGCCTTGGCTCAGCCTGCGAGTCTAGGCTGGGGAATTAAGCCTGCTCCTCTCTCACTGAGAGACCTGGAGGTGTGGTGGAGCTGCGTCCGTCCTGTCCTAGCGTTGATGCTGCTGCTACCGGACGCCTCCTCCTTCAATATTTACTTAGTCTCACCACTCCCTCGGCCTGCGCCATCATTTTTGTTCATCATTCCGCTCAGGGTTGCTGCTGATGCCACTGCAATCGAAGTGAAAAAGTAAGAGAAAAGACTTTAAAGAAAAGAAAGCAAAAGTAAAGAGAAATAAAAAGAAAAGAAAAGCAGACGGAAGTGGACAAGCCATTCTGCCATATTGGGCACTTTGCATAACCTTCAGTCCATCGTTTGGCATATTTTATGTTGTGTAATGATGATATAAAGTATGGACTATTAATTTTTAAATTGCATCAACCGATCTTAAAAACAATGGACTTTGGTTTGAGAGAGAACAGTGAAAGTGAGCTGACGCATTTTAAAATGCCTGCCAAAATCACCTGACCTGAAAGCAGCCAAGCACAACAGAAATTTACGAAGGAATGGCTGAATGACATGTTTGAAACTGTCTACCACACAATGAAAAGGCTATCCTAGGGTAATTACCCAAATATTAAAATTCATTGCCTGGAATACACAGCACATGAAGCCTTCAACTATCTCTCGAGGATGAGATTTCTGAACTATAATTATTGCATGAACAAAAACCCAAAATTGATGCAAAGGGAAGGACTGAATCGTCCAATCTATGTCAATGAATAACTGGAATGCTGACAATGGGCCAATGAAATGTTTTCTTAAAAATGATCGTACTTAATATGTGCCAACAGCCAGTGTTCACACATTGGAACTCCCCTGCTGTGAAAGGCCATGATTATAAGCTTGTGTTTTTGCTATCCGGTTTGCATCTTCATCCAGAAATATTATGTTGATTATTCAAATTTCATGCAAAACCTTCCAGTGCCCTGCCAACTCAGTTCCCTCCACATGGCAGAGAAGTGACAATGTTCACAGGACACAGAGAATACTATTGACTATGACATACCTGGCCAGAGTCCTAAAGATTTGCAGACCAGTAGTAGATAGTCTACAAGTAATCTGAAACAGTGTTATACCTTTGGCATCAACCTGACATTGCAGATGATTGTCGAGTTATATGTGGCATACAAGACACAAGATAAAATAATTTAAACCACAACTATAGTTTGAATTGCAGTAGAAGTACTTAGTCCAGATCATCTCACTACCTCAGTCAAGCTGTAAACACAGCAAGTGAATGCCGAAGAAGAGGCAAAAGTATTTTCCTTCATATCAAGGCAGTTTTCAATCTTGGATATCATCGAGGAACCTGATCAACACTGAGGCCAGTGATCAAAAGAAAACTCTGCAGTGGCTGGAATCATTATAGACACAATGGAGTGGATTTCATCTGACCAGTTATAGGCAGAAAAATGGCAGCTGGATTCACTTCATTGTAACTGAGGGCCCATATCAGTCCTCTGGCTGTGGTAAAGCCGTCCTGAGTCCAGTTGCAGGACAGAAAGGAGAGACGTGGTATTCCTGGGTGCTGCTGAGCATTGATAATTAGGGTCATTAATCAGCTAGTTAATGACATTACTCCTGAGCCCACTGCTACTCAGTGATAGCTCAGGGTTTTCCTTCACCTCCTGAAGACTGCCCAAGTGATCCTGTCGGGTTTTCCAAAAGCCCCATAGGGAGTTGTGCCGTGGAGGTGGTCTTTCATAGTCAGACATATGAGTAACTTCTAACTGTGCTCTGAAATTGCTGATCAAACTTAAAACAGTCCTCAACAAAGCAGTTCAACATTATCAGTGACTAGATAGCTGGAGATTGAATGTAAATGCAATTTACCAACTATTCAGACATCTCAAGAATTGATTTGGAAATCTGAATCAGGTGAAGCCCCAGCCATCTCCCTCGATCACCACTGAATCTCCCGTCGTCAACATAATGGGAGTACCCTTGACTGGAAGCCGAACATACCAACTCACTTCCTGATCTTGTTAAAACCTTTCTTCCCTCTTCCTGCAAGGTCTGTCATCAAAATGTGGCAGAATACTTATTTGGAAGCGTGCATCTGTGACCCATGCTCAGGCAACTGGATATCATCCACAGTAAAGTATCTTGCTGAATCTGTTCTTATACCATTGGACTCAGTACCCAGCTTTACTATCACTGCCATGTGCACTGTGGTTGTGGTCCGTGCAGAGTTGATGGGACCTCAGAAATAAAAGGCAAAAGCAGCTGTATCATCGAAACAGCATCACTTCCAATTCATACACCTTCTTATGGACTTATATTGCCATTCCTTCATGATCATAGTTCAATATCCTGCAATAGGAGCACCACAAGGTTGTAATATTTGAAAGAGAAAGCCCACCGTTTCCTGGTCTGAGTAATTTAAAAAGGGCAAGAATTATATCCTGGTTAGTGTCATCAATATCATAATGAGAAATAAGAAGGAAGAATCACTGCTATTCCCAATCTACTAACAGCTTTCTGAATGACCTTGCCTTATTGTCATTGGGTTTCATAGTTGCCTTGTGGCAAATCCAATGTGATAATGCATGATAAACAGAGGGTGTTGGCTTTTTTTAATTGGTGCACTTATGTTTCAGATTGCAATTTTTTTCTCTCAGAACTAATATTGAAATTGATTGTATTAAAGGCAAAGTCTGCAGGTATGACATCGAAACAGTGAAGTGCACTGTGTGGTGAATGAAGTAATATGTTTGACCCTATGAGAAATATGGCAAGTGTTAAGGCCAATACATCTCTGCAACAAGAAACTTTGTCTATCTATTAAAATACATAATGTACGTTTGTACATGTATACTGCATATAGTCCGAAGCCAATGAGGCACAGTTTTACACTGTAGCAATAAATCACAAATGAACAAGTAACACTTCAGTGCAATTGAGACCGTTCATTAAGTCTGCCAGTTTCTGTGTGTCTTTTAATTTCATCATTTGGGACCCATTATGACATTTAGCCAATTGACTAATGTCATAATAGCAAACTGGTTGATGTATTTTCCTACATTATAGCATTACTTGTGCGTCGAAGGCAGCTAATTGGCTGTAAAAAGCTTTGGGATATCCCGAGGAAGTGCAACATCCGACATAAATGCAAGTTTTTCCCTTTTAATTGTTTACAATATTCAAATGATGTGATGAGTGCAATGTGAAAGATGGAATGGGAGGTAGGACCATGACCAGAGTTCTAAATTTTATTTTGCTACTCATGAAAGCTCACCCAAGCTCTTAGTAACCAGAATAATTAATGCCATGTGTCACAAATTAAAGAAAAATACAGAGAAATTAGGTTTTGGAGCTTAATTCCCCCAGATGGTGCACTGTGCAATGCATTCGCATTAACTAACCTTGTGTCTCATTTTCCTTGGGTTGATAGCCTATTTATTTTAAACAAATTAACTAATATCTGAAAATTGCACAAAGCCAACTTTAATGTGGAAATGTTGAACTGAAATTAAAAGGCCAGGCAACTACTTTCCATTATCGAGGCAGTCTGGACTTTACGTGAAACATGACACTCTAGCTTGAAGCTTTCCATATTTTGGCAAAGGGTCAATTTTAATGAATTTTGTGGAGGGCTCTCTCCCCAAGACTTAGTGAATTTTCTTGTTCTATCGTTCCAAACCCACCTCGTTAACTATCTACCATGCCCCTATGGAGCTCCTGTCATCTGATGCTAGCCTGACTCTCCCACTTGGCATAGCCCAAAGTGCTTGCACTGTTGGGACATCCCAGCATCCCTGGCACCGGTGCCACCTTTAAGAGTCTTGTGCTGCTGGTAAATACAGTCAGGCCAGAGCTTCGCTTACAGTTTTCCATCCTCTTTCCCCAGGACTGGCAATGGAGAACACAGCACTAGGTCCTGCCAGCCTGGTCTGTTGTTACCACTCAGATTAATGTGGTTTCAGCCATGTGGAGAACTGTCCAGCATGGTGTAGGAAGAAGGTCAATGACCTCACCTACTCTGCCGCAGTTAAGTCCCACCATCTTCACCCTGCTACCTCAATAAATCATTCCATCTCTACTCCTGCACCCACCTTCCACTAAGACTGTGCTTCACTATTCTCAGTCTTGCGCGTTACGCCTACCATTGCTCACTGCCACCCACCCTAGGATAATAGGTCGGCACAACATCGTGGGCCGAAGGGCCTGTACTGTGCCGTATTGTTCTATGTTCTGTGTTCACCCCAGCGCCCCCAGAATTGTAACCATGCGTGGCCTCTGCGTGATTATCACCATCAACTATACCTGTGCTGCCATCCCTCTGCCACTGCTTCACCGCCATCGACACTGGATCCAACAAATGTTGAAGTCTGTAGTCCTCAGGCACCATCTTTCGCCGCTGGGCCTACCTCGCCAACGTCACCAATGTAGCAGCTGCCAATTCAGATGCCAGGCCCTGTGCTTGCCCTGGGAAAAGTCAGTAAGGTCTCACTCAAGGTTCATGCTGGGCCCATGCCATCTCCTCCGTACTGGGCCTGCTCGAGGGCTGTGCAGAGTGCAGACATGTCCTGTGAGTGAATTGCAAATGTGCCATGAGGATGCAGAGAATTTGTTGACTGTCAGATGCCAACATCTGTGCATATGAGGTGCATGAGGATGCTGTCTGTGGAGTGTGTCCTGAGATGTTGGCACCAGGTGTCCAAGA
Source organism: Ginglymostoma cirratum (assembly GCA_024137785.1). Taxonomy (NCBI): domain Eukaryota; kingdom Metazoa; phylum Chordata; class Chondrichthyes; order Orectolobiformes; family Ginglymostomatidae; genus Ginglymostoma; species Ginglymostoma cirratum. The sequence continues at coordinate 6,020,680 of JAHRHZ010000072.1, read as the reverse complement.
TAGAGATCCAGAGGAGAAAACGGTGAGTGGGAATCATCAGGTATCTGCTCTGACTTTCACATAAGGAATTCTTAGCATTCAGTTTCTATCTGGTGGGTGGTGGAGTGGGAAGCTGACTATATATGAAGCAAGATTAGGTAATGTGGAAGATGATAATGAGTGGTGGGAGGTCTGTGAATGGATATTACTGCTCATTATCAAGAATCTTTTCCATAATTCAGTTGGAAGATGTGACTTGTTGCTCAAGACTTCAAGAAAGGTCATACTAGACTTCTACCACATTCTCCAACCATAGCCCATGTTGTTCAAGGCCTGGAAGAGCTCCCCATGGAATTGATGGCCTGTTTTACATTTCTTCAACTGACGTTAACAGAAATAAACGATGCACCTCATAAATTAAATATCATATCCACAAAACAATAGGACTATACAGTCAAAAACTGTACCTTATTTGTTACAAATCATTTTGTTACATTGCAAGACAGAATAGAATTAATCAAATGATATTTGTTTCTTGGAAATAGTTTGTACACCAGAAGTTGTTGTTTGTATATCGAGAGAACTGGAATATAAAGATGCAGATGTTATGCTGCAGTTATACAAAATCCTGTTAGATCCCACCTGGAGTACTGTGAGCAGATCTGGGCACTATGCCCCAGGGCGGGTATAATGGTCTTGGAGGGAGTACAATAAAGGTTTATAAAAATAATACCTGGACTTCAGGGGTCAAGTTATGAGGTGAGATTTTATGGGTTAGGCCTGTTTTCACTATAGTTTAAATGATTAAAGGTGATCTTATCAAAGTCTTCAAGATATTAACAGGAAAAGACAGGTTAGATAAAGATAAACTATCTACATTGCTTGGAGATTCTAGAACGAGGGGACATACTCTGAGAATTAGGGCTGGACCATTCAGGAGAGATGTTAGGAAGCACTTCCACACAGAAAAGGTGGCAGACTTTTGGAACTCCCTTCTGCAAATGGTGGTTAATGCCAGATCAGTTCACAGAGTCAGAGACTGCCCACAGTGAAGATCGAGGCCATTTGGGCCATCACTTCTGCACCGACCCACAGAAGAGCATCCACCCTAACCCTGTAACCTCGTATTTACCATGGCTTTAGTTATAGTTGTTAATTTTAAATGTGAGTTAGATCTTTTTTGTTAAACAAAGATATTAAGGGATATGGGCCAAAGACCGCATCGAGTTAGGCCACAGATCAACCATGATCTCATCGAATGGCAGAATAGAATCGAAGGGCCGAATGGCCTACTCCTGTTCCTGTATTGTTATATATTCGTGCAACTGGGAAAACATTGATCGTGCTAAAGCATTTTAAGAGTTTGATTTACACATATCAAAATACTGAAAAATAAATTCTCTGAAATTCTGAAGATTACTGAAAGATTCAAGGAAACAGACTGGAACTGCAGCCAGCTCTTATGCTGATGATGGTTTTGTCACTGAACAAAGTAACAATTCCCAGGTTAAACACCAGAGGGCATTCTTTGCCAGCAATGCTACAGCAGTAATGTTGCCTATTACTGCAATTTGTAAATATTGTACTGTGAGTGAAATATCTATCGAAGTACTAATTTTTCTCAAAAATCATAGAAATACATTTTAATAGCTGTATGTTGTTAAATATTTCCTTCCTCTCCAGCCTTTTAATCTTTAAACCTCTCACTCCCTCCTTACATTTAATGGTATTCCCAGTTTGCACAGATTGGAAATTAATGTTGTTGGTTGGATTTCCTTCAGATTCTTTTTTCTCTGCCTTACAGACTCAACGGGTGCCATGGTTTAATTCCTTTCTTTGTCAAGCATCCATGTTCTTGCCTAGGTTCTTGAGTATAAAGGGAATCAAATCTCATGGGGATATGTGGGAAACTGGAGGAGAGGTGAAAGATAAACCATGATTTTGCTGAGCAGACTCAAAGGGTTATTGGTTAAGCTGAGCCCATCTCTTCAGATTTTCAACAGTGCAGGAACTTGCTGAATGGATTATATAAACAGGAACAGATCATTCATTTGTTCTATTCTGCGTATAGTATTCATAGGCGCACCAAGGCTACTTGTAAGCTGTTTAGGCGCTTGTTGTATCATTCGATGAAATCATGGGCTGCATTTTAGAGGTAGGTAGACTGTTCACCTCTGCCAGCTTCAGCAGTCCTGAGAATACCAGACCTCACTAGAGCACATTGCTGGGACTTTAGGAAGAAACGTTAGAATGGTCAGGCGCATTCAGAAAGGTAAGTCTCAGGGTTTTAGAGTGGGGATGATTGTGAGAATCCAGGGTGAGAGATTGGTGGGGGAGGGACAGTTTGTTTTGGAGGTCCATTTTAACACCCCCTCCCACTCCCTGGGTGACATGTCCATCCTGGGCCTCCTCCAGTGCCACAATGACACCACCCGCAAACTGGTGGAGCAACATCTCATATTCCGCCTCGGGAACCTACAGCTCGATGGCTGAAACATGGAATTCATCGGTTTTAAAATCTCCCCACCCCCAGCCACGTCTCATGTCCAACCCTACCTCTCATTCCCGCCTCCTTGACCTGACACAACCTGTCCATCTTCTCTCACATCTATCTGCCCCTCCCACCTCACTGAAAATCCCCACCAGTCCCTACCTGCATTCACCTATCACCATCCAACCTACCTTCCCCCTTCCCATTTCTGAAGAAGGGTCCCGACCCGAAACATCAGCTTTCCTGCTCCTCTGATGCTGCCTGGCCTGCTGCGTTCGTCCAGCTCCGTACTGTTTTGTTCCCAATTTCCATCTTGTTGTCTGCTCGGCCATAAAGTAATGGGTTTCCCACTGTCCTCCTTGTAGATAGGTTCTAGGCTTTGTAAACCTACCCCACCTTTAATTATTCACGTGAACATGGTGGGTTGGTGGGCAGTGGGCTTAAGGGGAGTCAGCTGAAAGGTATGAGGGAAGGCCACCATATTTATATTTATATTACAATCACGTCCAGTGGGGTCGAGTAGGACAGAACTCCATGGCTGAGCTGTGACAGAACATCTTATATTTGCTTCTGACTCCCACTCCCGCCAGCCCCATATCTCATATTAACTATTCCTTGTTAGTTTATCAATCTGAAATCCATCAATCTCAGGTTTAAATTTATCTATCACCTATCATTTGGGGAAGGGTTTCGGATGTATCCTACCCTTATCCTAGAGATGTGTTTCCTATCAGCAATCCTGAAAGGCCAGGCTCTAATTTTCAGGCTGTGTTCCCTCATCCTAGATTCTTTAACCAGCAGAATCCCTGAAAGAATTCCCTTTAATATCACAAAAACTTTGTCCAAATCAACCCTAAACTTTCTGAATTCTAGGATTTGCAACCTCATTTAAAAAAAAAATTCTCCTTGCAATTTAACTCATTGGAGTAATTCAATGTAATTTTAGCAAATCCTCTTTCCATTGCCTCAAATGTTAAAATATCCTTTATAGAGTGTAATGCCCAGAATTGACAGAATATTCTGGGTATGAGTGACAGCGTCCTCTGTGGAGAAGTTTAGAATCACACTGGGAGCAGATTCTACCCTTCTGCGTCAGCTTTGTGTCAAATGTGGCATCCACAAGTTGTCAGCTTCAGAGCAGTAAAGACAGTGAACAACGCCAGTTTCATTGCCCAGCTACCACAAAAATCCAGACTAATTACTTGGTCAAAGTAGTGACTTACATGAAAAGGAGTGCTAAGCCATATCACCTATTGGCAATAGCCACTAAGCCAGAAAGAAGTTGTCTGGAAGAAGTCAGAACAAAACAAGTTGCAGACTCAAATTCTACTCCCAAGACCTGAGCATAAAATCTAGCTGGTATTCTACTGCAGTGCAGAAGAATTGTTACACTGTCAAATGTGCTGCCCTTCAAATGGGACATTAAACTGAAGCCCAACTCCCTTTTGGGTGGACTTGATTTGAAGGAGGCAGGAGAATTTTCTGGGCCAATGTTTATCCTTCAACCAGCATGGTGAAAGCAGGTTATTTAACCATTTTCTGAGTACTGTTTGTCTAACTTTTATAAGCACACATTTTATACCATGTATTTTACTTTACAACAGTGGAAACACTTTAAAATACTTTATTGGTTGTGATATGCATTGGGATGTCTTGAAATTATAACTATTGCAATATTAGTGTCAGACTTCTCTTTTTAAGCACAACTTCAAACCCCTCTGATTTGTCAATGCTTACTACCAATTCAGAGGTCAGGGCTCTAAGCAATGATGTTATCTTGTCAATATTTGTAGTTAGTAAAATATTTAGTTATTAGTTATATTTCTGATAGTTTATGAAGTTACTGAAAGTATTTTGATTAATTGATTTAATTAATTTCGATAGCTTATGGTTATTGAACTGTGTTCCAATGAAGGTCTCCTTCAAAACTAAGATCCTTCAGATAGTCCTGTTTTCAATAGTAGTAAAGTTTTCCCTGCTGTTCCAATAAATTGAATATTTTTCTCTTTGCCTTCATAGACCACTCCAGCTCAAGTGGCATCTCATCCTTCAAACCAAACAGATCTCTCATTACCATCCCCACAGCCCATGTCATGCCTTCCACCTCCAATTCCTCATCAGCTAGACCTGGATGTCAGGATGGAGATGCCTGTACTAAATGTAATGTGGCCTTGACACAGTTTGGCAAGCCAAAAAACCTTTCTACACCAAAAACAATTTTAGATATGAAGGATCCTAGACCTATCAGGAAATGGTCATCACTCTCCAAACTCATTGATGCAGAGAAGGGTGACCCTGAGTGTGGGGCTACTGGAAGTGTGGATTCTATAAACAATATGGAAGATCTATCAAACTGCAATGTGGAGCCAAATGCATATGGAGTAAATGTCCCGGACAATTTTACTACATGTCACAAGTTGGAACATTTGAGGATCGAAGACACACAGAGTTGGGGCACATGTTCGAAAGAGCCCACCCAGAACCAGTCTTCAGTTTTTCATGGGCATTACAAATATGAGAACTTTTGTAGAGGTGCTGGGGACTCTTCTTTTCCAGCTACTACATCCAGCAAAAACCACTTAGATTTGAAGTTCAGTGCCTTACATGCTGACAAAACAACGTCAGCTGACTGGGATGCTTCTGGAAAAAGACACAGTTTTAACTTGCTGGAGAATCAACCTGTTCGTGGCTCAACAGCCCCATCATGCTTGAGGACTCAGTTGTGGCTTAGTGACCAGATGCAAACCAATTCTCTTGACCTCAGACCTGCTGAAGGATCATGTGAGTTTCCTGTTTGTCAACGTAAACAGCAGCCGGAACAGTTGAGACGAGAAACTGACCCAGTCCAGGTAAGCACTAAAAGAGGAAATATTGTTCTATGGAGTTTTATCTCTCAAAAATGGTTCTGGCCTATATTGGAATCATAGTAATGATTGAGCACTCATCATCAGGAATTTATGTGTGAGTGGGTTTTTTTTAATGCTGAAAACAACCATTTGATTAGTATTCAGTGGCCTATTTGTTCACAGAGACTCTCATTCAGTATTTGTGAAGGTGTCAGCAAATAAAATGAGCCCATCAAAATTCCCTTTGACATCTTTACTATTACTCAGCTCATTTGTGGACCAGACGCAGTGAAGGAGTATCTTTATCTCCTTAAAACAAATCAAAACAATCTTATTAGCCTTTGTCCAGATAACTATTAATAACTGTATTGTCTTATTATAGACAACAGCTTCGTGGTGAGGGAAAACCTTGATCTCAGATGTTTTGTTTTGGCAAATACAAAAGGGAAAGTGTAACTAAGGAGAATATTTTGTGAGCCACTTTTTTAAAATGGAGAGGTTATAGGGAGATGACCATGTGTGAAGCAATAATTTCATCATATCACAGATTGGTGCCAAAATTATTTTCAGCCATCTTCATTCTTTCCTAGAGGCTAATGTATACTAGTATGCAGTTCTACTGGTTTAAATGCAGCTCTCTTGTACTGTGCCCACTTGACCTTAATGATGTTTGAGACCATCCAGTGGGTGTTCACAAGCTACGCATCTGTGGAGAATATCTCAGGATTACTTGTTCCTGTCCTCACTTGAGTGTAGCTTTGAACAGAGGTCAATCAAGGCCAGTTTCCTTGCATAGCCCAAGGGTCCTGAAGTCAATCATACTGTCCTTATGACTGCTTGTAATCAGGTTCAGCTTGGTGAGCTAAAGCTGGTGTCTATTCAGATATGTTCAAGAATCTGCGTTATTCAGTAACCACACACATGTGATGCATTTATGTACGGACACATTGGACAGCTACACATTTGTTACAAGTACTTTGTTACAGTTTCAATAAATGATTTGGTTTTCAGAACATCTGATGAGTCATTGTTCCATCATATGAGCCTCCTAAAAACAACCTGATGACCGTAAACAACATCCCAACAACCACCTTTAATCATAATCTATGTCCTTCATTAGGACCTTAAATAATTTAAGGCCAGTTCCCAGTATGATACATACAGCAATGAAAACACTTAAGCCAGAAGTAAAGAAAATACACTGAATATTTTGTTCGAATCGAAAATTCTGCCTGAAACTATCAGAAACGAGTAGACAGGCTGAAAGAGCCTGTGGCTGGTCACCAATAATCAACAGCAAAACAAAAGTAATTTGTGAAGAACTTGGGCCATATTTTCACTCCTGAGATGAGCAGCTTGACTGGACTCTGTCGGCTCGCTTCAGATGAAAATAGTCGAATAGTGTCATTTTGATTTTGGGGATGTGGTGTCAGAGTTAGATCTAGGAACTCAGAAAATAAATTGTAGTCAACCACGGCAGGGAGCAGACAGGTGAGTGCCAAGGCAGGCTGGTTAGAAAGCTTGCCTCGATTCTTCGTGACTTTGTCCCAGTTGTAATAAGCCCATCTACTGTACAATTGAGGCATTCAAGAGGGCAATGGATGTTTATTTGGATCACAGTAATGTGGAAGGGGGATGGGAAGGAAAGCAGGAAATTGGCAGGAAGTAATTATATTCTTTTGAAGAGCTAGTGCAAATACAATGGCCCGAACAACCTCCTCCTGTGCCTTAGGACTTCTGATTCTGTGGCTTAGGCCCACCAGCCCTCATTCTTTACACCGTCTCACTCCTTTCAGCCACTCCTCATGGCACCTCATGCACTCTGTGCCAATGAACCATAATGAGCCATCTTGATTTACACCAGTCCCCATTATGAATGCTTGGCTAAATGTCAAGACCAATAAAAACATGATCTCAGCAGGGATTCAGTTTTGACCAAGTAAGTTGACTTGCTGACTTTGCCTGATTGACACCTTTAAATAGTTGTAATAGTTATTCCTTCTGTGATCTCTTTGGTCATTGTCTCACTGTTTATTTTGACAGGTTAAGTAGTATGAAATGTTTGTTTATTGATTCCTCATAATAATCTCACTAATTGAGATGTATATAGGGTTATTGGAACACCAGTTCATTTCCCAAAGAGTATTTTTGAATGGGTTTGTATTTACCTTAACAATTCCACAGTTGCAGTGGTTAATACATGTTTCATTGCTTCGGTACATACTGTGTATATGATTGAATGGGTATGAAATGAGCATGAGCTGACATTGAGTTTGCATAAAAAGTACGAAAGACCATAGGAGTGCTTGTGGGCCGTGAGTCAGCAGTATGCTGACATGGAGGCCCGATGGTTTTAGGGGGCATTAGGTGGCATTGAGTTGGAAAGGAGGATATGGAGCCAATGGGGAGTGATTAGAGGCATAAATTGGCATGATGTTGGTATGGAGTGGGCATGAGAAGTGGCTAGGGAACATGCGTTAGATCTTATGAATTTATTTTCCCTAATTAGGTTCCCTAATCCAGATTATGGCTCATGATTCCTCTGAGGGTCTTTGAATTTTAAGCCATGGAGGAGTTCACCTAACTCCACAAAATCTGTTGGAGTGCCTTGAGGTGCCTACTGCTGCAACTGAGCTGGTTAGGTCTGGTGCAGAGTGCAATTTCATTAGCCTCAGCACAATCCCATTCCTTGTGGTGCTATGAGTGGGGTCAGTAATCCCAGAATCGCTCTCAAGAATTCCTGCTTCCATGAAAATCTGGTCCATAGTGAAAGGTCAGGTTGCACTACAGTTTAACACAGTGGCAGTGACCAATGTTACAACCACCATCTAAGGATTATGGGTAGGCCATTTAGGACAGAGATATGGAGACATTTCTTCACCCAGAATGTTGAACCCATGGAATTCAGGAAGTATTTGAGACCAAAGCAATAAATGCTTTCAAGAAGGAGTTAGATACAGTTCTTAGGGATAAGGGAATCAAAGGGTATAGGGAGAAAGCTGGAACAGAATACTGAGTCGGATGATCAGCCATGGTCATGTAGAACAGTGGAAAAGGTTGGAAGGGTTGAATAGCCTTCTTCTGCTCCTATTTTTGATGATGTTTCTATTATTTGACTTCCAAGGACAGATAATGATGGTGTGGACATGTTAAAACAACAAGGATTCATCACTATTGTACCTTTATCCATGAACTGATTAGTAGATCGATTTGACAGTTTATAGGTTAAGCATCGCGATTTATTTGCAGTATTCTAAAATTGAGAAAGCATCTAGGAGGCAAGTAAACTGGCTACAATTCAGTAAGTAGTCTTCAATTCCTGGACTTGTTACAAATGATGGAAAAGGCCATCTGTGGTGATATAACCTACGCAAGGGGTCTGAGACACTGAATTTGAAAGAAATAATTTGTTAAAATTTCAACAGAAAGGGGTGAAATAAAAGGACAAAAAGTGTAATTTCCACAGGCAGCACAATGAATTACTGGCAGCAGCATGAGTGCAGCGTAGATCAGGCCTTTACCTTCCTTATTTATATCACACAGATGAAAAACAACATTTAGATAAGTTACTAACATTTGAATGATGAATGATGTAAATTTTAATGTTGAGTAGGAATGAGATTGCCACAAAAATTCTGTGCTGAGTCAGGTGACATCCATATGATTTTTTTTTTCCCACATTGCCATCTGTTCTTAATTGTGACATTATTTTTGTGAAATGTGAAAAAGCTGCGGAGATGTTGTGATATAAATAACATTGTCATAGAAACCACAGGAATTATTTAAAAGCCAAAAAGTAGCACTTACAAATGGACATGTAGTTCACGGTGGTGGGCAGTGAGATTCCTCCTGTCCAGAAGCTCAATATTTAATCAATGTCAATTACTTGCACATTAACTAGCTGCCATAATGAATGCACAGTAAGACACCTTAAAAGAAGTGGTTTATTGGAAGAACACCATGGTCTCACTTGATGCACAAATTGTGTGTTTTCAGTGATCTCATTTGCAATTACAGATTTTATTAAATTATTCACAGAAATAAACAAAGTGGCCAAATGGAATTGAACTAAAAGACAGAAGGATGCAATCTACTCCTTTGTCCAGTGCTGGTGCTATCTCTCCAACTGGAGCAGTTTTGGCTATCACTTGAAATGGACAGCTGGCACTGCCAGCTTGCACCCTGCATTCAGAAGCTGAACTTTTTGAAGGCCTGGGGCTACCGAATATGCATCTCGCTGCAGCTTTTGTCTGTGATATAGCTGGAAACCCTCCGCATGGTGCTGGCTGCTAGAGTTGGGGTATATGTTAAAGGGAAGGGAGTAGAGATCCCATGAGGCTGGCTCTGCTTCTTCAGCCTCCATAAAAATCAAAATGGCAAAATTACTTTGTGAGTGTTAGCAATAAGCATATTAAAACGTTTATGAAACTGCTCTCAGTACTTAATTAAACAGTTTAAAGGCTGATACATTTGCTAAGTTTCTGGGCAAAAAGCATGTTAATAAGTTTATTCCTGATTTCAGACTGCACAGTAACAAACCAATAGCCTCCACTGCTTTTTCAATGCATCCCTTTGTTTTACCATTGTGGAAATATGATAAATAAAAATGTACAGATGCCATTTGCGAATGAGGTTATTCTATATGAATATAAACATGCAGCCACATTGTTCCATATATAATTCCAAGAATAATAAAACTCTGCAGTCATCTCTTGAGCGGGATATTTTTGCATCATCTTAAATGTAGTCCCATGGATGACTGGTTCATTTGACATGGATTGAGCTCATTGGATTGGTTTACCATCTCAATGTTGGTCTTAATTCCAGGTAAAGGATCCAGAAGTAGACATGGACTAGTGTCAGTTTCAATGTTCCTGGAGGTGACTGCTTATGAATAATCCTCAGTGACCTCAGGATATTTAGGAATGGCAAGCGGCCTAGGTAATTAGAAGGCCTAATAGCAGGATCCACAACAATGTCCAACTGCTCGCTCCACTGGGAAATGTAGGAGCTGCTGAGGCAGGCAAGAGATTGCAAGGGTGCCACAAAATGGAAGTTCCTTCTTAAGCATTGAGAAAAATGAAAACATTGCATGGCAACAGCTGACAGGCCACCTCAATGGAGGGGGAGCTCCTCCACAGGGTAGATTTGGGATTTGGCTGTGATTGTCACATTCCAGTAGCTGTGTAGTGGGTTGAGTGAGAGGAGTCAATGCTGTCCAGCCTGCAGCAAGTATGTTGCCTTGAGTTAAAGGTCAGACATTGAATCCCTGTCTACTATCAGGAAGACACCAACAGCACAATCAATGTGCCCCCATTTGGTCCATAGATGGATTTGTTTAGTTACCCTCTGCTGCTGGGCCTGTAGTCCCTACAGCATTAATGTAGCCTCCAACACTTCCTCAGAGATGAGAACATGCCAAACAGTTGATCGGATGTGCTATTTTGCAACTTTGTTCCCAGTCCTGTTTCTGAAATTCATCTCTGCAGGGCAAGGAATGTTTACTCCTTTAAATACACAATCTTGACAAATCTTATAAATATTAATTGATCCACAGCATGAGTAGCCAAAGGTGAAATAATTTATTGAACAGAGAAGCATGAGCTTAAATAACAAACATTTGCACATTGGTTGTTTCCAAACTTTAGTTGCTCAGTCAGATTACCCGTGGTGACAGATGCTCCATCCATTGTAGTGTGAACTTTCTGAGCATAGTTTTGAAAATGCTAGTTCCTTCCAAAGTGCTACGTGATATAATAATGTCACGGTGACACAGGTGACCAGGTTGACAAATCTTGGAAAGTATTGTACAGATGCTGGTACACTTTTAAGAAAAAAAATGAAGCTACAGGATAATTCCTTTAAATCCTCACATTTGGAGAAACAGTTAGGCTGCTGTGAGTGTGTGTTGTCTCTGCATCACAAAATGTATATGCCCTTGCTTTTTTAATCCACTCATACCACAATGAGGAACCAACAATCTATTCTAGTTAATTCCTTAACATATAATCTTAGCCTTAAAAGTTGAGCACCTCACAGTGCTGACACCAAGACATTTTGATGGCCTATTTTTAGTGCAGCCATTTATGAATTCCTTGACTTTAGCAATAATGCTGCAAATTAAGTGAAGTATCAAAACTAAATGAGGCAGTGTCTAGAGGCTATCTCTTCTAGGGCCAAAAAGGCATAATGTCAAATATAAATGCTGCCTGCCAATGATGATTAGTGTTGTGCCCTTCCAATCACTAGCTGATGTGCCTTTCCAACTATCAAAAGCTTTGCAAATCATAAATTCACTTGCAAAATGCAGTTTGTAAATTCACAAGATCAATTGTGCAAATGCTACTGGTTTGTATCTCTGGTGCTCTATCGCAGGAATTTACCTCACAATGTGAAGATTTCACAGTACTGAATACCCCCAGGATCTTAAGTATTTCCCTTGTGTAGTAATTTTATAACGAAGAGTGCTTACAGTAAAAATTTTTCATTTCTGTTGTATGATCTCTGGAGGCAACATACAAATACGTAAAGAAAGCTAATAAGCATTCCACTTTCGGTTAGGTTTTCATGAGGAGATCATGGGTTAAATTCCTCAGTCTATTTTTGAACACATCATACCGCTGAAACTGTTTCCTCGCCAGAGTGTAATTTGCATTGCATATTAAGAGGATTTGTTCAGGATGTGTTAACTTGAAATGCATTAAATTTAGTGAAACAAGCACAAAACTTGAGTCTTCTTGAATGTGATATTCTTATGCCCTTTCAACGTGTTCAAATGAGGCAATCGGTACAGACTCTAATTTGCAATTAGTTTGCATCTAAATTGTCTTAGTTACTGTTGGGGGAGCTTTGGCTTCAGAATGTCGGGATGATTAAAATCACAATCTGAAGTCCAAAGAAATGACATCATTCCACATTCGGCTTAAAATGTAGAAACACAGAGTATTGTTAAATGCAATTGGAATTTACCTTCTGGTTGCTATTTGCTCCAAGTGAAAGTCACAGCTTGGATGTCAAAGGAATGACATAACTTAACTTTATATTCAGCTTAATGTGTGGAAACAAAGGATATGAGTAAATGTGTTCAGAGTTTACCTTCTGGTTGCTATTTACTCCAAACTGAATCCAGTGTGTTAGGCACTATCTACATCATAAATATTTTTCAGAATTAAGAACAGTTTGAAATCTGTGCTGGAATAAATCTACCTGACAAGGACAAACACTGCCTTTGCCTCAAGCTATTTCACAAATGAAGAAAACATGGTATAGGACTGGACATCAGTCTGTGTTGGGGAGAAATTAAGACAGGTGACCATCAGATTTAGTCCAGAGCGGTAATTAGTAGTGCACAAAAATTTTCTTCCATCTTAACTGTATTGATATTATATTTCTGAATGTTGGGCTTGGAAATATCACTAAGTTCTGATCTTGAACAATGTGTACAGCCTTTGGATGTATAATGGTATCATTTTTCACCAGTTTCAGCTTTTAACATTGCCTTGATACATTGGAGCGAGTACACACATTTGAATGGTGAAAGCCTATGGAATTCTTTACCACAGAAAACAGTTGAGGTCAAAATGTTGAATGTTTTCAAAAAGGAATTAGATATAGTCCTTGGGGCTACAGGTAACAAAAGCTGTGAGGAGAAAACAGGAACAGGGTACTGAGTTGGGTGATAAGCCATGGCTATACTGAATAGCAGAGCAGGCTTTAAGGGTCGAATGACCTACTCCTCCTCCTCTTTCTTAAGTCTATGAATGATACACTTAAGATCTACAAATGAAAATCTGCTCGTTATCAGCTAATATCCATTAATTTTGATTCCACATATTTTCAATAGTATAGCAAAACAATGTGCTTTTGGAATTATTGAGTATGTCGAAAATAATCATATGTTCAAACAGGTTTCGTTTGTCTTAAGTGGTTTGTCCAGACAGCAATTGGAGCATTTTGAAAGAAGTAGTTATTGTAAAGGTCTTAGGGGAAATTGGAGACTCCTGTAGACCTCGGGTTCGTGGTTACATTTTGATTGGATTCTTCTTCTCAGATCCGAAAGCAACAGTAACTACGCGTGGTCTTCAGTAAATAGAATTCAGTAGATGAGAAAATCACATGAGTTTAACAATAATAAACATCAATAACAACATGACGATAATTAGAAGGAAATTCAGGATCAGGCTGAAACCTCGGTTGTTTGCCAGATAATCCATTCTGTCTGTTGTCTTGCACCAGTTTGCCCACAACCTTGATGATGTGCTGTGGATTAAGTTGTACCCCTTGTTAGGAACCACTGATGCTTTATCATTTCATTGTCTGAAGCAACTATGTTGCCATTTCCACCATCTTGTACTTTTCCATTTCCCTGTGAATAAATGAATAGTAGTGAGACTCTTTACATGAGTGCAAAGGACGTGCCCCTAAAATTCTACTATCAGTTGCCAGGTACCAAAGAAGGGCATTAGACTTATTTACAAATAATAATTACACCTCCAAATGTAATGTGCATTTATTATGTTTTTAAACCTCTGACAGTGTAGAAGTTTTTTTTATATCACTTGTTGAGGAGATTGTTTTAGCTTGAAGCTGCTAATCAGTACAAGTTATTGCTGTTGTGTATATGTGTTACAATTTGTTACACATATATTAATGCCATTCTTTTATCTGATTTGTACGTACTTGAGAATTCAGAACCCTATTTAAATTCTGGCTCAGCTCTACCAATTAATCTTTTACATGAAATTGTTTTTCTTGCTCTCTCCCTCTCTCACGCTCCCTCCTTCCCCATCCCTCCCCAATCGCGTTTGGCTGAACAACATAATTAATTGATATAAATTTAACCACACGTAGGTTGAGCCTCCAGTTGAATACTTTTATTTTGGTTGAGGAAGTTTACCGAGGGTGGAAGGCTAATGCTTTCCAGACACTCGATCATTTGCTACCAAATAAAGTCATTTGGAAGGGATCATGTTTGAAGTGGAGGTAGTTTTCACTCTTCACAGGGAGCCATCCAAAAAACAATTTTATGCTTTATTTTTAAATGTGGATGGATCAAGATGTTGACCATTTAGGGTAAAGTGTAAAGTCTTCTTGTAGCAGAATAAATAGGAAACATGCCATAATATGTAAAACATCCATTGTATGTCTGCTTTCCAATAATAATATACCATAAAATTACTTAAGAGTTTATATGCAAATATGGTGTTGTAAATGACTCTGTTTCTGTTCAGTCAAGGTAATAAATGAATATGTTTTTCTTGTAATTCTGAATTCTTTAAAGAGTCTGCAACAACTCCTAGTCACAGGTTGAGGATAAATGATACACTCATAATAACACTCAGTTTTTTCCAGCAATATCTTAGATTAATTGGCACATAGACTTTCCCTCGTCATTTCACAGACTACATTAGATGCAGGTTAACTGAGATCTTAAAATAAAATGCAGCTTTGATTTTTTTTGATGTCTCATTACATAACAGTCCAACTGTGGGAACATCTGGATCTGAATTTTTGCTCAGACGAAAAGGATATTTGTCTCAGTGAAAATGGCAACAGAAGCATGAGACCAACAGTCCCATCCCTGGACCTAGTTCCCAACAATTTTTTTGGTGTGGGTTCTAATTTGCAAATCTGTGATTTATGAATACAGTTGCACATGTTTCAGTGCAACTGCCTAAGTCAGATCTAATTTCACTAGTTGAATGGCCAAAACATAGCTTATACACTTTAAATCCAGTATGAGAAGGTCTGAAGCTTCTGCATCTCCTTAGAGAGTTAGGAGAGGTAAGGGATGCTTTTGGATGTGGTTCTGGGACACCTTTGGGAGAGATCAGGTGCTAGTTTGGAGAAATAGGATGTTCTTTGGGGTTATTCAAAGCAGACATGAACATGTGTTAAAAAATGCAAAAACTCTTTGCAATTGTCAAGCTTATTGGAAATGTTATGGGAGGTATTTGAAATCTATTGCTCGCAGTATCAAAAGATCAGTGCTGATATTTCTGTCTATCTGTTAACATAAAGCCTGATGGCTAATGTTACAGAATGAGAGCCGTATGACTGATTTCACAGTCTTTCATTATTGTAGTGGGATGCCAATCGGTTCACAGTTTGATTGACAGCTCCAAATGATTATAAACTCTTTGAAGGGGGAATATGAATTCTGATGCTTGTTTTGTTTATATAAGGGATTAAAGAAAACTAAATGAAGTGAAATGATTTTATTAATTAGTGTTTTTTTTAAATATCAATATACACTAAAGAATTTTATTTCATCTCATCATTGGTCCTGAGGTCTGCCCATGGTAAATGATAAGAGTTAGCAAAATAGGTAGAAGGGAAAATGGTTGTGAGCAGGGTGCATGGGTTGTCATATGTTGGTGTAAAGATTAGAAAGGGCCATGGTGTGAATGGAAATGGATGAGTTGACATGAGGTGGAATGAAGTTAGCATAGAGATTATGAAGGACCATGGGGACTGGCAGGGGGGCATAGGCTTGCATGGAGGCCATTAGGGGCAATATGGACAGTTCAGAGGTATATATTGGAATGGAGAGTATGAGGAGCCATGGTGATGAATAGTGAAATGAGATGATGTGAATTGGCATGGATGGGTCAGGGCAGTCGAGAGGGCTTCAGGGCTGTGAGGGGGTGAAGAGTTGTTTTTAGTCTTATACTCTAGTCATATGTCTGACAAAGGACTAGAGCTCTGAGAGTGGTTTGTCAGTCTGCTTCTGTACCTGACTGCCACAATACTCATTTTCACCTACCACACCCCTACCAAAAGAAACTCTGACCCAGGGCACTTTTCCATAGTTCAGATTTGCAGAGCTGGGAATTGTCCTGACTCTACACCCATGGCATGATTAGGTCAATTGCAAGCTTAAAGTATGAATAACAACATTAGATGTAAGATTACTTATAAATGTAATTTAGTTGGAACTAATACATCATTACAACTGAACCAACTGATTTCTTTTATAACTATCTTGTTGATTTATATTTGAAGTACTTCAGATTACTTTTTCATCATATTTTCAGAAAAGCATAGCTCTGCGTTATGTGACTCTAATGAAAAAGGTTATTTTGTAGAATTATGAAACTAGTATAACATTGCAAAGGTAGATATGCTGAGAAGGGTTTGTTTTTGTGTTGCCATAAATCAGCGAACTTGAAGAATGAGAATGATACCAACCTGACAGATCAGCAACACTCTAAGATCAGTCTGTTGATTTGTCAATATGCTGTTTTCAGCCATATCCATAGAACATCGGGTAAGGACAGGCTTGAATTCAACTGTAAAGTTTCCTGTTGAAAGGCTGCTTGTACCCACATCTGAGCATTAACCACTGCTTTTCGAAGAGGAGTAAAGGAGGGAAGTTGTAATTATGTCACTTTGTTGACTATTTAACTCTGATTTGTAACAACATAACTCTAGTATTTGGCTATTTGCACTTCTAAGAATTATACAATGAGAATGGAGTCGAGAACAAAAGGAATATTGAGTTTTTTTTACTTTCCAACTCAATCAGTTGATGGAGCAGAATCTTGTGCTGGCAATGTGGGCCTTGGCTTGTCTTGGCTGGAGCCATGAGAAGATGGCTATGCTGCCCTCTCTGGAAGGCTGGACAAATCTTTTCAGGGCTACGTAAGGGCCTCAACCTGTTCTACTAGAATAAACACAGATCGGACGGAGCTTATCAACATGTGATATTCCTGACAGTAGAGAGAGGGGTGGGGCTGCTTATTGGCTGCGACGTGGGAGAGCCGGAGGTTTTGAACAGAGAGACCTCAGGGTTTAAACATTGTGCAGGGGATTGCAATGCCCCTTGGCTACATCCTCCACCAGCACTTACCTTCTCCTGGATCATTAACCATTGGAATTGCTGACTCCGGAGCAGCAAGCATGCTTTCCTTGGCATTGCCAAGTGAGGAAGCTGCTGTAGCTCCTGCCTGTGGCTGGCAGCTACTGGCACTAGGAGGTCTGCTCCCAGCTGGTGCCCTTGGAACTATCCTTGCAGGTCACTTGAGGCAGGTTGGCATGGTGAAACATAGATCTTCCCCTGCCCTGAAGTTTGTTCCAACGAAGACACAAAGTAGGTGTCGTTACTGTATGCGATCACTCCAGCTTCCTGCCCGCTTCTTGTAAAAGTAGAAGGTCCTGCTGCTGTAGCTGCGCTGCCTCTTAAAATTATAGAGGGAATTGCAATTGTGACACCCTCCATTGTGGTGTAAAGAACTTTTGATTATGCAAGAAAGTTTAACCTATTAAGCTGCATATTAATACATGTAGAAGTGTTGGATTGTGTCAGTCTTTGTGGCCTTAGTATTCTGAGCTAAATTTTTAAGTATGCGAGAGGATTCGTTCTGCGAATTCACGTCAGCAACTATATTCATATCAGAATGGTTTCTGTGAAATTATTAACCATTCCAGTACAATTTATCTATTATTGTTGTTAAAACATTTGCTTGATTATTAAAGCAAGTTTCCATGTGATTGCACTACCAATCTGCAATGACAACACTGGCATCTACCCATCAAATTGCCAAGATATGTCCTAGACACACAAGGCAGGACATGTCCTACCCGGCCAATGACCACCCCATCAGTCTATTCTCGATCATCAGTAAAGTGATGGAAGATGTCTTCGACAGGACTATCAAGCCACACTCACTCAGCAATAACCTACTCAGTGACACCTAGTTTGGATTTCACCAGGTGACTCAGCTTGTGATCTTATTACAGCCTTGGTTCAAACATGAACAAAGAAACTGAATTCCAGAGGTGAGAGTGACAGCCCTTGACATAAAGGCTGCATTTGACTGAGTGTGGCATCAGGGAGCCCTAGAAAAACTGGAATCAATGGATATCAAGGGTCCAAGTGCAATGTTCAGCCTCATTCATGACTCCTCAGATGCTGAAGCAGTCCATGTTCAAATGCAACAAGATCTGAACGATATCCAGGCTGGGGCTGACAAGTGGTAAGTAGCATTCATGCCACACAAATGCCAGGCAATGACCATCTCCAGTAAGAGTCAATCTAACCACCACCCCTTGATATTCAATGGTGTTTCGATTACTGAATCCCCCACTATCAACATCCTGGGGCTTGCCATCAACCAGAAACTTAATTGGGCTCACCACTTAAGTACAGTGTCTAGGAATACTGTGGTGGGTAACTCAGCTGACTCTGCAAACCTGTCCATCATCTCCAAGGCACAAGTCAGGAGTGTGATGGAATACTCCCCGCTTGCCTGGATAGGTGAAGATCCAACAACACTCAAAAGCCAATCAGCATCCTGACTTGGAAGTATATTCCCATTCCTTCACTGTCGCTGAGTCAAAACCCTGGAATTCCCTCCTTAATGGCACTGTAGGTCAACATGGACTGCAGCACATGGACTGTAGCAGATCAAATACCTCCTTCTCAGTGGTTGGTCACACATGCACTTGTCAGTGTCAGTTGAAGTCAAAATGGATGGATTGGAGGTTGTGTCAGGAATCACATTTTTGAGACTTTAGCCTCACCAACCAACCTATATCTGCCTTACCTTGAGGTTAAGGCTTACCCTGAGATGTTAAAACTTAGACTATTCTCACTGAGATAACAAGGTGTAGAGCTGGATGAACACAGCAGGCCAAGCAGCATCAGAGGAGCAGGAAAGCTGATGTTTTGGGCCTAGACCCTTCTTCAGAAATGGGGGAGGGGAAAGGGATTCTGAAATGAATAGGGAGAGAGGGGGATGTGGATAGAAGATGGATAGAGGAGAAGATAGGTGGAGAGGAGACAGACAGGTCAAAGAGGCGGGGGTGGAGCCAGTAAAGGTGAGTGTAGATGGGGGGTTAGGGAGGGGATAGGTCAGTCCAGGGAGAACGGACAGGTCAAGGGGGCGGGATGAGGCTAGTAGGTAGGAGATGGGGGTGGGGCTTGAGGTGGGAGGAGGGCATAGGTGGGAGGAAGAACAGGTTAGGGAGGTGGGGACAAGCTGGGCTGGTTTTAGGATGCGGTTGGGGAAGAGGAGATTTTGAAGCTTGTGAAGTCCACATTGATATCATTGGGCTCCAGGCGAAATGTGAGGTGCTGTTCCTGCAACCTTCAGGGGATGCCCCCCCTCCCGATTTATTTCAGAATCCCCTTCCCCTCCACCATTTCTGAAGAAGGCCCGAAACGTCAGCTTTTCTGCTCCTCTGACGCTGCTTGACCTGCTGTGTTCATCCAGCTCTACACCTTGTTATCTCAGATTTCCCAGCATCTGCAGTTCCTACCATCTCTGAAACTATTCTCACTGTATGTTTTAGGCAAATACTAGTAGGAGAAGCTTTTCAAATAATTTCTCTCCATTCCATAGAGATAGAAGTGATGTGATCCTAAAATCTCTGCTCAGGATAGGCTGCGCTCATGCTGTGCAAGATCTATTTCAGTGACTTAAGTTAGCTCACTTTCCAAAATCCCTGCCTCAGGTGGAGCTAATAATAAACATGTATCCTGGAATTCCGGAAATTGAACACTAGTGGATCAAACCAAAGCAGGGATTTTACAATGTCTCCAGTAGAACTGATGCCAGGTAATGTAAAATATTAAGGTAAATGAACCCTAAAAAATAAATTCATGCTGCTCAAACTGGTAGGAATAAAGTGATTAATTTTTAATCAAATGGTTGGACGTTAACAATTTTATTACAAGGTTCAGTCTTCATTCTTCTTATCAAAGAATATGTGAAATTTTAAAGTTCTAAAAGACAAATTTGTGCCAGAGGAATATAATGGTGTAGTAACTGAAGGTGTAACTATTTACTAAAGTACTCACAAACTGACCAGGACCTCACAACTTCAGTATGAACAATTTATGGAAAGTTATTTTAATTAGCCTACTTTCAGCCGCTTGGTTATGCTGTAGAAAATAACTGGTGATTTTGTTCAAGTGTGTATGGAGGCCAAATGAAATGCACTTTAAAACATTACTGAGGCTATGTATTTTCAGGATCCAAGATAGTTTATTTATAGCAAATGAATTTTTTTTTGGTGGGAGCATAGAAGCTGGAGTTGGCCATTCAGCCCATCGAACCTGCTTGGATCCTAATTGGATTATGTGTGATTATCCAGATCAATGCCTTTTACCCAGACTAGCCCTATATCCATTTACAACATTGATAATTAGAAATTTACCAATCTCTACTTTAAGAATACTCCATGACTGAGATTCCATAGCTCGCGACGGGAGAAAATTCCAAAGATTCCAAACCCTCTGAGTAGAAAAATATCTCCTTGCCTTGGTCAGAGGTAGCTTCCCGATCATTTTGAGATTGTTTCACTTGGTTCTAGACTCCTTAAACAGGGAAGCATCTTGCTTGCACCTACCCTATCTAACCTTCAATCATTCGCATGTTTCAATTAGATCACCTCTCATTTTTCACATTTCCAGAGAATATAGGCCTAGTTTCCCAAGCTTTTATCATAGGTCAGCCCAGCCATCCTAGGAATGAGTGTATTGAATATTCGTTACACTTCGGCTTTGGTAATAATATCCTGACAAAGTTAACAGGAGCAATACTGCATACAGTATTTCAGTAAAGATTCAAGGCATCACGTTCTTAATTGAAAAGTGTGCATACTTATGTCTGTATACCATGCAACTTCAGTGGTTTTTTTGCATTTTTCCATACAACACATAAGTGGAGAATAGGGATTACCACATGGAAGTCATGGCGGGCATGAGACAATACCCATATTGCTCCCCAGATTCATATGCCAGGCCAGATCAGTCACTAAGTGCTTTGAACAAAGGAACCCTTCACAATCCTGCCAGCAATTTACCAGGATTTGTTAGCTGTAATCCCCACTTGGCGAACTCCCTCCTGCTGCTCGGTTAACATCAGTGGTAGTAGGCGGAAGCTCTGAAGTTGTCATTAATTTGCTATTTATAGCCTTCCATTGGCACTGGGGTAGGATTAGGTCTGGGTGGGGGTGGGAAGGTGGCAGAATGGTTCCCTCCTCCTTCATGATTAAATGCTCACCTCCACCAAACTCACTGCAGCAGGAGGATGGGGAAGGGGAGCACAAGATTTAGTGAACTGGCAATTAAACTTGGGCGCAGTTCTAGATTAATGCACAGGCAATCAATCTTAAGATTTTTGAAAATAATTTCTTCAACATCTCCAGTGTCAATCACAATTCCCAATAATGAATCGAATTGCTCCTGTATCACAGAAAATGGTGTGGGCAAAGTGGAATTTAATCAAACGGGGAGGGGGCATTCGCAAGTGGACGATGCTGCTGCCCTCCAATCGAGTTTGTGGCATGGTATACGGACCTAAAGATTTGTGGCCAGCTTCCCTGCCTACCACTGATTCAAGCTCTTAATTAGTATGACAAGCAAACTCATGGAGTTTGCTTGCAAGATCCCGGGGATGCCTCTCATTCATCTGTGGATGCCTGATGAAAGGAACTGGCAAGGGGAATGGACAAGGAGTGCTCACTAGGTCTCAGCACCCCACTGTGACTCCCTTCCCACAATACTCTTTTCTAGTTGGGTGGCACCGAATGCGCCAGCCTTCCCTAAAAGAGGTGACCAGGGTTCCTGCTGGGTTTTCCAGGCAGCAGGAGACTCACCCTATTGCCTCAATGAAATCCTGCCTGTGAGTTTTTCAGTTCTTTTCAGATTCATAACAAGGAGAGACTTTGTTAGTAATGGGAAATAGGAAGATTGCAGAAGACAGTTTGAATGTGAGTTAGTGAAAGAGTTTCAGAGATATAAGTATAAAATTTGGGGTAGTGAAAGAATTTAGCAAGTAGTCAGTTGATGGAAAGGCTTCGGTTGTGAAAGTATGTTCAAGGCTAATCTGATAAATCTGAGAATTAGAGTTTGGAAGAATGAAAACTGATCTTATTAAGACAAACAAGATCCCGAGGGCACTTGACATGGCAGTTTCTGACAGAATATTTCCCATGTAGAAGAAACTGTAACTAGAGGTCACAGTTTAAGAATAAAAGATCTCACTTTTAAGGAGATGAATAGAAATGATCAAAGCTCATCATTCTGTGGAATTCTGTTCCCTAGAAAGCAGTCAAAGCTGGATCATTTGAAATTATTCAAGGCTGAGTTGGATAGATTTTGGATAGATCAGGGAGTTGTGGGTTATTGAGGGGACAAACAGGAAACTGTAGTGGAGACACAACCAGATCAGCTGCGATACTATTGAATGACCAAGCAAACTCAAAGTGCTGAATGACCTACTCATGCTCCTAAATATACCAAATAAACTTTGGAAACTATAGGACATAGAAAGTGGTTGGGATAATTTCAGAAAGTAGAGAGGTTGAGCGGTGAATGTAAATAGAAGGTTTTAGCAAAGTGATGGCTCTGACTATCTTCTTCCATGTGAAGAAAGTGCTGTAGTTTTTTTTTTAACCAACATTTGCCTCTAGCAAGCTTTGTTAAATTATTGTGAGCATCAAGGCACAAGAGAGGAAAGAGGCTGCCTGGAATTTTATTGCATATTTTCACATTACAGCATTTCAAGAACATGCAGGAGAAATAACACTGTGCTTTTGATATTTATACTTATATATTTACACTTATATATGTTATATTTATGAGGTTAAGACAGATGCCAGAAACTATTTCTTTGTATCAATAGCTAGGAGAGGTCAGAGGTAAAGGTGGTTGAGACAGATTTATTTTATGAAACAGCTTATTGTTGCCATGGATCGTATTCCATACAGCTGATATTAAATGAGACAAAGGGGGTTCTTCATTTAGATCCATTTTTTGATGAATTTTTAACTTTTCATATACTCACACATAAACAAGAATTGGCTAGTGTGCAAGTATTTCTGGTATACTGCAACAGGTTAAGAGGACATCAAATAAATTAACTCGAGATATGAAATAATAATTTGCCGATACACTTGAACATACGTATGAAGGTTATATTGCTTCTCCCTTATCAACAAATATGTTTTTATTTTCAGGTCTCTAACTTTCTCAAAATGTACATTATTGATAATGAAAAATCTGTCATGAAAAAAACAGAAATCATCATGTTACAACCATTTTGTAATGTGATATATGTAAAGTGTATAATCTCCAGTGATTGTCTATATAGTTCTAGCCTATTCAGAATGTCTTCTTTTTTGGAAGCTACTTTCCGTCCATACATCTTCTACCAACAAGAGCTGTGATGACAACATACACGTCATTTGTAGTAGATGAGAATTTTTTCACAGAATCAGAAATGGAAAGTACTCTTTAAGATGGTGGATAATACAAAATAAGAGCTTTGTAAATTTAATTTACGCTACAGGTCAAGAAAAAAACTACTGTAACATGCACTTATTCCTCATATATTTTAAATGATCCAAACTAATGTTTTCTCTATTTTCAAAATATTCAAAATTCAAAGTAATATTGTTTTAAACAAAGACCAGAATGCATTAAATCTCATTTTCAACTGCTTATTTTCTCATGATTAAGTATTCTGGAAACAACACATTCACAAAATCATGGCAAGGTTCCACAGAGAGACAAAATAGTCCATTAAACGCGAGTCCATTGTCCCAGAGAAAGTGTGTAGAAAAATCACATCAGCAGTTTTATGATGTACATAAGAAGGAGGCATATGAGAATCAAAGTAAAATTGACAAATAGTTCCTGAAGATTTCGACGGGCTTGTGGGTTCACTTCAATTGCGGAGGCTCTCCTCAAGGCAGAGCGGGTTATCTGCTGAACCTTATCCATGCTGATGCAAGCAGAGGTTATAAGAGGTATGAAGACAAGTGTAAGAGGTTGTAGAAAATGCAGAATGCTTCTGTTCTGTAGGAGATCTAATAAGGCAGGCAGAGGAAATGTGCAAAAGTAAAAAGTGAAGGAAATAAAAGTGCAGTGCTCAATACTACAGACATTATCATTAATTGAACAAAATAAGGGATGGAGAATTTATTATGTTAATTTGGATAAACAAAGTCAAAAATGCTGGCATTTTTCCCACTATTTTTGAGTTAATGGGTTGCTTGATTATTTGAAATATTTTGTGAACACTACTGTTTTCAGGAAGCAGTGGTATTAGTTGCAACATTTCTGGCAGCATGCATATCTTCACAAATACTGCTTTTTTTCATGAAATGCAGTATTCCCTGTCTAGGAAGGTGATTTAAAAAAAACAACCTTTAACTGACTTTTTCTTAAAGTTTCCTTATACCTTCTTCCTCAAGCTAGAGAAGTTCAATGCCTGAAAATGGTACAAACTTAGATATTTAGGAAATTGCATATTTCCATTACTTGGGAAAACCAAAATATTTCAAAACAATGTGGTGCAAGATAGTTCCATTGTTCCATCTCCTGTTTGAGAATTCTGCAACTTTGGAAGCCAATGGTTTTATACTTTTCATGATATAGTTAATTGTGTGATTCCCATGTAAAGCTTATTCAGCTCATGACATTCTGTGTCCAGCAGCATTCACTAAAGATTAAATGTATTAATGAGAGTTCCTAAAGATGTGCTGAAATGAAATTTGATCAGATTGCAGATGAAAGTTGACAAAGAGGATTATTTGCAGACTCAAAATAGGCTTCACAATTTGAAAACAAACCATTTCAATGGAAGTAAATTGTACTATTAAGTGAGAACTTTGTATCAGTTATGGAGGCGTGAGTTTGAGATCCAGTTTTGTTTCCTCCATGAACTGTGCAGTAGACTTTCTTTACTCCAAATTCCTAATTCACTTTCTCAGCAATATAACAGAATCAGTCAACCCAAATATATTTGAATGGATACACTGATTGCTTGATGGACTGTCTTTCCCTTAGTAATCTAATGAGTGAGAGTGGAGCTAACCCTGCACCCCCCCAGCCCCAAGGCAGGGAGAGGAAGCTCCATCCATGAGAACTGCTGGCCAATTGAGAAGCAGAGCTAGATGTCAATACTGGCCATTGCTGGGACGGTAAGGAAGTCTGAAGAAGGTGATAATGGATGCACGGTTTACAGGTAGGTTTGGCATTATTTGGTCAGGAAGAGGTCTGGGTCTTTGACAAATCAGGGAAGGGAGTGAGGGGTCAGGTATTAGAGGCCTGAGCAGGCAGCACAATGCAGTATAATCTTAGCTAGCCACCTGTTGTGTTATCTGTGCTCCTCTGCCTTCATGTATGTATAAAAGATTATGTGGATCTATGTAAATGTATTGTGATCTTTTAAACAAGGACACTTTACTAAGGAAAATGTACAGGGAACAACAGCAAAAATATTGGACCCGCAAAGAACTCAAATGGAGTCACAGTCTGAAGAATGTTCAAGGAGAGGTCACGTGGCTCAGTCTGAGTGGGATAGGATTATTGCATTTCTGAACCAAGAGAGACAGTATATAAAACCTGCTTGAGTAGCAAAAGTTCATTGTTCTTTCTGCTTGCAACGCCTTTTAGAAAATTAGTTGAGCTGAAAACTCACTTAAAGTCATCTTTTCCACTCAGGAAGATTTCCTGATGAGGATTTTCTTGGAATTTACCCCACTATCTGAAGCAAAGGGATTTCGGCCAATTAAAGCTGTTTCAGAATTATATTTCAGTGTTAGCAGCTTGTGTACGTGCAGAATAATTTTGGAATCAGACATCATTTGAGATTATATATTATTTACCTTTTCCTCCCTTGAGTTTAGCTATCACTTGGCCAAAGTACTTTCAGGTTAACTTTCTGAAGCGTTTTCATTGTTTTAAATTTCTCCGCAGTGTATTTTTTTTAAGCAGAGGAGATATATTTCTGCAACACCCAAACTATTTGTTAATAATCCCTGCGTCTTTGTTGAGAGTAGCTTTGTTTTTGTTAATAAGCAACGTATTTATTGTTGACAAAAGAAATTTGGTTGAGACCTCTTCTTACAAAGACTGGGAGCATGTAATTGACCATATCACTAACCAGGTTAAATGTAGAATTTGTTGCTGCCAGTGGAGGTGTGGATTTATAAAAACAGGCTCTCCTCCAACCTCAGTCAAAGCGCTTTTTAAAGCTACTTATTCCCATGAGGATGTCAGTTAGAGTTGGCTTCAGTTGCTTCATGATCTTATTGGTAATCCCTGAGATCTGTGTCAGTGATTGGCAGGAAGTCTTCCCAAAGCTGTGCGGTCACCAACATGAATGTGTCATAGAAATTCTGTGATTTTCTATGTACTTCCCAAAGGGCTGGCACTTTTCAAGTGAGATCTTGATACTAAATGATGCTGAATCTCATTTTTGGAAATGTGGATGAGTTTCCGACTCACATCATTAGTTACTTAATGGAAACACCCAAAGTTAAAAGTGGACTGATTATTGTCAAAGAGCTAAAAGAGATAAAAGGTACTCCAGATGCTGGAGAATCCGAGATAACAAGCATGGGGCTGGATGAACACAGCAGGTCAAGCAGCATCACAGGAGCAGGAAAACTTGACGTTTCGGGCCTAAACCCTTCATCAGAAAATTTTTTTTTTTTTTGTCACGGTTGGGGCCAAATTGGGAAGGCTTGAATGTGGATTGTAGTCCATTGGGGATGATCTGGTTCTGTAGGCAGGTACTAAGAAGGGTGATGTGGCTGTGGTACCTGGTTTGCTTCAGGACGTGGTCGAGCAGTTTCAAGGCCGAAGAGGTGATGAGAGAGTTGCAGTGGGAGAGAGATTCCCTGAGGTCTGTCCGGAGGGAGGAGGGTAACTTCTTCAGGGTAGGCATCCTTAGAAGAGGCTTCGCAGTGGGGTTAAAATTGTATCAGAGATAAAAGGTACTGCAGATGCTGGAGAATCCGAGATAACAAGCATGGGGCTGGATGAACACAGCAGGTCAAGCAGCATCACAGGAGCAGGAAAACTTGACGTTTCGGGCCTAAACCCTTCATCAGAAAATGATTCA
>JAHRHZ010000072.1:5965571-5993101 GCA_024137785.1 Ginglymostoma cirratum | reverse complement strand
CATTTTCTGATGAAGGGTTTAGGCCCGAAACGTCAAGTTTTCCTGCTCCTGTGATGCTGCTTGACCTGCTGTGTTCATCCAGCCCCATGATTGTCAAAGAGCTATCTCTTTTCCTGCAACCTTAAGCTGCAACTATAGAATGTGGCAATTCTAAACTAATTAAATTATTCAAATTTTTATTCTCAATATTATGAATTATTCTTCTTTGGCTTCCTTAAATTAATATGTTCTAAATTGAAAATAAGTAGCATTTAATTTACAAAACTGACATCTTGTCCTGTAATTTAAATTTAACATGACTGAAGGGACATCCATTTGATGGTTATCTTCATCTTAAATGAAGTGATTTTGGGCAGATTTGATACAGTTCCTAGCAAGTCACAACACAATCACTGAAATAATCTATTAAGACCAACATCTGCTTAAATTAGAAAAAGAACTGGGCAACCATTCAATCAGTTGATTAGTTGGTATGTTTCAAACTGATCATAAATTTCCATTTAATGTTGAAGATAGATGTACAAATTCAGTCTGATCTAAAAGATGATTTCTTGAGTTTTGGAACTTTGTAATGGAAGTATCAAAATACCTGCCTTCACATTTGTCTAAAAAATTATATGGATCCATATAATTGCATTGTGATCTTTTAAACAAAGGACACTTTACTCAGGTGTGGACTCGATGGGCTGAATGGCCATTTCCACACTGTAGGGATTTTAAGATTTCACGACTCTGAAAAGCAGCAGCCAAAAATATTTTTAAAAAGCCACAGCAGAAAGAAAGTTGCACCCTGACTAGGTTAAAAATCATTTTCCAAAGTTGCAAGACGTTTTCTAGAAAGTAAACGTCACAATGAAATCAAATCTAACATACAAGAGTTTACAAATTGGTACAATTCGTTACAAACAAAATTACAGTTCAGGTACGGACCTTAATCGAGTTGTTAGCAATCTCGTAATTTATTCTGAAATACTGTATTTCACACCTGCACCAACATTCTTTTCTGTATTCCAGTTAAAAGTAATTTACACACTTTCATACATGATCAAGGAGAAACGAGCTTTTTAACAGAACCGATAACACTACTCAGTGAACCAATAGATATACTTTTTTTCTACTGGGGCCTGACAGTTGGAATGAATAAACTGAGAAGTCTAAAGTGGATTGGAAATGTTAAGAATGGTGTCATCCGCACAACAGATCTTTCTTTCTGATTTATGTTGAAGGGCTTGTCTTTACTCTTTGAAGAAAACTCTTGACAGCGATCTATTTATAATTATTGTCTGAATTTATTTTATCCTTGCATTTTTGTCTCTATTTTCAAGGTCAGACAAAGTCAATTCATTTGAATTTGTATCTATATAAATGAAAAATGTGATTTGGCTTTGCAAATAACTTGCTGTGATTTTCCAAACAAGCTAAATGGTCAGGCAGCAGTTGGGAAGCCCAGTTCTAAAGGACATATTACTATGACATTGGATTCACTTTGTGGTGCCTTATGTGACAGAAATATGTATGTGAGCTGATTAGCTGTAGACAGAAGTTATCTGGCACTTTCCCGTTATGTGATAGAAGTTATTAATAGATATGACATTTAGGTGGACAAACCAGATATTATTTTTAAAATAAGCCAACAAATGTCCTCACCTAGATAAATATATTCAAATCATTACATTATTTATTTAATGTAACTCAAATTAGATCTTTTTTTTAATGAACCATTGAATCAGAGGTGGTCAATCTATTTGTGTTGAATGGTCTTCGTGATCTATTGAAATTTGAGATTATAGTGCTACAGTGCTTTGCTTATGATCATAGTTGATCTGATCCTGGCTTGAACTCTACTTTCCAATAATACAATTCAGCTATCCTCAAAGTAGTGGCAGGCGTTTACATGACATAGTACACTCTATAAAAATTAGGAATGACACAAGGTCACCCACCAAATATAGTATAATTTATTGTGATCCATTTATGCTGTGACCAGCTGTCCTGAGTAGGGCATCCTTTTGATAAATAAGGATAGAATAGTTTCTCCTTTGATTGTCATTCTACATTAGACTGCTACTGAGTGTGCTGTAGTTATTATCTGTTTTTACAGAGAAAAGTAATTCATTTTTATTAACTTACATAGACTGTAATGTTTCTGCTGCCATTCAAGCACTCAATTAAAAAAATGTATAGCATAAAGGAGATTTGAATAATTTTTTTTAAAATTGGAGAACCTAACAGCAGTTTCAGTACTAAGCAATTCGGGGCTTTCAGAAGAAAGGTCGCTGTGAAGGTCACACTCTCTGCATTTCATATCTCATCATTTTACCCATTGCTAGATAAGCTCGACAAATTGCTCTTAAAGTTCATTTTGAGATGATAATCATTTAAAGGAAATGCCATACATAGAGAAATAATTTGTGGCCTATTATTAAAGACCTCAGGTAAGGTAGCTTCTTCAAAAACTCACCCGGCTTCTTCCAACCATTTTTTATATGTATACACAATTGCACAGTGAAGAGTAGTGTAACAAATCTTCATGCATTAAAGTATAAATAGCTGTAGCTGTTCTTTGAGTGTATTTTTGATATCGACAGGGAAGAGATTCACACATTTTCTAAGACTAGCCAGGGGAACATTTACTTTAACTTACATGACTGATCTTTATCATGGTTGCCAAGTTAATTAAACTAACTGTCAATTAATATTGTGTTTTTCAAACAAGATTTTTTTATGCGGCTAAATGACAAAAAAGACTACTTACGAAACCTAAGGCAGAAACTTGTTTTGTCCTCCAACAGTGATACTGTTTTGTCAAAAGTTTGAAGTGAAGCAATAGTGCTCGGTAAAAAAACATTGCATTGAGATCCTAGTGCTGGCTTATTTATTGAAAATGTAAATTTGAATTCAATGTTACAGTGATAGCGGAATAGACATCTGTTTGGAAGACAAAAACCACTTCTTACAGGCAAACAGTGTACAAATGAAAAAATCATCATTGGGATCCTCCTAATCATTGCGTTCATTTATGGTTCTTCTTTGGTTCCTGACATTATCTTCAATACACTCATTGCCCAGTCCTCTGGCTTTCTGACCATCGTCTTAGCCAGGAAATAAAACCATTTGTATCCTGGTTGCCCTACTTTTGTCCAGGCTGAGTTTCTGACCATACGTCCTCCCCACACAATTAATATCTGCTTCTAATGTTCAGCTATTCATTTGTCAACTCCAGATTTGACCATTGCAGTGTTAACTTGGAAGCTCTCCTTTATCTTCAATTCCTGTAAACCATGTGCTTAAACTTCCAAACTCATCTGCTCATACCCAATGTCACATCAAATTCAAGGTTCTTATCGCCATGTCTTCATTAACCTCATCTAGTTTCCTCTTCTTTCATGCCCACATTCATTCCTGCCTTTTAAAAGTCTTCTAATTTATTTCATAGGTCTGACTCTGTATTAATCTTTGTCTTTGACTTCTTACCCATAACACTTCATTTATAAATGGCGTTCTAAGAAATCTAGGAGTGAAGTACAATCTTTTTTCTTTCCCTCTGTGAAAAGTTTTTTTTGGGGGCCCTGGTTGGACAGGATGTGAGCAGATTGAAAGAATTTAGATTTGCTTATTTTACAGCATGTTATCACCACCATGGGACTTGAGAAGAACATTTGAAGTGGATGTATAGAGTCACAAATGTTTAACAGCTGGCTACATTCAGTGCCATATGACCTAAATCACAGTAACACAATGACCGGAATGCAGATACTACTCTGCTGATAATTCTGTCACACGCTCTTTGTGGAGCGTGTTTACTTCCTAAGGTTCCATTACTGCACAGAATGTGATCTAACAGTGAAATTATTCAGGACACTCTGCCAACCAATATTTTCATTCCTTATTATAAATAAAGGATTCAAAAAATTTAGAAGCATTGTTGAGACATTATTTTAAAGTGGAGTTTTCATTCTGAAATGAATCACTAGTCTATGCCACAAAAAAGCAGACCACTATTTTTAAATCAGATATCAGAGCGTCTACTGTTTATTTTTGTAATAAAAGGTACAAATCAAAACATCATTTTGGAAGTTGAGCACTTTTACTGCTTTAGGGCTCCTTATTATGGTGAAAATTAAACTGATATATAGTGCATTATGATCATTAACAGGCAAGTTAAGCACTATATTTAATTAAATCACTAACTTAAATAGTTCTGGAAATCTTGGCTATCTTGGCTTCATTAAATTTGCTAGCACAGATTTTTTGATTAACAAATAGGAGTTAAGCACAAAGATGAATACCATAAATAAAACAAAAATGCTGGAATTATTCAACAGGTCTTACAGCATCTGTGAAGAGAGAAATAGAGTTACTTTTTCATGTTGATGACATTCCATGAGAACTCTGAAAGGTTATTAACTTGAAATGTTGTGGGGCTCTACTAATCCAGAACCACAGGATAATGATTTGGGGATGGGGTTCAAATGCCACTATGGCAGATGGTGACATTTAAATTTAATAAAATCTGGGATTAAAAGCTAGTCTAACTGTGACCAGGCAGTTGTCATTCAAAAAACCCACCTGCCTTTCATATATCCTTTATATTATCATCCACATCTACTTTCCTTTGGTCATCCAGCCTATACAGGACTCCAGAAATACCACAATGTGTTTGACTCTTAACTACCAGTTAAAGGGCAACAGGGGATGGGCAACAAATGCTGGTTTTTCAGTGATACTGACATCCCATACACGAATAAAGAATTAATAACAGAAAATATAACTCACTTTCATTCATAAGACCAAGCTTTCCATTTCAACAGTTCTAGAAACTTTCTTGCACTCAATGTTTTCGTGACAGTCCCAGAAAAAAACACAATGTCAAACTATCAGTGGTTCTACAGTATTGATGACGTTTTGTTTTTGTTCTACCATTAATTTTTCATAAGCTCAATTTGATATATGTATCTTGAGCAGTGAAACATACATTTTAATAGTACACCTGGTGCCGGTACTGGAGAAAGTGGGGCTGTGTTGTTGGGATAGGCTACACCTGAACCATGCTGGGTCCAGTGTTCCATTAAGCTGCTAAGTAGGGAAATTGAGAGAGTTTAAAACTAATTAGTGAGACAAAGGAATCAAATTTGAGAAGCTATGGTAAAACAAAGTAAAGACAAGGTGAGAGAGAAAAGTATTTATGCAGAGAATGATAAACGGACCATGACAGGTATTGGTAGTGAATACAAATCTAACAATAAATCAACAGATAAGGCTGGAGGTTACAAAAGTAACAAAAGGGGGAAACTAAAGACTCTGTATCTGAGTGCATGTGGCATTTGAAATAAAATAGATAAGCTGCCATCACAAATAGAAATAATTAAGTATATCTGATAATCATCGCAGAGACATATCTGCAGGATGCAGGCATGGTTCGAGTAGAGATGATAAATGATAAAGATAGGAATCACTTGTAAGAGTGGTGTACAGTCCCTTCCAATGGTAACCACATGGTGGAATGGAGTATAAAGAAAGAAAAAATGGAAGCTTATCAGAAAGGTAAAGCAATGATCATGAGAAATTTTAATCTAAGTATAGATCAAAGAAATCATATGGTGGTCTAAATGAAGAGTTCATACAACATTTTCAGGATAATTTCTTAGAATGTTGTGAATTGTTTAAGTACTGCCTCTGGGTGACTCAAAGAGGAAGCCAATGTCAGTTGGAAGTGATCCGAATTTTGATAATGACAGTAATAAACGAAAGGTTTTCAAATGAAGTGGGAAGCTGACAATTTTTATTGCCCCAGGAGTTTTTTGCCAAATTATTTGGGTAGTGTTCTGGAGATTAATTCCTGAAAAGAAGTAGAAAAGCAACAGAGCAGAAGGTATATACTGGGATTCTATGGTGAGTTAGATCACTGATTTAATTATTTAGTGAGGAGGAAAAGCAAACACTGAGAGGTACCAACTGATGCTGCTGCCTGCTCTCCGACCCCAAACTGAATCAGCACGAGGAGCTGGGAGGAAGTGTGAGAGGAAGTGGCTGGTGCAGCATGGGATATAGTAGTTGCTTTTAAAAATGATTTAATGTGAAATAAAAGTGGGTCAGCCTGCCCATGTGTTGCCATATGTGTGCAGAACACAGTGACATCAGCAGCGCGTGTGTGAATGCATTCTGATCCTGTCATTGGCTAGCTGATGTCATTTTGTGTTCAGAGCATTTAATCAAAAATCACACGACACCAGGTTATAGTCCAACAGGAGAAACAAGCTTTTGGAGTCTCGCTCCTTCTTCAGGTCTCAGTGAGAGGGTTGGCATCATACAAAGAATTTATAAGCAAAAGATCAAAGGGTCATAGAACTGATGCAAATGTATTGAACAAACCTAAGATGGCTGTTAAATCATTAATCAGTTAGGAAGGATTAATATGCGTTGAGTGTCCAAGCAAAGCACAGGCTATATTCGAGCTGTATCGTAAAACACGGTAAGATTAATTAATGACCTCAGAGGCAGACACCCTGAGGTAGCAGCGATCTAATGATTGTATTGTACATTCGGTTTGTAGAAATGGAGAGTATGCCCTGTAAAACCTCAATAATAATGGCATGAAAACAGAGCTAGTTATAGTGAACTGGCAATTTAGGTTAGCGGGTAGGTCAATAGAAATGCAATTATAGACATTTAAGGACATATTTCAGACTTCATGGGATAGATACAATTATGCAATTATGCAAGCAGGATTGAGCCACTTTGGCATGTCAAGTGAGGCACTATCAGGTTGGTCATGATCTTAGTGAATGATAGAGCAGGCTTGAAGGACCAAGTGGCCAGCCGCTGCTCCTAATTTGATGCTGTAAATTTGACAACCCTTTCAGACATGCCTGCTGTACATTGGCACTAACACATCAATATAGTAAATGCCTTATTATATTATGTAGGTGATAGTAATTATAAAGTGATATTCATTTTTATATGCTGTAATCTCACTGCTTTTTGCAGTAGTTTATTGGCAATTTGTTCACAGCTGTTTACTTTCCTGGTGCTTCGACTCAGGAATCGGAGTTGTCCAATTCTCCTTTCGTTTATTCATCTAGCTATCTGTGCTTTTCACTAAAACACAGCCTTAGGTTGATTTCACATTTATCTCTGAAACGCGAAATGAGTTTAACTATTTTTCATAACATTGCAGTTGTTCAAAAAAAGAATATTAAACATGTTCAAGATATGTTGAATACATAGCTTGTGGAAGATGCATCAGCATATGAAACTTGGCTCACTAGTCAAGCATTACAAATAAAAACCAGTTTAAGATTTTATTAGCTGTGAATACTTAGTTCACCATTAGGCTTTTGTGTTTTATTGCATTTTTCTCCAGATCCCAAGACACACATTAAAATCCAAGCATAACCAGTAAGAAAAATTCACAGGCAAGGGATAAATATATGGACACCAGACATATGGAGAACAAGTTTTGTGTTGGTGAATTTAAATAGGGGTACTAATATGAAATTTTGTGGACAATTCATAATATTGGCATATATAATTGTTCTGAATTCAGAACAATTCTTGTCCCTGTCTTGTACCACCTAATCTCAAATAACAGTTTTTAGAACTCCTTGGGAATTCATTGCATTTTCCACCCAGGCATCCTTGTTCTAATGAGCATTCACAGAGGCATAAGAAACTCATGGCTCTGTCTGACTTCAATGTTTCTAAAGTCAAATTTCTTGGACATGTCTAAAATGTCATTAAGAAAATGCTTTGAAATGCTAAAGTGAAATTAGAACATTGATCCAAAACTGCAATATATTATTCTTTAGAAATAGATTCCAATTCAACATATTTTCCATTCTATTTATTGTAGCCTATATGGCAGAACCTGCGGCAAGGTATTTTTCGCTAGGCAGTGGGGGAATTATAGATTTTTAAATGTCTTATTAATAGCATAGCATGCATCATTAATATTCAGCTCCCATCTTACCAAACCCACCAAACATCACAAATTCTTGACCAGGAAGCCAGAGAGGGTAGCTGGCAAATTCAAGTTGTCATATGCTCCAAAGGGCACTTGGCACCAACATCTCAGGCATGCTCTGTGGTCACTGGTCTCTCCACAGCCCAGCATCCACAGACATTGGAATTTGACATGCTGGCCTCTATGAGCCCTCATGGCACTTTCCCAGTCCACTGCACCTCAGGCTGTACTGGCAACTATCATTATAATGCTGCTGGAAGGCAACTGCGCATCCCACCTCATGGACTGGATCAGGCTGTATCCCTGAGATCTCTCTCCCTTTCCGCAACATCTCTGTTCCCATTTATGGCAATAGGCTGGCCATCAATATCCACTATAAACCACTGACTCCCACAGTTGTCTGGACTGTACATCCTCGCACCCTGCTTCCTGTAAAGACTCTATTCCATTTTCCCACTTTCTCCATCTCTGTTGCATCTGTTCAGATGATGCCAGCTTCCACAAGGCCACTTTCTTCTTCAACCGAGGATTCCCTGTTACTGTGAATGACAGAGCCCTCAGCTATGTCCAAACCATTTCTCACACTTACCCTTACCACCTCTCTACCCTCCAACACCGACAGGGTCCTTGGGCCTCACTTACCACCCCATCAGTATCCACATCTAAAAGATCATAAGCCACCATTTCTGCCACTTCCAGAAACACATTCCCCTCCCTCCCTTGTCAGTTCCCTCGGGGACACCTTGGTTCACTCCTCCTCCATTCCCAATTCCCTCCCACAGCCCCACAGCACCTTCCCAGCCAATCGCAGAAGGTGTAACACCTGCCTGGTTACTCCTCCCTCCCCTCTATCCAAGACCCAGACACGCCTTTCAGGTGAAGCAATGATTTACCTGAACTTCACTCAATCTAGTTGACTGTATTCGTTGTTCACAATCTCGTCTCCTATATGTTGGGGAGATGAAACACAGACTGGGCGACCAGTTTGTAGCACACCTACATTCTGTCCATAAAAATAACCCTGATCTTCCAGTTGTCTGCCACTTCAACACACTACCATGCTTCCTGGCCAACATCTCTGTCTCAGGTTTGCTGTAATACAGTGAAGTTTTGTGCAAGTTTTGTCCCCCTCCACCCACACATCAACGAATACCGGTCACGCTTGGACATTGAGCAGTTTTTCCACCAGCTCCGCCTCCATGCTTACTTCTTCAACTGTGAACCTAACCCTCCCTCTACTGACCCCTTCTCCCACCTCCAACACAAGCCCTCCTCCTGGATACCACCCCAAGGCCTCCTACCCTCCCTTGACCTTTTCATCTCCAACTGCTGTCAAGACATCAATTGCCTCAACCTCTGCACCCCTCTCACCCGCTCCAACCGCTCCCCCGCAGAACATGCAGCCCTCCGCTCCCTCCGCTCCAATCCCAACCTCACCATAAAACCCATGGACAAGGGAGGCGCAGTTGTAGTATGGCGCACTGATCTCTACATTGCTGAGGCCAGGTGCCAACATTCCGACACCTCCTCCTACCGCCCCTGGATCATGACCCCACCCCGAGCACCAAACTATCATCTCCCAAACCATCCACAACCTCATCACCTCAGGTGACATCCCACCCACCGCCTCCAACCTCATCGTTCCCCAACCCCGCACCGTCCGCCTCTATCTCCTTCCCAAAATCCACAAACCTGACTGCCCTGGTCAACCCATTGTCTCCGCCTGCTGCTGCCCCACCAAACTCATTTCCACCTACCTAGACTCCGTTTTCACCCCCTTGGTCCAGGAACTCCCTACCTATGTCTGTGACACCACCCACGCCCTCCACCTCCTCTAGAACTTCCAATTTCCCACTCCCCAACACCTTATTTTTAATATGGACGTCCAGTCCCTATACACATGTATTCCCCATGCAGATGGCCTAAAGGTCCTCCGCTTCTTCCTGTCCCGCAGACCTGACCAATCCCCCTCCACTGACACCCTCATCCGCTTAGCCAAACTCGTCCTCACCCTCAACAATTTCTCTTTCAATTCCTCCCACTTCCTACAGACAAAGGGGGTAGCCATGGGTACCCGCATGGGCCCAAGCTATGCCTGCCTCTTTGAAGGATACATGGAACAATCCCTCTTCCGTACCTACACTGGCCCTAAACCCCACCTCTTCCTCCGTTACATTGATGACTGTATCGGCACCGCCTCGTGCTCCCACGAGGAGCTCGAACAGTTCATCCACTTCACCAACACCTTCCACCCCAACCTGAAGTGCACCTGGACCATCTCTAACACCTCTCTCTCCTTCCTGGACCTCTCTGTCTCCATCTTGGGTAACCACCTAGAAACCGATATCCATTTCAAGCCCACATACTCCCACAGCTACCAAGAATACACCTCCTCCCACCCACCTTCCTGCAAAAATGCCATCCCCTATTCCCAGTTCCTTTGCGTCCGCTGCATCTGCTCCCAGGATGAGGCATTCCATTCCCATACATCTCAGATGTCCTCATTCTTCAAGGACCGCAACCTCCCCCCCGCAATGGTCGAGAACGCCCTTGACCATGTCTCCCGCATTTCCCGCAACTCATCCCTCACACCCCATCCCCGCAATAACAACCAAAAAAGAATCCCCCTCGTCCTCACGTACCACCCCACCAACCTCCGGATCCAACGCATCATCCCCCGACACTTCCGCCATCTGCAATCTGACCTCACCACCAAAGACATTTTTCCTTCCCCACCCTTATCTGCTTTCCAGAGGGACCACTCCCTCCGCGACTCCTTTGTCTGCTCCACACTCCCCTCCAGTCCCACCACACCCGGCACTTTTCCCTGCAATCACAGGAAGTGCTACACCTGCCCCCACACCTCCTCCCTCACCCCAATCCCAGGCCCCAAGAAGACTTTCCACATCAAGCAGATGTTCACCTGAACATCTGCCAATGTGGTATACTGCATCTGCTGTACCCATTGTGACCTCCTCTACACCAGGGAGACCAAGCAGAGGCTTGGGGACTGCTTTGCAGAACACCTGCGCTCAGTTCGCAACAAACAATTGCACCTCCCGGTCGTGAACCATTTCAACTCCCTCTCCCATTCCTCAGACGACATGTCCATCCTGGGCATCCTGCAGTGCCACAGTGATGCCACCCGAAGGCTGCAGGAACAGCAAATCATATTCAGCCTGGGAACCCTGCAGCCCAATGGTATCAATGTGGATTTCACAAGCTTCAAAATCTCCCCTCCCCCAACCGCATTCCAAAACCAGCCCAGCTCGTCCCCGCCTCCCTAACCTGTTCTTCCTCTCACCTATCCCCTCTTTCCACCTCAAGCTGCACCCCCATCTCCTATCTACTAACCTCATTCCGCCCCCTTGACCTGTCCGTCCTCCCTGGACTGACCTATCTCCTCCCTACCTCCCCACCTACACTCACCTTTACTGGCTCCATCCCCACCTCTTTGACTTGTCTGTCTCCTCTCCACCTATCCTCTCCTCTATCCATCTTCCATCCGCCTCCCCCTCTCTCCCTATTTATTTCAGAACCCCCTTCCCCTCCCCCATTTCTGATGAAGGATCTAGGCCCGAAACGTCAAGCT
Organism: Ginglymostoma cirratum; assembly: GCA_024137785.1. Lineage (NCBI taxonomy): Eukaryota > Metazoa > Chordata > Chondrichthyes > Orectolobiformes > Ginglymostomatidae > Ginglymostoma > Ginglymostoma cirratum. The sequence goes on along the minus strand of JAHRHZ010000072.1, from coordinate 5,981,546 downwards.
TTCCTGCTCCTATGATGCTACTTGGCCTCTTCTCTGCCTCTTCTCTCTCTGTGAGCTCCATCTCTATCTATTATTTACTGGTTTCTTTCCACAGATGCTGCCGGACCTGCTGAGTTTCTCCAGCAGTTTCTGTTTTGTCTCTGGGATCTTTACTCACTGTTATGGAGCTCACTCACTCTGAGTCTATCTGGATGCTCTCAGCATACCTGTTTTGCGTTGCCTTGCCTTGTTTTGTACACTTTGTTCCTTTAGCCAGAGCTACTACACTCATAGTACTTCTAATTTTGAAGAAGACTCATATTGTCATTTTGGATTTGAAACTCTAACTCTGTTTCTCCCTTAACAGATGCTGCCAGACCTGCTGGGTTTCTATGTTTCATATTACTACCGTATCACATTGCTATTTAGTGCAGGCACAAAGGCAGGAGCTTATCATGGGTGTCAGCAGGCCTGGAATTTAGAAGGTGAAGGGGTGGTCTGATTGAAGTTTTCAAGAGATTAACAGGAAAAGACAGTGTGGATAAAGATAAACTATTTCCACTGGTTGGAGATTCTGGAACTAAGGGCCACAATCTGAGAATTAGGGCTGGACCATTCAGAAGAGATGTTAGGAAGTACTTCTACAAAGGATGTTGGATCTTTGGAAATCTCTTCCACAATCAGCACTGAAATCAGATTCAGTTGTTCATTTTAAATCTGAGATAAATACATTTTTGTTAAGTAAAGGTATTAAGAGATATAGTTCAAAGACCCGTGTGTGGAGTTAGGCCACAGATCAGATATCATCTCATTGAGTGGTGGAACAGGCTCATTCAGCGAGGGGCTGAATGGCCTACTCCTGTTCTAATGTTCCTAAGTAGCAGAGGGCTGGTGCCAAAGGGTCTATACAGGAGCATGAGGCATGCTGCAATGTGGAGGAGGAGAAAAACAGAAAGGGAATATAATGGAAATGAAATTCCAGTGTTCCTCTGCTTTCCCTGGAAAGTCCTGTTTAATTTATAGTGTCTGGTAGTTGGCAGCAATGATCAGTACAGACAGCAATGCATGTATATCTTCTGTGGCTGGCAGCAATGAGCGTCAGCATATATTCTAATAAATCCATGACTTCGGTGCTTAACTGAAAGTTTATGAAGGAAAAATATCTGTTGCTATTCAGTGGAAAATTCTTGGCAGTAAAAATTGTTTGGATTCTTTTAGAACTCCAAGCACTACAGAAGTATTCTTTGATATTGAGTTAATTTGCACAGTGAAAAATTCATTATCGAAACAACACTAAAGTTTTGATCTCTCATAGAAAAGTAAAGGAAAATGACTGAGAATAATGAGGCATTGGAATAGGTAGGCAGATGGGATTTGGGCGACTGTTCGTGTAGAGAATGAATTAAATAGCTCACTTCTATATTGTAACTTCTTCCTAATCCTGTATAGCTTGCAGTTTTATGTAAAATGTTTTCTTATTTCGTAACTGTAACTGCTGTTGGTATGAAAGGTGAATACGAGAAAGTTAATTCACTTAAGTAATAACAAAAAACCTACTTGATCACAAATTTATATTACGCATCGTTTACTATCATAATGAAAACAATCTGTTTTGAAATTGCAATGGATAAAATGCTTCTGATTCACTGTTTGAAACATCAGAATAATGATGGCTTCTGTCATGCTGCATCTTCCATTCTGAGTTGTCTAGAATATTTGGTTTATTTATTATTGCCCCATCGCTCAAATTCCATTCTTGGGTTACACAGTGTCTCTGTTGTAATCATGGTAGAAAGAGGATTTGTCTCAACCCTCTACTGTATCGTCATGACTGAACTAATTGCTGGTGTTTGCTTCCATTTCTCACTCTCTTCCTGACAGGGACATTACTTGGCCTTGGTTTAGAAATGCACAGAGTGTGGATTGATAAGCATGAATCAAACTAGAGCGCAGTTGTAAATAACTCACTCATCATTATACACTTTGACTTAAGTGTTTCATATGCGGTTTCATTTTCTATAGCGACCATTTCTGTAAAAGGCTAATATCAATTACAGATATGATAGGATATTAACTCTATAAAGATGCCTGTGCTGTGAAACATATTTGTATTTTCATTCGCAGGCCTTTAGTGCTACAAGATTATCCGAAATTCTGTCAGCATGAGGTGAACAGCACAGTCAGGTTATGGGAACCTGAATTATGAAAATCTTAAATTACTGTTGGCAATTTTATCTTTAACAACTACACCTGAAGCCCAGACTTGGTTACAATTGTTTTATGGTCAAAACTTCACTTCTGGGATTTTTTTTCTCACATTGCAAATAACATCAATGTACAAATTAAGAGGAAATTGCATCAGACTCAGCTTCCATTGCAGGATCTTAACAGGAGAGTGCACTTGAGAACCCATCATAGAAATTTGTTTGCTCAATTTATGACATTTCCAAATTTCTGCTAATAAATATTGCCAGAAATTCAGGAGTTACAGGAATCAGATGTGCGTTCCTTCTCCGATCTATGCATTTTACATTTTACCCCATGAATCTCTATATTTGCTATTTTTCTGCAGTTATGATTGCTCAGCATTGTTATTAATAGCTGTAATTCAAGTGGAAATAAACTTGACCTTTTGGACAGAATTTTATCACTGACTTTGGAGCCCCAGTGTTGGGGAATGAAATTGAGGATTGTGAGCCTGCTTTTAGAATGGAAATGAGGAGACATTTCTTCAGCCAGAGAGTGGTGGGCCTGTGGAATTCATTGCCACGGAGCGCAGTGGAGGCCGGGACGTTAGATGTCTTCAAGGCAGAGATTGATAAGTTCTTGATCTCGCAAGGAATCAAGGGCTATGGGGAGAGTGCGGTTAAGTGGAGTTGAAATGCCCATCAGCCATGATTAAATGGCAGAGTGGACTCGATGGGCCGAATGGCCTTACTTCCACTCCTATGTCTTATGGTCTTCTGGTCTTTACCGGTAGCAGGACCAGCTCAGCAATAAAAAAGATGTGGGCTTCTAAAACGCTGCCTCTGGCTTCACAGTCCAACTAGGATGGATTCCTGATGTTGCAAGCCCAATCAAAGGGTCAACAGCAGTAGAGCTTTTGTGGCCCCACTGAGAAATGTGGACACCGTGAGGCAGGTTGAGGCTCAAGGGAGTGCATCAATAAGGAGGCATCCTTGGAAAGGTAAGTATCATATTAAAATATCAAGTGTCAAGCGGGTACATAAGAACATAAGAACTAGGAGCAGGAGTAGGCCATCTGGCCCCTCGAGCCTGCCCCGCCATTTAATAAGATCATGGCTGATCTTTGTGAGACTCAGCTCCATATACCCCCCCCACTCACCATAACCCTTAATTCCTTTACTGTTCAAAATTTTATCTAGCCTTGCCTTAAAAACATTCAGTGAGGTAGCTTCAATGGCTTCACTGGGCAGGGAATTCCACAGATTCACAACCCTTTGAGTGAGGAAGTTCCTCCTGACCTCAGTCCTGCATCTGCTTCCCTTTGTTTTGAGGTGATGCCCTCTAGTCCTAGTTTCATCTGCTAGCGGAAACAACCTCCCTGCCTCCATTTTATCTATTCCCTTCATAATCTTATATGTTTCTATAAGATCTCCTCTCATTCTTCTGAATTCCAATGAGTATAATCCCAGTCTATTCAGTCTCTCCTCATAATCCAACCCTCTCAACTCTGGAATCAACCGAGTGAATCTCCTCTGCACCCCTCCAGTGCTAGTATGTCTCTTCTCAAGTAAGGAGACCAAAACTGCATACAGTACTCCAGGTGTGGCCTCACCAGGACCCTATATAGCTGCAGTAGAGCCTCCCTATCTTTAAACTCCATCCCTCGAGCAATGGCAGACAAAATTCCATTTGGCTTTTTAATCACCTGCTGCACCTGCAATCCCATCTTCAGCGATTCATGCACAAGGACACCCAAGTCCCTCTGCACAGCAGCATGCTGCAATTTTTTACCATTTAAAACATAGTCCATTTTGCTGTTATTCCTACCAAAATGGATGACCTCACATTTAGGTCTCTCTGGTTGACCCTTTGCGCCTGCAGGGGCAGTCTTCCTTGCCTCTGGCCCCCTCATTGGGACATGAAGCTTCCAGTCTCGATGGTCACATGATCAGTCTCTGGGAGGTCCACCTCTTTGTATCTGGCAGCTGGTTCCCCTCACCCGCCGACTTCCCCAACATAACAGGGGTTGACTTCCCTGTCAACAAAATGCCAGTGGGGAAGTCATCCTTAATAGAGCTTTCAATTATTTACATTGACTGCCCACCTCTTTTTGGTGGGCAGCTGATCTGCATCTGGTCTCACTGGTTTGAAACCGCTGCAATGGCGGGAATGCCTTAGGTCCTGAGGGCCACCTCCTCCCATCCCACCAGGAAGTTCCTGTCTCTTGGCTCCTGGATGACCTATAAGCTTGGAGTCATTTTGAGAAGTCTGATTCTTTGATGTATATATTTTAAATTCTCAAATAGTATATTTGTCCAAAATGTTGTATTTGAAAAATAAATGTTCAGTTCTAATTAAACTCTTGAAAAACATTTAAGGCAAATATTCTACTTGAGTAATTTTTTTTGTAAATATAGAATCCTTATTTTAACCCCATTTGCTCAAAGGAAATGATGCTGATTGGTGAATTAAAATGTCTACACCAAATGTTTCTTCTCTCGTGAGTTTAAACAACAAGCAGCATCAGGTCAGAAACACGCAAACTAAATAAATTTTTTTTTTAATTTTTGAAGACCTTCTTGTGATCAAGTGCCAATGTTGGGTTTCCTTTGCGCTGTCTTTCTCCCCCCCTATCTTTGGGCAGAACGGCTCAATTGGGTAACACTATTGATGTAGTATACATAGATTTCCAAAAGGCGTTCGATACAGTGACACACAACAGATTTGTGAGGAAAGTTATTGCCACTCTCCCTTTTATCCCATAACCAATGTGGAGACAAAATTGACTAATTGATTGGAAGCCGAGGGAAATGTTGAATGAATTCTTTTTTCAGGCTGGAGGAAGGTTTGTAGTGGAGTTCCGAGGGTTCAGTATTGGGACAGTTGCTTTTCCTGATATATTTGAATAGTATAGATCTTGGTTTGCAGGGGAATGTTTTAAAGTTTGCAGCTGAACAAAACAATGAAGAATTGTAAACTAAAAGGAGGACAGTGTAGAACTCCAAAGGGACATTGACGAATTGGTGGAATGGGCAGAGAACTGGTAGATAAAGTTAAATGCAGAGAAGTATGAGCTGACATATTTTGGTAGGAAGAACATTGAAAGACAACATAAAATAGGTTTTTCAATTCTAAAGGGGTTGCAGGAGCAGAGAGGTGCAGATACCTATGTGCACCTATGTAGGCAGACAGGTAGAGAGAGCATTATGTGAATCATATTATCCATGCTGTTATTAATAGGAACATAGAGTGGAAGAGCAAGGAGGTTATGCTGAACTTGTACAAGACGTTAGTCAGACCTCAGCTAGAATATTGCGTGCAGTTTTGGGCACTGGATTATAGGGAAAGAAGTGAACACATTGGATACAGGGTAGAAGAGGATTGCGAGAATGGTTCCAGGGATGAGAAACTTCAATTATGAAGATAGAGTGAAGGACTTGGGATTGTTTTACTTGGTGATCAGAGGCTATGGGGAGATTGATAGAGGTTTTAAAAATCAGGAGTGGACTGGATAGAGTAGATAGCGAGATATGGTTCACATGAGAAAAAGCCTTTTCACTCAGTGAGTAGTTATGATCTGGAATTTACTGCCTGGAAGTGTGGTGGAGACACTTTCAAGTGAGGCATTGAAGAAGGTATTCATACGATTATTTGGAAAACAAAATTTGTGCAAGGATGTGGGGACAAAGTGGAAGCTTGCCGCTGGATACCGTTGTTCATTTGAACAGCGGACGCAGGTGCAATAGGCCGCGTGTGAGTCAATAATCAACGCATGTGCTAATGTCCCTGCAGGTTTCAGATACGTGAAAAAGATTTTCAGTTTCTACATAAAGTGTGAGAGATAAAATGGCCAAGCCCTATTGCTGAGGGGTTTATGACTTTAAGCCTGCCTCAAAGTTGTTGAGTTGAAATTCAGGGCATATAATTTTTAATTTCAACAACTGTGCCTGTGGTCTCCAGAAGGTCATCCCCAGCCAATTCTTTCTTGGGACGTGAGCATCTCTGGCAAGGCCAGCATTCATTGTCCGATCCTAACTACCCATGAGAAGGCAGTTTTGTGACACCTTGTGGAACTACTGAAACATTTGGTGAAGTAGACCATCTAGTATTAGAGAGCGAATTCCAACTTTTTGACTCAGTGACAGTGAAGGCAGAGTTGTAAAATTTAGGTCAGGAGAATATGAGGCTTGGATGGGAACTTGCAGTTAGTGGTGGTGTTCTCATATATCCTTCCATTGGTCCAAGTCAGGATTTGAAAGGTGCTGCTGAAGGATCCTTCATGAGTTCCTGTGAAGCATCTTGTAAATGGTAAACATTGCTGCCACTAATGTTGTGATGTTATCTGGCCAATAGCCCTGTGATGCTGGGGACATCACAAGGAGGCTGAGATGAAACATACCACTGGTACTTCAGGTTGCAAATGCTTCAACCTTGACTTTTTCACAGATGTGTAAAAATAATTAGTTTTGATTGCACAAATATCACCATTTCCACAGTGGATTGAGTAGAGTGCATCTCTCAGTCTTTCCGTTCATCTGGCCTTCCTTCCTTTCCTCCCCTCAACAGCAGGTTCTCTTCATTCAATGGCTAGGTTGTTGCATGAACTTTTTTTTGACTCTCCCATATCTGGCAAGTGCTCTGTTGCTATGATTTCCAACCAATTCATCTGGTTTAGCTATTACGTAATGCAGTGTTACAGTAAGGAGTAATTCTTTTGTATTTACCTTTCCTCTTAACACCCTTTGTTACATGGGATGACCCTGCAAATCTGTCAGCTTGATGGCAGTGTGTGTGGGGAGCAGAGGGTTGGAGAGAAACTTTGTAGGAACTAGGTGGACATCAAGTCTGTAATATTAACATTCAGAAATGGTGCAAAATGGCTAATAATAGAACAGCCACTCGTTATGCGCCAGTCCAATATTCCGTTCATTAAAATCAATGCAAAACCAACAAGAGTGAGGGATATTATCTGCGACTATTTCAACATTCCCTGTCAGTTCAAATCTTGCAGTAAGAGAAAATAATGGGCCAATATATACTATGTTATACATATCTATTTGTTATACAAAACTCTACAAACATCTTGCAAAGGAAAAACTGATTCTGACAGTAAAGCATTAAAATGTATAATGAAGATATTACAATGTTGTACTAGGAAGTACTCTGTGTAATCTCATTCGTACCATGCTTTTGAATATATTAGTTAAAAAGTATAAAAATAGATTGGAATCTGCTGTGGACGTCTGAAACAACCATTAATAGAAAATATCAGTGGCGTGTTTATCAGTTGAAGAATTACGTTGTTGATGTGCAATCCAGAAAAAAATTGACAGTTTAACATTTATTTTTCAAAATTCAAATCTTTCCCTCCATTTTCTGTTAAAATGATGAAATATTGATCTCATAAGTCAAGGTAGCTAGCTTTAGAGAAATGATTGTCAAGTAATATCAGTAGCTTAAACGCATTTTTAATATGTGGAGCATTTGAGTGATAGTCACTAGTGAGTGACCTGAAGTTCCATCTGGTCTCGGTGCTCAGACTCAAACATTGTTAGCATATTGCTTTTCATCGTTTCCACAGCACAGAGACATCTTTGCTTCAGAAAGTTAGTTTTCAGTATAGGGGGAAATTCATGATCAGTGTTTGACATTGAGGCGATCCTATTTCGTATTTTTAGAGGATATTCACAATAATATTACATACTCACCAGTAATACAGCACGGTATCTATTGTTAAAAACATCTTTAAAGAAATTCATTTGATATGAATTGATTCGATAATTTTAATCAATCTTAAGTCAACAGAGGTCATTAAATGTCAATGTTATTTATTCATGATGTCATTGTGACAATGATATGGGTCTGTTACAACTTCTTTCTCCCTGCTAACAAAGACCATGAGTCTCTCTTTTAATGTTTTATTGATTATTTGTGTCTTTTCATCATTGATTTAGAGTGTTTAATGATTATTTTGTAAAATATTTTGAATTTGAAAGGATGGATATTCTTTTCACACTTATTCTCTTCTTCCTTGTTTCACACTGATGTATGTCGAAAGACTGAACAACTACTTTCCAAAGAGGAAAGATTGCAAAAAAATTGCATTAAAAACAGCAAGTTTTTTTTTGAAATTTGATACCATCATTTTAAAACCAAAAATGTTAAATAAAAGTCTGACAAATTCTTACCTCGGTGAGTTGGGGATATGAGCTGCTGGATGGCCGTGGTCAGGGAGCTCTGAAGGACTGTACAGCTTCCCTCTGAATGGCAAAAAGTTTATTGGTATGAATCAAGTGGGTGTGGAAAAGCCCAACTCTAAGAGGTGTGGTTATTATTGTCATAGACTGATTTTAAAGTTCTTATTGGATAAAAATCAATAGGACTACTCCCAGCTGTGGTTCAGGCACCAAAAATGTCAAAGTCAGCTGCCGCTATGACCTCACTCCCCGGCTTCTTGCTCCCCCCCTTCCATACGTCATCAAATTAACTGTAGTAGTGTGCATGTAAAACCCATGTACCAAGAAAGGAGAGATTGTAACTCATTCCACCCAGACTCTGACTTCAGTTGGCATTGTTTTAAGGAATTGAGTTTTTTTTTTACAACTGCAGCTGTTGAAATTAATTTGCTTTGACTTTATTTTCCTTCATAAAGTAATTCAAAGTAAATTATCACCTCTCCTTCCCCTTATCTTCTATATTTGGATGAAATCTTTCTGTAGCTTTTAAATTTATTTTCATATAACGTGAGTGTCGTTGGCAAGTTCAGCATTTGTTTCACACTCCCGGCTGTCTTTGAGATTGTGGGCAATGATTATCATACCTTCGAAGGTGGAACCTACCGTCTAGCCTGTCCACCCCTACGTTGGGAAATAACTCCTAATCTTTGAAAACTAATGTTTGTGTGATATCCTATGAGTAAACAGGATTAGTTCACAGGAGTCAATTTTGGTTCAGTGAAATGTACAAAATTCATACAGGGCTCAACACCGTAGATGTTGAAAGGATTCTTCCACTTATTTTTGGCAGGAGTGGGGTGTGGTTTGGGCCTCGGGGGTGGAGTGGTGTCTAGAAGCTGGTAACACTGTCTTTGTCCCAGACTTTTACTGATTTTCCAATATGACAAAAGTGGATGAAGTCATAATTTGCAAGTCTTACCCCTGAATATGGTGTTCCCCATTATAATGGGATTAGGGATGGAGTTGGCTCAAAATCCCCATGTGTAATTTACAGAGCAGTGGGCCATTTAAACCATCATGTGCGTTTGGTGATGTAGGGATCTGAAGCCCAACGTGTGCAGATTAGACCAGGTGAGAGCAGTTCTGAATCTTATCGATTCATTTGAATAGCTAAGTTAAACTTTTGGAGATGTAAGGTACCAGATTTGAATCTAGTGCCATAACACCTTTTGGGGAGGTGAGCTGCCATTCGGTAGATTTAAGGCCCACTTTGGGAAAGGTCAGATTTCTGTTAGAATTTGTGAAAGGTGGAAATGTTCATGTGTAAAAAGTGCAGCAAATCATTGAGACAGTTAAAACTGACACAGGGATCTGTCAGGTTAAAGCTTTGAAAACTTCAGACCTTTCAATCATGAATAAAAGTTTTAGCGGGTTAAACAAAAGGTTACATTGCATTTCACTCTGTCTGTTGATATGAGCTTGAGGATTCCCATAGCTGGATTGGTGCTGCCTGTTATATTTCACAAGGTTCTATCATCAGAGTAGGGTGTCTTGTATTTCACAGTTTTAATCACAGCTACAAATCGTTTGAACTTTTTGATGTGGGACTATGAATTCCAATGTTCATTACACTTGAATTAAAGTTTGCTTTATGAAGCTTTATTGAGGTGAAGGAATTTGCATGTAGAAAATGTGTTTGTTTTGTGAATAAGTATTTTTCTCAATTTAGCGGCCTATAGTGGACTGCCTTTATTTAATAGAATTTCATGTCTCCTTATCTGAGAATGGCTCATGAGGTCTGCCTACAGCGAATACTATGTATCTTATTACATTAAAAGGTAGAGATTGGTGGGTGAGGTTGTTGCTTGACAAGAGTTGACAATCCAATTCCTACACCCAATGTTCTGATCAATTAAGGCAAAGCATGCTAAATGCCTTCTTCAACATCCTATCTACCAGTGACTTCATTTTCAAGGAACCTGTACCCCTAGGTCTCTTTGTTTGGCAACACACCCTAGGGCCCTACCATTAAGTGTGTAAGTCCTGTCAAAGTTATCCTTCTCAAAATGCAACACGTATTTATCTAAATTAAACTCCATCTGCCACTCCTCAGCCTATTAGCCCATGCGGTCAAGCTCCCATTGTACTCTGAGAAATTCTTCTTCACTGATCACTGCACCACCTATTTTGGTGTCATTTGCAAACTTACTAACCATGCCTCCTATAAAAGGTGAAGTGGATTGGCATGCATGCGGGATGGGAGAGTATAGGGTGGTGAGGGTTGAATGTTGGAAGGATATTCTACGTGTTCATTTTTATTTTTAAACTTTGCTGTAGCATCGGAGCCCTGACAAGTTTTCTGGCCATCCCACCTATCGAATTGGCACCCTCTTTAGGTCTTCCTGGGTCACCCACCCCAGCTTGCTGAAAATGTGGAGTTCAGGCACCTTTTTTTTTATGAGGTTATGTTGTCTTTACACCAAATCCTGGAATAAAAAGCAGTGTTTAAGAATAAGGGTATGTCATTTAGGAATGCGATGAAGAGGAATTTCTTCACAGAAAGTATGTTGAGTCTTTGCAAAATTCTCTATTCAAGAGGGCTGTGCTGGTGCAGTCATTGAGTATATTCAAAACACAGATTAATAGATTTCTACACATTAAAACATTAAGGGCTGTGATGATAGTGCAAGAAATTGCTATTAAAAGTAAAGGTCAGCTATGTTCTCATTGAATAATGGAGCAAGCTCAAAGATCTCAAATGCATAATATTATGTGACCATTAAGGCAATAGAACCAAATGATCTTACCCCATCCACAGAATCTTTCAATTCCATTTCAATTCCTACTTCAAAATATCACTTCAAAGGAATATTTATGAATAATTACCTTGCATTTATTGGTCTCTTAGGGTATTCCAGACATTCTGTGCCGCCAGCAATGAAACAGATGTTTGGAAGGACTTTTCTTCAGGAATTTTAAACGTGAGAAATTCCATAATGAATTTAATGCCTCAAAGAAATAGTGTGATGTCTTGTGTGAGTTCCCCCACCGAAATCCTTCATGTTGTGGCTTTTATGGGAAAAGTACAACCAACAGAAGGCTGGACAGGTAACACCAGACAACACTGCATTCATCCATTTGTTTTTTTCCACATTGGAATCTAAGATAATACAGTTTTAAGAGACCATTTCCTCCAAATGTTGTAATTTATAAAGAATGATGGTATTTATGTTATATACTGCATAGAGAAGCACAGATTTTGTTATTAAGGTTACCATTGTCGTAAACTTTATGCTATAGGATCATATCATGGGGAACATCAATAAGATAAACAAAGTGACTGCTGGCTTGTTTGCTTGTGCAAATGAGTTGGTGTCTTTCCCCATGTATTATGAGACGACATAGAGGCAGTATTGGTGAATGTCCATGGGGATTATGGATTGTAGTATATGATCATTTATGCTGGTTTGCACATGTCACTGTGGTTATGATCCCATCTGATGGTAACATTGGACAGGTCACATTGCAGAATCAAACCTGACTTGATTGATTGGGGATAGAGATAAAAGGTACTGCAGATGCTGGAGAATCCGAGATAACAAACATGGGGCTGGATGAACACAGCAGGTCAAGCAGCATCAAAGGAGCAGGAAAACTTGACGTTTCGGGCCTAAACCCTTCATCAGAAAATATTTTGCAGTTGATTAATGTGTTGGTTGGTCACTAAAGCATGTTTACACAAGGCTGCAGATGTTCTTTCACAACAGAACATAAACATAAACATAAATATATTACGCAAAACAAGAAAATTAACAAAAAGCTTTGAAGAGACAATTAGAAAGGCATTAACACAAGCATCTGAACACTGTTTCAACCTTTGTCCAAACACTACCTGTTATAGAGACTGAATTCCAGAGAACTGTCACTCCTACCTCAACTTCTTAAATCTTTATTTAACTGACTCTTTCCTGGTTATTTCAATTGAACTATGAGACCTTCCTTTTATGATTCCTTCCTGAGTTCACTACCTTGAACCCCTCTCAATTCTGAGGGCCTAAACTCCCGCAGTTCTAAATACTTGATGATTGCTATCCAAAATCTCCTACCTCGGAAGGTCCACAAACTATAAACCATTTCTGCTGAGGTGAATAGTGCCTCAGAATTGATTTGATGGTCCTGCTAGAAGAAACTGTTCTAGTTCTGAACTAAACTCTGGGATCTTCTGATCTAAAGTTTTGAACTTTCTGTTCTGAATTCAAAAGTAAGTTTATTGCCTTGATATGTTTATTCTGCCTGTCATAACCATAATGGTTTAAACATTTTATCCATTAAGATCTCATACGTTTTCTCAGACAGTCTACTGTAATTGCATGTTTTCTTGGAACTGATGTGTAGGTCACTGTTCCAAATTGACTTTTTGACCTTTTTTTAAAAAAACCACAGAATTTCCCCACATCCATCTTCCTCTATTTTGATTTCCAAGTCCAAAAATGTATGTTATACATCTTTCATCATGCTGTCTGTGTGAATGGAATGAATTCTGCTCTTGTGTTCACCTCATAGTTTAGCACTGAATTATGTAGGTGAATATTTACCTATTACAATGCCTCTACACTGCCTAAAACTACTGAAATAATGCTAGATTTAATTATTAGACCAGCACACAACGAGATTACATTTATTCGTTTCAAACATGGCTTTAAAAAAACACACTGGATAAAACCCCGATTGTTGGAATTTCTTTCAATAAAAGCTCACTGTTGTTTTATCAGCCACAGGCAGTATTGGCCCCACGGTGAACAATATATGTATAGGTTATATTCATGGACTAGTAGCTTGGACCAATAATCCAGAAGACAAGTTCCGATTTTACCATGACAGTTGGAGAATTTGAATTCAGCTGTTGAACTGTCATACAGAAAGAGGAAACAATTGCTTTTATATGGATTGACCTCAGCATGATTTAAGCCTAGACAAACATAGTTGACTCTTAACTGCCCTCTCTATTTACCTTGTAAGTCGGTTATCAAATCAAACAAGGATGGGCATTAAATGCAGATTTTGTCAGAAATATTAAATCCCAAAAATGAATGAAAAAAGAACTGGCACAGAGGGCAAAAAGAATCATCTTGTATGAAACCTCTGAAGCATGGAAACTTGTCTTGCATTTGAACTGCACAAACTGACTGATAACATTTTGAAGCCTACGTGTTAGTCAGTGCATAACAGAAACTTCTGAAATAGCCGCTCTCCGTCCATCTGCTGAATTCCATGACCTTCATAATTAACTTTTCAAACTTCTTTGCTGACTGGATCTGTGGTCAGACCACTCACTGAATGTTTATTATGTTATTGTGGGACAGCTGCGCAACCATGTGTTCTGTTAAACTGACAGAACTTAAACTTTAAAGCTGGTTCATTTTTAATTTTAAAAGTTGCTGCAGTAAGTTTTCAGGATGAATTGTTCGCAATACAATTGGTGAATAAGTTGTTAGCTGCAGTTATAGTTATCGTTCTCTAGTAAGAAAGAACTACATTTCGCTGGTGCAGATATTTTGGATTGCAATGTGATTGTAAATGGGATAAATGACATACTCATTAAAATCTTATTAATTTATCAAGTGAGGAATCATACGAGTAGGCTAAATAATTAAGTAATTGTACAACTCCTGGTGAATGATGCAGATTAGATTTTTATCTCCCTCCAGAATGCATTATTTTCTACAGAAAGACCAATGAAGAAAAGGAAAGAAAATGAATAAGGAACTTCACAAAAAAATAGAAAGGAATAAAATTATTAATTTTAAAAAGACCTCTAGAACAATTTACTACCTATCAGAGTGAGAGGGCAGAGTTTCGTCCTTCCTTTTCAGCGTCTTCAATGTTGAACTACTAGAACTACTGGAACTCAGGGGCATAGCCTCAAAATAAAGGGAGCAGATTTAGGACTGAGTTGAGGAAGAACTTCTTCATCCACATAATTGTGAAGCTGTGGAATTCCCTGTCCGATAAAGCAGTTGAAGCTACCTTGTTGAATGTTTTTAAGGCAAAGATAGGTTTTTGAATAGTAAAGGAATTCACGATTATGGTGATCTTTAGAAGTGAATGGGTAAGTGGAGCTGAGTCTATGAAAAAATCAGCCATGATCTTATTGAATGGCAGAGCAGGCTCAATGGGCCAGATGGCCTACTCCTGCTCCTATTTCTTATGCTATTATGTTCTTATTAATCTCATGTCAGAGCCAGAAATCATGCTGTTAACGGGGTTCTTTCAAAATGAATTATCAGCCCTAAATAGCGGCTGTGAGATTTATTCATATTGACAGCACAAATCCAGCAATTTCATTGTTCACAATGGTGAAGTAGTTTTTTATTTGTTTTGCCTGGGCTAATAGTGGAGAAACACAAATCTTCCAGCAATTTATGGCAAATCTGAACTCATGGAGTGTCTCTTCTTCACTACAAATGTTTGGGTTCTTTATCAGAATTTAGGAGCAGGGATAGGCGATTTGGTCTTTGTGGATGTATTTATAACACCTTTACTTGAAAGTACTGCAAAGAGTGAAAATTTCAAAGACAGAAGTTGTTGGAAATGCTCAGCAAGCATTTGTGGATCAAGAAACAGAGTTAGTATTTCAGGTTGATGATCTTTCATTAGATCACACAACACACAGGCTGGATCTTCAGCCAACCTCCGGGGCTGAAATCAGGGTGGATCAATTCTAAAAGTAACCTTACTGACCACTCCATCCTGGCCTTGACTCTATTTGGCTCAATGGTGGTGCAGTATGGATACCACTCACCTGCAATGATTAGCCAATAGAAATTATATAGAACCTACTGAGACCAGTTAAAGGAAGCAAACTGGAGTTTTCTAGTCTACCTCTAGATCCCCCTGATGCCAGCGGAAGTGATCTCCTGGTGGCGAACTGGGAGGCCAGTCCTCCAGACAGTCCTGGAGAAGTGGTGCAGGTACAATTGCAGACTATCCTGCAGTCAGATTCCCCCTGCTCCATACAGGGAAATGGCCTGACATCAATTTAAGTTTCAAAACTTTGGAGAGAGGGTACCTTCATTTGAGAGCAGTCTCTCCTTACTTACATAATTGCTGCTATTTTCAAGTTGGAAGACATTTTACTGATTCTCCAGCTTTAGGAGCCCTCATCATTAATTAGAAAGTGAGCTGGTCTCTACACCCATTAAAGGTGATTTCCCCCATGAAAATTGGGCCCAGTAATTATTTCCCTTGGAGGCGGGTTTCGGACCCAGAAGCATTCCCCAACTGTGGCGTCTGTCCAAGAGAGAAAATCCTGGTTTTCCTCTATGATTCTGGCCCCACAGTCTCTGCACAACTTGCTGAGGATTTCCAGCATTTCCTGTTTTGATGCCAACTTTTGTTTGACTTTGTTTTTTGTAAGCATGCCACTCTTTCAATGCACTAGCAATATAACGAGCAAGAAAAATAATATCAAACAAATAATGCTCAGTAAATAATAATGAAGTAGCACTTTTTTCTCCTTGAGAGTAGTCATAATTCACTCATGACTTCTTCATTTATGATTCATTAAGTTATTCCAGCTCATAAAACATGCATGGCACTCATTAATCATCCCACTAGATGATACATTGAAATT
>JAHRHZ010000072.1:5949125-5965171 GCA_024137785.1 Ginglymostoma cirratum | reverse complement strand
GTTCATCCAGCTCTACACCTTGTTATCTCAGATTCTCCAGCATCTGCAGTTCCTACTATCTCATGCGACTGTCTGTATGGAGTTAGCATACTCTCCCTGTGTCTGTGTGGGTTTCTTCCCATAGTCACAAAAGATGTGCAGATTAGTTGGGCTGGCCATACTAAATTGCCCATAATGTGCAGGGACATGCAGGCTAAGTGGGTTAGCAATGGGAAATGAAGGGGTGGGTGTGGCTGGGATGTTCTTACAAGAGTCAGTGTGGACTTGATGGGCTGAATGGCCTTCTTCTGTGCTGTAGGGATTCTACAATGAACACATTTTCATGGTAAAGCCAAGGGATCTTTATTCAGGAGAATTAGAATACATTTAAGGTTTTACAGTGTAAAATGCGTATTGTTCAGCTGCACAGTATCCATCGTATATCGAAGAGAATTTTGAAAGTGTTTCAAGGGCTCAGGTTGCAGACACACAACACAGTCTGGAAGGTTAGTGTCACTATTGGTGTTGAGCTGCTTGTGATATAGTGGTGCAACTTCATGTATCTATATTTATCTATTGTTGTAAAAATTATCTGTATGGATGGAATTTAATATTTGCAATGGGGGTTTCACCTGCTGGCAGGAAAACTAGTGGGAGTCCCATTTCACCTTGTATAATTAAAGTTGGGTTGTATTAAGTGCCCATCAGGGGCTTAACTGGCTGCCTTAAAAGTTCATCGAGAATAAAGGCTCCTGGAATGGGAATCCTGTCCTCCCCATCCCCAACCCTGGAGCTGCCAACCACTGCCACAGCTATCGCCCATCAGTGACATCACGGGCAATAGCCTCTGAGACTTAGGTCAATGAGATGCCCCAAGCCAAAGGTTGTGAGGGTCACTGGGCACGGTCACAGGAGTTGACATCAAGTGTGAAGGGGGATTTTTCTCTCCTTTTGAGCACACCTTTTGCTTATTCTGTGCTCCTCAATCAAACAGCGTGCCTTTGAACAAGAAACCCATCTGGAAGTTCACCTGCAAACCCAGAGCTAGTGTTCCCTTTACTGGCAAAAATTGGCAGGCCATTGGTGGAGCAACCATGCTGCTTCCACTTGCTATTGTTGGAAGGTTTGAACTTTGTTTATTTCAGCTCTTAATTGTCTGCCACTGGCAAGATTTTGAAGCCAAGAGGGAAACTTGCTGCAGCTACAGTAGCAGGAGGTAGGAAAGTGACAGTATCTTCAGCTAAGCTGACAGGCAGATCAAGTGTGGGAGGAGGAGAGAGGTAACATTGAAAGCAGTATGCAACTTTCTCAAAATCAGACCCTCCACCCAATCCTTACAAGTTAAATGCTATCAGGGTTTTACATTTAATTTGAGGATACTGCATGCCAACTTGAACCCAGCAAAGAATTGTAGACTCAGACGGTAAATCAGATATAGCATTCAGTTGGAAGGGAATTTGGGAACTTATTGAGGCCAGAGTAGTGGCATGGGCTCTTGAAGACGTAATTTTGTTTAGCAAAGAGATTGGTTGCCTGATGTAGGGCTTGGATTGCTGGGGTACAAAGGAAATCAGGGGTGTGCATGGTGGGTAACAAAAAGGAGGTTGACCCAGTAACTGAAACCCTTGTAAAGAAAAAGAGAGATAATGGAGAAAGGGGATGATTAGACCACTTGCACTTTATTATGTTCATACTTGGAATTCAGAATCAGTTACCTCAGCAATGTTCACATAGAAATGTTGTACATACACATTGATACAGCTGCAGTAAGTAAGAGAAATAGGAACTAATCAAGAACAGTAAGTCTCTGTTTACAGTTTGGACTCTTAAATGCTTTCTGCTTCCTTTCTGAAGATCAGTACTCCTCTTTCTTCTCTCCTTTCACAAAGTGTAATTTCTAACTTATGTTTTGCAAGTTTGAAATCAATTGGTAATAATAAAATGGTATGTTTATCTGCCAATATATCACGTACAGTCTTAGCATTAATATTTCAGTCATCCTATTTAATTATGGAGAAATCATAGACAAATATCTTTCTAAATTGTATCTGGTTGACTGAAATGAAAATCTCTTCAGTACCTGTGTAAATGTGTTCCAGTTTATTAGTTTATTTTGGGAATGATTTGCTCACGTAACTTTTTTAGACAGGAGAATTATTATTGTGAACTTATTTTAATGGCCTCTATTTTTCTCAGCCGTCAATGCACAGACACAAAATAATAACATAAATGTGTAAAATACCCTTTGCTGGTTACAAAAGCATGTGTTTATTTCATGCCAGACTTTTCCTGAGTCAAAGTCCATGGACTGAAATTTGTGTTCAGGGCTGTGAAATGGTCCAGTGTAGTTGTTTTCAGTTGCATGTGTAATCAATCTGATGGAAGGTCCATTTCTTTAAGATTAAAGCCATCTCTACTTGATTGAATACAGTGCCATGCAGGCTATAATAAATCAAGAGTGTACTGGCTATTTTACGAGAGGGGTGAGACGGAACTGGGTATCTTTGGCCTGATTCTTCTTAACCATTGCAGGACCATCTCCTCACCCACTGGAATTGGCATCTTGACCAGTTTAGGACTGTCACCACCCACACTGCTCCTACCCTTTATGCCAATGTAGGTTAGCCTATACTTCCTTGTGTTGACACGTCCAAGGTCACCTTGCCTCACCCAATTCTATTGGACCCTAGGGCCTTTCAGGATTTTTTCTTTGGCTTTCAGGCCCCAACTCCCAAGACATGCAAGGCCTTCAGGTTACAGGTGCCCACTTTTCATGAGACAATGGATTAATTCATAGAATTTGATCCACAAAACATTGACTATAGGTAACAGGATATCTGCCACAATTAATCCAAGAGAATCAATGGTGAGAATAAATCCAATTCTGCTGGTGAGGGCCAATCTCAAAAGGGGAGCTGGAACTGACAGTATAGTAATATTGCTCTGTTTACGCTACATGTTGACCCTCAGTGAAAGTGCAGGATTGGTAAATTTTGACTTTACTACAGACATGAAGTTGACTGTATCCTTTCAATGTTGTTATGCATTGGTTGATGGGAGTAAATATGCTTGACATCAGGGCAGAATTTTACTAAATGTGGCATCATAGGAGCTCTAGTAAAAGTAGCCAATGGGAATTAAGAGGAAAACTCCCCTCTATGTGGAGCCAGATCTAGTGATATCTATGATTAACAAAAGGAGATAGTTGAGGTTATTGGAAGCCAATTATTCCAGGCTTAGAACATCATTGGGGTTAGACTTCTTTTCGGTAGATATTTTCTAATCAACCTGTTCAGGCCTATTAGTGACACACCTCTGGAGCAGGTGGGACATGAACCCTGGCCACCTGGCTCAGAGATAGGGACACTATCACTGTGCCACAAGAACCATCACAGTTCCTTAGTGTAATGCTCTAGGCATAATCAGCTTCATCCGTGACTACCCCTCCAACATAAGGTTAGAAGTGAGGATGATAGTTGATAATTGCAGTCTTCTTTGCCATTCGCATTTCATTGATATTGAAGTTTAGGGACTGTGTTGGATGCAGCAACAGCTAGACAACTTTCAAGCTAAGACTTATAAGTGACAAATAACATTTGTGCCTCTCAAATGTGAGGCAATGATCATTCCCAACAAGAGTGAATCTAAGTATCTCCCCTTGATGCCGCTGAATCCTCCAAAATCACCATTGACCAGAACTTTAACTGACCAGCCATTTTAAATACTGTAACTACAAGGGCATGTCAGAGAATGGAAATACTGTGATGAGTGACTCAGCTCCTGATTTCCCAAGTCTATGCAGGATCTAGCTTGCACAAGTCAGGAAGGTCATGGAATATTCTTCACCTGCTGATTTCAGCTCCAATAATACACAAAGAAGCTTGAAATAATCTCAGACAATACAGCCCGCTTCTTTGGCAGCCCATTCACCATATTATAGTTTGATCCCTCCATAGCAACATTGTGTTTGGAACAACATACACAAGGTGTGCTGCAGCAACTTGGCAAGGCTATTTGACTGCATCTTCTAAATCTGTGATCTCAACTTGTATAACAAAGATTCAAATGGAAGCATCATTGGCTGCAGATTCTCCTCCAGGTAACACACCATTCAGACATCACTATACCTTCACTATCGCTGGGTCAAAATCTGATACTCCCACCTTAACTGCACTGTGGGTGTACCTGTATCAGATGAACTGCAACATTCTAGATGGCAACACAATACCATCTTCTGAGGTGCTCGTTGGGAATGGGCAATAAATGCTGGCCTTGCCAGCAATGCTATCATTACACAAATGAATTAAAAAACAGTTCATACACTTCTGAATTCTAAAACCTTGATGTTTACTTAGATTAACAAAGAGGTTGCCTAGCAACTATATAACAAGTTTACTTAATAATGACATGATTATTTACAATCCATTAAATTCTACGTTCATGGGATGAGTTTAAACAAATATCCTGAACTTTCAATCATTTGTATTTGACAATGGAATTGACGATTATGACAGACCATAAAATTAATGATGGTAGTGAGTTGCAGTGGAAGTAGCTGACAAGTCACTGACTGAAAGCTAAAGTATCAGATATATGTAAAAATAACTATGCATCCTGCCTATCATGTGAAGGGAAACTAGGTGAAGTGTCTGACTAGTTGCCGTTAATATTGCATAATTCACTTGGTTTAATTTTCCTAATCCTAAATTAGGTCTTTCAGAATTAATGACAGCAAGCTCTATTTGAAAGCAATTTACATGACAGAAATATTTGCCTTTACTTTTTTCATGGGATATGACAAAACAAGCACTTGTTGTCCAGAGAGATAGCAGAACTGCAGACGCAGGAGTCAGAGATAACACAGTATGGATCTGGAAGAACACAGCAGGCCAAGCAGCATCAGAGGAGCAGGAAAGTTGACGTTTCAGGTCGGGACCCTTCTTCAGAAGTGGGACGGGCTAAAGGAGCTCAGAAATAAATAGAGAGGAGGGGTGGGGCTGGGGAATGTAGGTGGGATGGTGATAGGTGAGTGCAGGTATGGCCTGGTGAAGATTGGCCAGTGAGGTGGGGGGAGGAGGTGGATAGGCAGGAGAGAAGATGGGCAGGTTGTGTCAGGTCAATGAGGCACGAATGAGAGGGAGGGTTGGACATGGGATGAGGCCAGAGGTGGGGAGATTTTAAAACTAATGAATTCCATGTTTAGGCCATCAGGCTGCAAGCTCCCGAGGCGGAATATGAGATGCTACTCCCCCACTTTGTTGGTGACATCATTGTGACACTGGAGGAGTCTTGGCTTCCTCTGCACCCTTGCAGAGAGCAGTTGTGTCAATCTCATTAATGCGGTTCTGGAGTCACATTAGGCCGGGCTGAATAAAGATGGCAGATTTTTTTCTCTTAGGGACATTAATTAACCAGACTTTTACAACAAATGGTAATAGCTTAGTTGCCGTTATTGAGGCTAACTTTATATTCCAGACTTATTAACTGAATTTAAATTCACCATTTGCTGTTGTGGGATTTGAACCCATGAACTCAGAACATCAGACAAGGTATTTAGATTACAGTGAGACTACAATTACAGCACTAACTCCCCTATTTTGGTGCCTCTGATTTAGTCATAGTTTGGATTACTCATGCTCAAGATCGTATCTTCAGTTGCTACACAGGGCTTGCTGAATGTTGCTCACTAATAGGTTGCCAATCTGGTTACTATTTACAAATTTTATTTATGTTTTCTCCCTCCTCGTTGTTTGGCATAATCCAAAAAGTGTCAGAGTGGACATGATATATTGTTTTCAACATTTTGCCTCATGTCAGTTTGTTTTATTTGCTAGTAATTGCTGGGAAATGCTGTGGCTTTCAAACTTACAAATCAATATGTGTCACATATTCGACTTCTGCAGCTTATTCTCTAGTGAAAGCTTTCCCTAATAGTCAATTCCCGTCACATTTATCCTAAGGATCAAATCAGAAGCTGTGATTGGATGAAGAATTAAATTTTGTACTAGCTTCAGCCTGCTGACAGCAAACAAAACAAAAGATACTTCATGAATAAAACACACTGGTGATTGTTTCTGCTCCTGTATTTATGATCACCTCCAATTAGCTAACTACAATAGTACGAGTGGATGAAGTTTGTCTACAGGCCGAATTGATGCCTCATTTTTGACCTGTATTGATAAGCATTGTGCATAGATCATTTAAAATGTGCAGAAAGGGATGAT
This sequence comes from Ginglymostoma cirratum, assembly GCA_024137785.1. NCBI lineage: Eukaryota > Metazoa > Chordata > Chondrichthyes > Orectolobiformes > Ginglymostomatidae > Ginglymostoma > Ginglymostoma cirratum. Next base: position 5,958,968 of record JAHRHZ010000072.1, on the reverse strand, counting down.
TCTACTTCTAGTTCCTAAGATCCTCCTTGAACCTGAATACGTAATTCACTAGTGCTCCAAAGAGAATCATTACCTTCAGGAAAGAAGAAGGGAAAAGATTTCAGCAAGTGAAAAATATAGTTTACAATGGAGGCTGGAGGAAGACAAAGAAAATATGTACAGTATCTTGTTTATATAGAATAGAAAGTAATATATTATTGTTGACAATATTCAAGTAAAGATTACCATCCCTGAAACATAATGGTAGAATGTCATATTTGTATATTAACTATTTCTCCAGCAGTATTGATCATAAGAAATAAGAGCAGGAGTTGGTAATTCAGCCCCTTGGATCTGCTCCATCTCTCAGTACAATCATTGTTGTTCTCATCTCAGCCTCAACTCCACATTGTCAGCTAGTGTTCTCCAATCTGTGTGGAGCTGGAGGAGCACAGTGGGCCAGGCAGCATCAAGGGAGCAGGGAAGTTGACGTTTCGGGTCTGAATAAGGGTCCCAACTCGAAATGTCAATTTTCCTGCTCTTCTGATGCTGCCTGACCCGCTATGCTCCTCTGGCTCCACACTGTGCTATCTCTGACTCCAGCATCGGCAGTTCTTACTATCTCTGAATCTCCAATCTGTAATGCATTTAGCAAGTCTTTTTCCAATGCATCATTTGTGGGATAATATTCTGAACATGGCCTTTTGCTTAGCTCATTGGATATGAGTTCCATAAATTGTTAAGCAACATGTCTCAACTCCATGAAAAGTGCCCCAATTCTGCATAAGATGGCAAATATAACCTCACTTCAAATTTAGGCAAATATATTTAAATGAGAAATGAGCTGCATACAAGTCATTTGTCTATCTCTGAATAGTTGGTTGATAATTCCACACATTAAATATCAAGACTAGAATAACTCTGCAAAATCTAATGGTCATTGTAAAACCTTCAGAATTATCATCTAATTAATTTGATTTAATAAACCGAGAGACATTTCAATATCTAACAAAATGCATATTAATGAGATATTGTATGAGTTAACATGAGGGATTAACTAAATTGGTTTGGAAAAACAGATTAAATGGTTTTAGCCTTTGCTTATAAATAAGTCTTTGATATGAGGTTTTAATACTGTAATGGTGTTTAATATATGATACTCATTGGACAATCTCTAAGCTTCTTCATTTGCACAGACTGTGTCATAAATGTTATTCACCATTTCATTTAGATGTCAGTGCAAAGTTGTAATTGAAAAACATTATATCATCAGTAGCTGTAACCAAAGCCAGTAAAATATCAAATTCTCAGCTGTAATAGCATAATCTATAAAAATACCAATGTGAACAATTGCTAACAAATTGCACATATTTGGCAAGCTTCACAATGATGACATATTGTGTCATCCATTACAACTTTTGTATTTTCCTATCAATCACATGGGGCAGAACTTGTTCCCTACTGGGACTAGTGAAAGAGGTGGCAGGAAGGAAAAGTAATTGGGTGAATTGGCACTGGAGAATTACTTCCCCATTCTGCCCTGTGCCCCCTCCCCACCCCCACTACTCTCAATCCCTCTTGCCATCTCACCAATTAAAACAATTGATCTACAGGGCAATTTCTCAACTCACCACTGCACAAGGCTCTTAATGGCCATTTAAGGGCCTCAACTTACCTCTTCGCCAATTACCTGTCTACCCTGTCGTTAGGAAAGATAGTTGGTTTCCTGGGTGGACTTTGTACAGAGTTGGGCAGAGTGGGGGGTGGGGGGATATGATGTGGATACTTCCAATTGCCCAATATCTGGGGAACAACTGAAAGCCGGGATAGGGAGCAAAGGAATGGCTTCCGAAAGCCATCCCCTGCCCTTGCTTTCAAAGGTTTTCAAGGTAGTGATCTCAACCAATGATCTTTAGGCCCAAGAAACTGCCAGCCTCTGATTGGCCTGCAACTTCTGGCAACCTGGGACATCATTATTAAAGCCTGTAACAGGCCAAGAAACTGACCTATCTCCTCCCTACCCCCCCACCTACACTCACCTTTACTGGCTCCATCCCCGCCTCTTTGACTTGTCTGCCTCCTCTCCACCTATCCTCTCCTCTATCCATCTTCTATCCGCCTCCCCCTCTCTCCCTATTTATTTCAGAACCCTCTTTCCCTCCCCCATTTCTGATGAAGGGTCTAGGCCCGAAACGTCAAGCTTTCCTGCTCCTATGATGCTGCTTTGCCTGCTGTGTTCATCCAGCCCCACACCTTGTTAACTCATCTGTGCTCTGCCTGTCTGCTCTTACTGAGTTGGTTGGCACGCAATTTGTTGAGCTTTCTCAATGGTGGGGATGGCATTTTAGTTGCCACATAACACATTTAGTCCACCTCCAAACTGACTAAAATGGGAAAATTGCACTGGTAGTTTCCCGATGAACTCAGAAGTAACGGAGTCACGTGGTATTTTGGCAGAACAGAAGTAAGATAAAATTGAAATTAGAAATGCATCCCATTTCATAGCCCTTGAATTAGCAGGGATGTTCCAGTTTAAGTAAGAAGTTCATATAGCTGGAAGAAATGAATTCTAAGATGATTATTATGAAATATTGACTTGCATTGTGCAGTTTGAAGCCTATCATTTCCTGGTCATGAGTGTTTCTCGTCCAAGTTTCTATATTAGCTCTCTATATTTAAATTCAGCGAAATTTGGATCACAATTCTGTCATCATAATTAGTTGACCTGTTATAATGTGATTCTACTTAATACGGTTTGTCTACATTCATTTTAAGGCAATTCTAATGTGATGGATTGGGATATAATAACACAATGCGACTAAAAGAAAAATCATGGCAGCTCATTTAAAAGGGAAGCACTTAGTTTATTTAGTCTGAAAAATAGATCGGCCTTAAAGTTGTGGCCTGATTTTTGAAGTAGTAAGCAGCAAATCTGTAAGTATTCTGCATTATTATTCCTCTCAAACTGACAGCAATATCTGGAGCCCACATAGACTAGTAAACGTGGAAACCCAGACTTTTCTGTCAGCATGTGTACACTTCCTCATAATTCATACGGCTGAAGATCTCTGACGATATAACTGATTCAAAATCACTGAGCTACAGTACTATGACACTATTGAATCAGCTTTAAAATCTGTTGAAGGGTTTGTACTGTGACATGAAACAAGAGTTTTAATAGTGTACTAAAGCCTAGCAACCTACTGAACAACCTCAATATTTCTTAAAAACTAAAAAAAAACTTGAAATAGCACATTTAATTTGAAATCAAATTTGCTTTGATATTTCGGCCTCCATCTTTATCCCATATTTAAACCCAACCATTTAGGTATTTTACTGTCAGTAAAGTGCTATTCAAAGTGCAAGATTCAGTACATCTTACTTGCCAGTCTTGCTGTTTGAGAGAAAACTGCCATTTTATTTGCTGCTTATTGTAATGATTTGAAGTCAGCCAGCTGGACATCATAGAGTATGAGTTTCCTGATTGGGGCTGTTAATCTGGTTCAATCAGGGAGTCCTGGATGACACATAAAAAGGGAGACGGTCAGAGGTACTGACACTCTGGTACCTGATTCTGAATGAGGCAGTGCTAAAGTCAGGGACTGTTCATGTAACAGGATAACGGCCTCCATGGAGTTATTTCACTTACGTTACTTGATGATATCCCTATTGCTGGATGCCTAGGGATTCACTTGACTTGATTCTGGCTTCATATTAACACCAAGAAACAGGAACTCCATGCACAGTAGCTCTTTGTGGTCAGCTTCTGTTGAGGTTAGTGACGAATGGTGCTGCATCACAGCTGACTGTGAAATCTGGGTCAATGTTTCTGCTTAGATAAAAGAGAACTTGCTTCATATGGGTGTCTTGTGTTCACGAATTTAAATTCACAGATTGTAATTAAAAAACAGACTCTTTTAGAAAGAGAAAACTATTGATTTTTTGCAAAAGCCAAGTTGATACTTGTTTAATATATGCACACTAAGTGAAAAATAGCATATGTGGCTTTCAAAGAACTGCTAACTGCAGAATACAAGTGTGTTATTTTAACTAAAGCCAAATCTGTTTTTGTACCTAACTTGTTTTACTTTCCAAACAAATCAATAGTTATCACCAATATTCCACCAAATTCCAAAATTTCTGACGCACAGGCTAAGTTAAAATTGTTTAATTTATAGTTTATAATATTTTAATAATAAATAATTGTTTTTATATGGCATTATTTGACATTTCAATTGGAAGTGAGACACTATGGAAAGGTACAGAGGATCTCCAGATGTTAAAGACAAAGAATTGCCATTTCAGAGGCATACTCGTTGGGAAGTACATTTTTTTTCATTAAAAACCATCCATTCTGGATTGCTTTATGTGTTTCCACACTTCAGAGAAGATGAAAAGCAAATTACAACCAAGCACATCCACATCAAGTTCAATATGATTCCAATTTGAAAATACAAATTTCCCCCTCATCCCACACAGTGTTTCCCATTCAATTCCTGGTCCTTTCGTGAAGGCCCTCTCTTCTTCTTCAGCCAGTTCAGAATGGCATTCATGTATCAATTTCCAACTGTGTTAGTTTCTTTTTAATGAATTCAAGAGATGTTGGCAGTGGATGTAGGTGTCACTGGCAAGACCTGTATTTGTTGGCCTTCCCTAATTGCATTTGAACTGAATGACTTGCATGCCATTTCAGTGTGCTGTTAAGAGTCAACCACATTGTTGTGGGCCTGAAGTCACAGTTGGTTGGTGGTCACCCTACTCCATCCTTGGGTGAGACAGATAGTGCCTCCCTGAAGAGTTCCATCCATACTGGGCACCTACCCCTCCAAGGTTGCCCCCATCATGAATGCTTGCTTGCCTTCCCTCTCATTAAGAGCCCTTCTCCCCATTCGCTTACCTTCCCATCTAGATGTGCGACTGCCTGCAGTTACCTGGTCCAGGGCAAAGAGGGGCAAGGTCCTGCAGTGAATTTAGCAATGAGAACTTTAAAATCAAAACATTGCTTGACCTGGAGGTGAAAAGCACAGGGGGTATGTGAATGGGACTTGGTGATAATTCCCAGAATCACAGAAAAGTTACAATGTAGAATGGGATAATTTGGCCTGACGTTATGTTAAAAAATGGGCAACAGAGTTTTGGATCATCTGAATTTTATGCCAGTAGAATGTAGGAGATTAGCCAGCGATGCACTGAAATAGGCAAGTTCAGAGGTAACCAAAGCATCTGTTACACGTATTCTGGCTAATCCTTCCAGCATAAGTTCAGAAGATGATAAGAAACAGGAGCAAGAATAGGTTATTTAACCTATCAAGCCCTCTCTGCCATTTAATAAGATAATGGCTGATCTGATTGTGGTCTAAAGGAGTACCACATGTCCGATAACCCTTGACTCTCTTATTAATGAAAAGACTGTCTAACGCAGCCTTGACTGCATTCAGTGACCAAACCTCTGTTGCTCCCTTGGGTAGAAAATTTGAAATTTGAATGGCCCTGTGGAAAGACATTTCAACCCCCATCCACCTTAAATAGGAATACCTTTATTTCAAATTATTCTCTTAGTCCTAGATTCCCACTAGATAGGAATATTCTCAGCACCTAACCTTTCACTCCCTCAGAATTCGATATGTTTCAATCTAATTCTTCTAAATTCCAATGATTCCAAGCAGCTCAAACTTTCCACATCAGATGACCCTTTCATAGGTACATGTATTGGTACGTGAACCTTTTTTGAACTGTTTCTGATACAAATATCCTCCTCCTTCGGTAAGGAGACCAAAACTATACACATACAACTTATGGTGCTGTCTCAACAATACTTATTACAAACCTTTCTACTTTTATAGCCCATCCCCTTGCAAGAAAGGCCAAAAATCCATTTGCCTTGCTAATTACTTGATGTACTCGTATGATAATTTTTGTGATTCATATACAAGGGCATAGGTTCCTTTGTACTATAGCATTCTGCAATCTCTTTCCATTTAAATAATATTCCACTTTTCTGTTCTTCCTATCAAAGTAGACAACCCACTCTGGAGTGCATCCACAGTACACTCACTTAACCTATCTATATCCCTTTTCAGACTCTGTGATCTCCTCACTCCTTGCTTTCCTATCTGCCCATAATAGGATAAACAGATAGTTTGGTTACAATACAGTCAATCCCTTTATCCAAGTCATTGATGTAGATTATATATATGTTCATGCCCTAAGCATTTTTGGCCCAAAACTAATTTCTCAACCTGAAATGACTCAATGGCCCTGACTCTGATTCCTTTTGGATAGCCAATCTTCTCTTTGTGTTAAAACTATAAACGTTGTTGCATAGTAACCTTTATATGGACTTTTTGGAAGTCCAAATACACTACATCTACTGGTTTCCTTTTATTCACCTTACTTGTTGCATCTTCAAAGAACTCTAACTTGTCAAACATGATCTCCCTTTCATAAAATCATGTTGATTCTGCCTGATCACAGTCTTATTTACTGAGTAGCCGAGATTCTAGTTCTCAAGATGAATGGTTAAAACAAAAAAAAACCCAGCTTGTTGCACCAACCTTGTAAGAAACTCCACTGAATAGTGAAATATCTTGCTTCGAGGTTTGAGGTGGTGAGAGGTGGAATAGTGCAGATGCAATCTGACGTCAAACCCGCCACCCTCAGACATAGATTGGAGGCACCCACGGGCATTTCCAAGTGCTAAAAACGGCTGTTTAGATGGCCTGGCTCAGTTGTCTGAGACTTTGTTTCAGTTGTTAGTTAAATCTTGGGTCTTCTGGCCCTCACACCTAACAAATGGATAATACCTCACCAATTCCATTCCATTTCCAAGCCCCATTCCGACTTCACAGAATCACTGAACTTGTGCCTTGAACTCACCAGGGCAATTAGCAGGAATGAGAAAAGATTTACAAGGATGTTACCAGGGTTGGAGGGTTTGAGCTGTAGGGATAGGTTGAATAGACTGGGGCTACTTTCTCTGGAGTGCCAGAGGCAGAGAAGTGACCTTATAGAAGTTTATAAAATCATGAGGGGCATGGGTAGGGTGAATAGTCAAGGTCTTTTCTACAGGGTAAGGGAGTCCAAAACTAGAGGGTGGAGGTTTAAAGTGAGAGGGGAATGATTTAAAAGGGACCTAAGGGACAACTTTTTCATGCAGAGGGTGGTACATGTACAGAATGAACAGCCAGAGGAAGTGATGAAGGGTGGTACAATTACAACATTTAAATGACATCTGGATGTGTATATGAATAGGAAGGGTTTGCAGGGAAATGGGCCAAGTTCTGGCAAATGGGACTAGATTAATTTAGGATATCAGGTCGGCATTGCCAAGTTTAATCAAAGGGTCTGTTTCTGTGCTGTCTATTTCTATGAATCTATTAATATGAATTCAAGGAAAAAAACAAGATTTATACCAAATGAGAGGGAGAGTGCTGCTTAGCTTATAAGTGGGCTACAATTGGCAGAGGTGTTACTGTGGAGAAAGCACCAATTAATGATGATTAACAGTTAACTGCCCAGCTTAGTTTAAATTTAAGACCAGCCAAGTTACCCCTACTTGTCATGGTATTGGTCAAAATTCACACGACACCAGATTATTGTCCAACAGGTTTATTCAAAAACGCAAGCTTTCAGAGCTCAGCTCCTTCCTCAGGCGAAATGTAAGAGAAATGTATAAGACACAGAATTTATAAGCTTATAAATTCTGTGTGTGAGACCATCTCACACTACGCCTGAGGAAGGAGCTGAGCTCTGAAAGCTTGCTTTTTCAAATAAACTTGTTGGACTATAACCTGGTGTCGTGTGATTTTTGACCTTGTCCACCCCAGTCCAACACCGGTATCTCCACATCATGTCATGATATTACACTGAGAGGTGAACCAAAGAATGGCTGTCACCTGTTTGTTGAAACAGATGCAATGTGTGTACATGTCCTGTTTGCAAAGGAAAGGTCCTCTATATTAATGCATGAAACTTTCAGTACGCTGAAATGTGCCACACTGCAAGCTTAATGGCTTGTCAACCACTACCAAGATTAATCTGACCAGGCTGAAATTGCTTTGCTTATCCTGATGACACGTATCAAACAACAGCATAATGTTTGAAATTTTCTAGCTCTGTTCATCCAAAGAAGATTGAGGGATCATGGTCAGAACTTCTGCAATTTCCCCTTTCAATTGTTTCATTATCCTTAGATGCAACTCATCTGGTCCTTTGTCAGCTCTGGGTACCAACAACTTATCAATTTTGAACTCTGCTAGGTATTTAGCTTTCTCCTCTGTCATCGTGGTCTGGATAGCATCTTCCTTGGTAAAGGCAAATGAAAAGTATTCATTTAATACATCAGCCATGACACTGTATCCATTTGTAATTTAACACCAAACCATGCCTGCACGCTACTACCATGGCCACGTATAGTCAAATGCCAACTTACTGTTAAGGCATTCCAATCCACCCACTACTATTAATCCTTACAGCCTCCCCACAAACTCCCCCAGAATTCAACACTGGCAGACCTCAGGAGTCATATTGAGATGAAATAAAATAAAGGACATTATGTCTCTAAAGACCTTTGCTATTGTAAATATAAATCTCACTTTCATTAACATCCATGCGAAATTTTTAAAACCGTTGAAGTACATAATCCTGTCTAAAGCAAGCAGACATGTATTCATGACCCCACATCATGAATAGTGAACCCTTTGAAGACCTCTTTCAGCTGTCAATAAAATAGTGAATTTAGACTAACTGTCTATGGTTTTCTGCTTTCTTGATTAACATTGTTACATTTATGATTTTCCAACCGTTTCAATCTTTCTAGAATTCAGGGAATTTTGGAAGATTATAACAAATGTATTTAGTATCTCTGCAGCCGTATATTTTCAGACTTAGGTATGCAGACTATCAGATTCAGGGACATGCCAGACTTTCATTCTCTTTACTTTTTCTGTATTTTATCTATAGTGATTCTCACTCTTCAGCCTCTTGATTTTATACTGTTAGAAGGCCTACATGTAACTATCACCAAAGACTTATCTGCAACAAAACAGATTTTGTATACCAGAATCACTTCTTGCTACTGTATTTATTAAGGGAACCACCTCCCCTCATTTTCTCTTGTTTCTGCTCTTCCAAATGCCCAGTATCCTTGAATGCTCAATTACTTGTCTTGGTGATGTTGCATAGACATCTCTGTAATAGCTATGATATCATAATCATTTATTTCCATTCATACTTTCAATTCACTCATCTTGTTAAAAATTCTGTGAGTACTTTGATGAAGCGCTTTTAATTTGACCTTCTTACCTTTTTTTTCTAACAGCTATTTACTGGTGCTTTCTTATTTTAGTATGCTCTGCCTCCTGTTGCACTCTGGTTATCATTAAGTTGCACTGTCCCTATTAACTTTCCAAAAGTCCCTCCTGCGAACCCTGCCCATCTGCTCATCCCAGCCCATCAGTTGGTAATTGTAAAACACGTTAGCATGAAACAGAAATGTAGAGACGTGCTTTTGGTTTGTAGAACTAGCGTTTGTGCTGATAAAGGGAATGGAATTAAGGACTAGGAACCAGTTTGTTTGCTATGGCAAGTCAGCCAGAAAGCGATTTTAAGGCATTCTGCTATTGTTGTTTCAGAAAACTGAAACATCCTGAATGTTGACAATAAACTGAATATCTTCATCTTACACAATGCAGGATTTTTTTTCAAACTCATGAATCCTAGAAAATGAGAGATAAAAGGTACTGCAGATGCTGGAGAATCCGAGATAACAAGGCGTGGGGCTGGATGAACACAGCAGGCCAAGCAGCATCATAGGAGCAGGAAAGCTTGACGTTTCGGGCCTAGACCCTTCTGATGAAGGGTCTA
>JAHRHZ010000072.1:5921551-5948725 GCA_024137785.1 Ginglymostoma cirratum | reverse complement strand
TTTCCTGCTCCTATGATGCTGCTTGGCCTGCTGTGTTAATCCTAGAAAATGGTCGTCTTTTACCTAATTTGACTTTCAAACTATCACGTGTAGTGAGGTGGAGTCCTTGTAACAATTGTGCTATTTATGCCATATTCCTAATTTTGAAATTTGTGATCTGTATCCACCTTGAAAGTCAAGTGTGTCTGGTCTAAACGGGCCAGTCTTTAAAATTCTAGGAAAAGGATACTTGATAAAACTGCCGTTTAATTTTATGTTAATTTAAAATCAGAAATCATAATAAAATTGTCGAGAATGCAGTTGTGCGTTATGATGAGATCATATGCAAATGAGCTCCAAAAGCCTTGTAAATTTAGAGACGGAAGGGGACTGTGGTCTGAAATAAACAGTTTGATTTATATCAATAATTCAAGATATAGGGTAGTGTAGAGAATCCAATATTATTTAGTCCTCGATTTCATGTCTTGAAAAGTTTAGTTTCATACCTTCTATCCGTTTTGAGTTCTACTTCATTGTACTGAGTCATAGTATTTAAATTGCACAGAAGCAATTCGTTCCCAACAGGATTACCATCAATAAGCTACTTGGACTCATAACGCTAAGTTGCCACTGCTTTTCCTTTGATAGTAGCATATCAAGTACTGATATGAAAGGGCATCTGTCATCATGATGAAGCATCTAAGAAATGTTTCTGTGGTGGGGACAGGGAAGGGACAGAAGAGTTGTGCACCATTTCCATTATGATAATGCCATGTGTTAACTGATATACTGTTACGTGCTGACATAGCTTGCCTGAGGGGGTGTTTTCTGTAGAGAAGCACAAACATAGAATTTGACTAGTTCCTGATGACAGCAGCCTTTTAATATTGTCTGTTGATGTAATTTGTTCAATAGCTCCTTGAAACCAGATTGACTGAGGATGAGATCAGCAGTCCCTACTTAAAAAGGAAAGTTCTAAGAGTGAAAGTGCAAAACATGTTAAAATATGATTCTGAAATTATTTTAATAAACTATTTGAATTAGAAAATGCCAACATCACTGAATTAAGAGCTCATTGTAGGAATTTTAATATCTGTTCAATGGTGTAAATTGTTTTGATTTTTTTCACAAAAACAGGCCATGACAAAGTATATTGTGTACATGTAAAGAATAGTCTGCTCAAGACAGAGTAAAAAATCTCTTAATTAAAGATGTCTTTAAGAAACATTTTACAATGTCAAAGGCTCATTGCTGGTTTTCTGTTAGATCAGGCGCTAAATTTGGGAATGTTAATACTCCCGTGTTGTGTATTCGGTAACCCCATCATTATTTGCAGTGTTTTCCCCGCACTCTTACTCCAGTTCTTCTACACAAGGCCAAATTTCAACATCTAATAGATGTGCTGAAAGTTCGAGATCAACATAAAAGTGGTTAAAATCCTTGGAGAGATAAGATTCGTGGAAAGGAGATTACATTTGCAGTCTGACATGCAAAGAGTAATGGATGAGTTGAGTGGCAGGGCCAAGTGAAGGAGAGGTAAGAGAATTTAGGACATGTTATTGTCGAAACTTAAGTGTTTAGATTTGGAAAGCATACAAAAGAATCTAAGCTGCTTGTTGAATTATTTATGACAGATGTAATCCATTTGGCCAGCTCAAATGGAGTTTGGATATTCAGTCTAGCATCTGTTTATGGTATAAAATGAAGTGAAATTAAATAAGAAAACCAAACTGTTAATATCAAAGGCTTACTAAGACAGCTTGTTCTTGGTAGCCTAAATTGGATATGTGTTAAAAATATTTGGACAGAACATGCTACAAGAAGCTGATTCCATAATTATATTAATGTCAAATAGCATAAATTCAAACCTTGCAGAAAAATGACAAATTCTCCATTGGTCAAAGATCTGTTAGTAAATATTGTACATTCAAAGCACATATTTAACTAACCATTTGTAAAACATTCTGTTTCCACGTTCTGATGTGTTTTAGTTTATAGATGAGAGTATAAAGTCTTCGAGGTGATCTCCAAATGAAGTAACTTGAGCCAGGTTGTTTATAAGAGTTTAAGAACCGAGAAACGAAAAAGGCAACTCAGTCTCTTAAGCCTGCTCCACCATTTAATACAATCATGGCTGATCTCATCTCAGCCTCAATTTCACTTTTTGGCCTCCTCCCCTTAATGCTTCAATCCGTGACTAACTAAAAATATTTTTATCAAAATCCTTTGACAGAACTAATTTCTCCTTTAGAACTGCTATCCTTAACCTAAAACTAAGACCTTTCATTCTAGATTGCCCCACAAGGCAAAATGTTCTCTCTATGTGTATTTTGTCAATCACTTTTAGCACCTTATATACTTCAATTAGATTTCCTCTCATTTGTCTAAACTCCAGAAGGTATAGGCCCAAATTGTTTAATCTCTCTTCGTAATACATACCATCATCTCTGGAATCAATTTAGTGGACCTCCTGTAATCTGCCTCCAATCCACCAAAACCCTCCTCAAGTAAGGGGTTTGAAGTTGTACACAATATTTTAGTTGCATTGTCACTTGTGCCTTGTAGAGTGGAGCAAAACTCCCTACTTTTATACTCTGTTCCTTTAGCATTAAATGCTACAATTCCATTTGCCTTCCTTATTACCCACTGTCTCATACTAGTTTATCTAAAATATCTGTATCAACAGGTTTCAAATCAAAAGCAATACCGTTGAAGTCCTAACCATCAGAAGCCAGTAAAACAATCTACTTAACACAGAGATAGTAGGAACTGCTGATGCTGGAGAATCTGAGATAACAAGGTGGAGAGCTGAATGAACACAACAGGCCAAGCAGCATCAGAGGAGTAGGAAAGCTGACGTTTTGGGTCTGGACCCTTTTTCAGAAATGGGGGAGGGGAAGGAGGCTCTGAAATAAATACAGAGAGGGCGAGATGGTGATAGAAGGTAGATAGTGGAGCAGACAGGTGGAGAGAAGCCGGCCAAGTCAAGGAGGCAGGGATGAAGCTAGTAAAGGTGATTGTAGGTAGGGAAGTGGGGGTGGGGTTGGTCAGTGAGGTGGGAGGAGCGGATATGTGGCAGAAGAGACTGACAGGTCAAGGAAGTGGGAAAAGAGATGGGAGGCTGGTCTTGGGATGAGGTCAGGGATGGGGAGATTTTGAAGCTCGTAAAGTCCACATTGAGACCATTGGGTTGTAGGGTTCCAAGGCAGAATATGTGGTGCTGTTCCTTCAGTTTTCGGGTGGCATAATTATGGCACTGGAGGAGGCACAGGATGGACATGTCATCCAGGGAGTGGAAGGGGGAGCTGAAGTGGTTCGCAACTGGGAGGTGTTGTCATTTGTCCCAAACCGAGCGTAAGCGTTCCACAAAGTGGTCTGTAAGCCTCCGCTTGGTCTCCCCAATGTAGAGGGGGCCACATCGGGGACAGCAGACACAATAGACTACATTAGCGGATATGCAGGTGAACTTCTGTTTAATGTGGAAGGTTTTCTTAGGGCCTGGGATGGGGGTGAGGGGGAGGTGTAGGGGCAGGTGTTGCACCTCCTGAGGTTGCAGGGAAAGGTGCTAGGGGTGGTGGGGCTAGTGGGAAGTGTGGAGCAGACGAGGGAGTTGCGGAGAGAGTGGTCCCTCCAGAAGCCAGATGAAGGTGGGAGGGAAATATATCAACACATCATTCTCCGCCACTCCCGCCATCTGCAATCTGACCCCGCTACGAAGGATATATTTCCCTCCCCATCCTTATCTGCCTTCCGGGGGGACCGCTCTCCCCATGACTCCCTTGTCCACTCCACACTTCCCACTAGCCTCACCACTCCCGGCACTTTTCCCGGCAACCGCAGGAGGTGCTACACCTGCCCCTACACTTTCCCCCTCACCTCCATCCCAGGCCCCAAGAAAACCTTCCACATTAAACAGATGTTTACCTACACATCCGCTAATGTGGTCTATTGTGTCCACTGTTCCCGATGTGGCCTCCTCTACGTCGGGGAGACCAAGCGGAGGCTTGGAGACCTCTTTGTGGAGCACCTATGCTCGGTTCGCAACAAATGACAACACCTCCCAGTTGCAAACCACTTCAGCTCCCCCTCCCACTCCATGGGCGACATGTCCATCCTGGGCCTCCTCCAGTGTCACAACGATGCGAACTGAAAACTGGAGGCACAGCACCTCATATTCCGCCTTGGAACCCTACAACCCCAATGGTCTCAGTGTGGACTTTACGAGCTTCAAAATCTCCCCTCCCCCAACCTCATCCCAAGATCAGCCCCCTCTCTCATGCCCGCCTCCTTGACCTGTCCATCTTCTCTCCCACCTATCCGCTCCTCCCACCTCACTGACCAACCCCCACACCTACTTCCCACCTACACTCACCTACTAGCTTCATCCCCACCTCCTTGACCTGTCCATCTTCCCTCCCACCTACCCGCCCCTCCCTCCTCACTGACGAACCCCCATCCCAACTCCCTACCTACACTCACCTTTACTAGCTTCATCCCCGCCTCTGTGACCTAACCGTCTTCTTTCCACCTATCTGCTCCACTATCCGCCTTCTATCACCGCCTCCCCCTCTCTCTATTTATTTCAGAGCCTCCTTCCCCTCCCCCATTTCTGAAGAAGGGTCCAAACCCGAAACGTCAGCTTTCCTACTCCTCTGATGCTGTCTGGCCTGCGGTGTTCATCCAGCTCCACACCTTGTAATCACAGTACTCACACTGCAACAACACTTTTGAGCCTGTTGCAGAAGCAACAAGAAAGAAAAATTGAAAGTTACATTATGCACAACAGCCAGTTTCTTTAGAAGGTGGACAGTTTAATTGCGGAACTAGTAATGTTGGATAGGACAAGGTGGATTCTCTTTGTGATACAGTGTTTATCTTTAAATCCAAAATGAACAGAATAAACCTTGCTGTATGTGCAGTACTTAATGAGCTTGAAAGACAGTCAATTGCTAAATTTTCGACATTATCACCTCAGCAGGTGTTTTCAGGTTCAGTTCATAATAAAACTGGGAAGTGCTCTGAACCAGCTGCCACAACACTGCTGAGCTTGTGCGCAGTTGTCCCACTTTTATTATTAAGTCTACAGTCTATGATATTGTAAAGCCCCTAACAGTAGCATAAAACTGCTCACTAATTTTGCACGTATTGTTACTGATCTGGCACAGGTATCACAATTTTGTGTCAGTGAAATCTTCTGGACCCAAAGTTGGTAAGGGAACTGAGTTAGGCAGGATTGTGTTGGTCCAGAACTCCTCCACCTTCATGCTGCCTGAGGTAAGGCCTTAACAAGAAAGCCCAAGCTCCACCTTCCCACCCACTGCCAATTCAGGCCCATAAGTGGCCAATTTCAGGTCCCGTTTAGGCCTGAACTCCAATTATTTCAGCCGAGGTGCAATAAGAAAACGCTGATCTCCCTGGTCAGTTTTTATGGTCAGTCAGGGAACTGGAGAAGATCCCTCAATTTGCAGGGCTGAGAGACTGGACATGGGACGGGGGAGGAGGCTGCTGAGAGCCAACATTTGTCCTTTATTCTGATCCCCCTAGCCTATATCTCTCTGCAGCTTCTATAAGACCCTTCCCCGGAAAGAACTCTGACCCTGCTCCGTGGTTGTTCCTCAGACATGCCTCTGGCCAGCAGCTCATGGTGGCTGGGACCTTCCTGATCCAAGTCCTGATATGAGTCGAATGCCCGCTGGCAACCCAGAGATGCCTAATTGCCAGAAAATTCAGTGGTCTTTCACATCTTGACAGGCAAAGGTCCAGTCTGTCCTTCTTTTGGACTTTGTGCAAAAATGGGAAGACACAGTCAGAAGTTGTTATGAGGAGGATACGCTTTTAATTTATTTCTTTGTTCAGGACTTCAAACTGTGTATTCTTAGTAGGTAAAGCTCTGTTTAATCCGTGCACAGAAACCAGAGGTATATTTAGGAATTTACACCCATTGTGATGCTGGAAAAAAAAGGTGGTTAATGCTGACTTCATCTCGTTTTTCTCTCATCAATTTTTTGTCAATTTGAAGAGTGACACTTTACTCCATTGCAGGACAGTGTGCATATATTATCAACTTTATCTTTCCTGTAAACTCAGTTGTTTATTTATTTTCCCTTAATTACAGCAGTTATTAAGCTGTTAATAATCATCTGTAATCAACAGCAATTAAAACAACTTCCATTTTTTGGGATTAACGATGTTTAGCAAATCTGATTCTAATACGTGGTACAACTTGATTCGTTCTGTCAATGGATCAGATCTTGTTAGACTTGTGACACTTTGTTCAGACACAGCAAAGTTCATTTAGTTCTCTCTCATCCTGCTTTCTATTTTTATCAGTAATCCAAACCAGATTCTTTTCAGTACATCAAACCAATGTTCCTTCTTGGCCTTTTCTGCTGAGGCCTGTTACTCTTTAAAGTTTCCATTTTGAAGACACTGATTGCCCTTCAGCATCACATTTTGCATTCTTCATTTAGGATACTGGGAATGCAGTGGATGCCGGATGGCTATCTGCTGTCCAGAAGATCAGCAATCCCACTGGAAACAGTGGCAGAAGGCGCCACGTCTGGGACTACAAGCAGCCCCATATTCAAAGTTTCAGACTGCATGAGCAGATAAATGCAGCTGGTCCTGTGGCTGGATGGGAAATGAGGACTGGGCAAATGAGGAGAGGGGGGAGTGGATGTCTTGATGGTGAGAGCAGGAGTTGGCAGAGCACTACAGAATTTTGAGTGGCAAGGATACCATTGAGGAAGACAAACCAGCTTTTCCGTTCTGAGGCCTGAGCCGGGTGAGTCTCCAAAATACCCCTTTGCCTCCGAAAACTGAAGCAGGACAAAAAAATGGTACTTCGACGGTCATTATTGCCGACTTAAGGGCCTCATTTGAGGCAAGGGCAGGCAGGTTAGCCCTTACACATGGTCAGGATGATGGTGGGAACACCATCTGGGGAATACCAGAGGCCCATCCCTGCCTCCAAACCTGCAATACGACATTGTAAAGTCTTGCCAACGATCATTTAAACATGGTGGATTTTTTTCTCCTAGGAATAGGATATTATCTGACCTCAGGTGCAGTCTTATTTAACTTTTTAATTGGAGATAACAGTTTTGGAATAAGGTTCCGTGCTTTAGAATGGTGCATCCAATGCTTTGGAGAATGAAGCGTTATTTTAATGATTTACAAACTGCATTTAGCACTGATCTTTGATTAGTTTGTGTTGGTTGTGAAAATGTTACGATACCATCCGAGTTGTTTGCTTTCTAACTTGACCATCATGTTTCACAAATACTTTACCTCCTGGCTTTACTGGTCTGACTGTAAATTTAATGTTTTGCTCTGCATTTACTTCATTCGATCCTTCTGTTGTCGATCTCATTTTCGTACATGTTGATCATTAGGTTTGAGGGGTAGCTTAAGAAGATTTGTTTGTGTAAAGGATGACTTTACTTGGAAGCTTTCCAGTAGTAAAGTGAGAAGACATTCTGTAGTTGTGAAGAAAGCAAAACAATTCTCGCTTCCACGAGGTCTTCTTAACTGCATCTGTATGTACCACGTTTATCAAGATACATATAAATCGTTTGACTTCTCCGTTAGCTCTTAACTGAGTTTGATTTTTCAATGAATGAAAATACCAGGTAGCTAACAAATTTACTCAACTCATTCTGTTGAAGAGGGTTCCACTGTCATTTCTCATTGTTTGAAGGATTCCAAACAAGACACGAATCTGGTCAAGTTTTGGGATGACTGCTTTTGTTATTTTTGACATTACTATTTCTACAGAACTGGGAATCCATTATAGTCATCAGTGACAACTAACTAGTACTCGCCAGTGAGCATATTTGTGAATTGTGTTTAAGAAGGCATATGGAATACTTGCTTTTATTAGCTGAGGCATAGAGTTTAAGAGCAGGGATATTATGATGGAACTGTTTAAAATATTAGTTAGGCAACTCATTGTCTGTAAGGGTGGTAGAGGCAGAAACCCTGACAGCATTTAAAAAGTAGTTAGCTGTGCACATATGACGTGAAGGCATACAAGTCTGTGGGCCTGTGTTGGAAGATAAGAATAGAACTGCATTTTAAATACTTGATAATGTTGTAGCTTCATCACTTAGTTCAGGCAAACGTACTGTATTCAGCAATGTCTAATATTGTACGTTGGACATCCTTGCTCACGCTGAAAGCCTAATTATCCTATATTACTAATTGCAATTATTAGTTATCCTGATTATGGTCCTCATTTGCTAATTGTAGTTATCAGCAAATTGTTTTTTTTAACTATTTGCAGTTAATAGCTGATTATAATGCTCACATATTGTCTATAATAGTAACTGATATTAATTCCTATTAATTACTGGTGTGACTCACTAAACGATGTAAGCAGTTAATCTGTTTTACACTCGGAAGTCATAATAATGAGAATGTACTGGTCAACCAGCAATAATTTATTCTGTCTTTTTAAATTAAAGTACCTTGATGTATTTCTTTTCATGGCATGTGGGCATCACTGGCAAGCCAGCACTTGTCTTCCATCCCTAATTGCCCTAGAACTGAATGGCTTCCTAGGCGATTTCACAGGGCAGTTAGCAGTCTCCCACATTGCTATGGATCTGGAGTCATATGTTGGCCAGACTGGATAAGGAAGACAGATTTCCTTTCCTAAGCTGAACCACATGGATCTTTACAACAATCGATGATAATTATCCTGATCAGCATTGCTGACATTAACTTTACATTCCAGATTTCATTGAGCTTGAATTCCACCATCTGCCCCAGATTATTAACCCTCGGCATCTGGATTACCAGTTCAATAGCAAAACCACTACACCTTTGCCTCTCACAATAAATAAAACATATGACAAAGCAAAATCATCCTTTTTTAAATATGCTTTAAGACCATCTTGGCCCTATACAATGAGTTCCAAAGCTGCATTTCAAATCCATGTTCATACTGTAACTACATCACTTATTTCAGGCAAACATGTTGTGTGACATGCAGATAACCTCACAGCAAAAATTGTCTTCATTTTAAACTCTTGTAGAAAAAAATTCCCTGATATTCTCTTTTCGTATCAGCATATTCCCCCCTTTAGTTGTAAAAAAACATTGCAGATGCTGAAGTAAACCAAGGGATGTCTGTCATGGGCTTGTGTTTGCTCATTGTGCTGCTTTTACCAATTCAAGTACACTGCGCCCATGAACAGAATTTGTGTGAAGAATGTTGTGAAACAACACCAGTGGGTGTTAGCTATGGCTCCTTAGAGCATATGTATGATGCTAGAAATACAACATCCCCGTTAATGTGCTGTTGCTTTGCAGTCAATATATTCATTTTGTAGTCTCGTTAAAAACAATGGACAGGCAGAATTTTTTTTTAAGAAATCTGCCTTCTTTTTCAGTTTATTAAATATGGAACGCTAAATAATGAAGTGTTGAATTAAGAAGTGTCTTGTTCTTATCTCAAGTCAGCTGAGAGAAATGTACAGTTCATTTCACAAACTAAATAGGAAATTGACAAATTTAAAGTATGGAAATGAAAGTAGTGGAGCTTCTGTGTATCACCAGATATCAAAGAAAACATATCTCCTGATCTGCTGTCAGAAAGCAAACAAATATTTATCAGTCGACAACTGGAATCCATTATTCACTCACCACTGGGCTGCATGGAAAAGTAGAATCGACTGCCAAGTAACATGGACTGCCAAGTAACATGCCAAGGACATAGTTAGAACTGGTGCTTCC
Organism: Ginglymostoma cirratum; assembly: GCA_024137785.1. Lineage (NCBI taxonomy): Eukaryota > Metazoa > Chordata > Chondrichthyes > Orectolobiformes > Ginglymostomatidae > Ginglymostoma > Ginglymostoma cirratum. The sequence goes on along the minus strand of JAHRHZ010000072.1, from coordinate 5,939,008 downwards.
ATGACTTGCTATTGTCTGCCTATGAGGTTTGGGGAATTTGGTCAACCAGGATGCAGAATAATAGAACCACTGACTCACTGCGTAATTATTCTCAATGGCCTTATCTGTAACTTTTAAAAATATATCATGCTTCATGTGCCTCCAAAGCCACAAATGCAACAATTGTAGCAGAGGAGTCACATGCTGTGTGCTTGCCAATTTTAAAAGATAGAATTCAATGCTACTTTGGCTCCAATGAGTTTAAAAGACTGTAAAGAGTATAATGTTTATCTCCACATACTGACCTTTTTCTCAAAAAAAATTTGCATTTAAAACAAATTGCCTGAATTTAGCTTATTAAACCAGTTAAACGATAGAGGAGAAAAGAGTCATATTTTCCCTGCTTAAAAGATTGCAATAAATCTTATCCATGAGTTCTTAGATTAATATCTAGGCATGAATATTAACTCACCAGCTGATCAGTAATTATGTTCACTAGTGTTTACTTGTCTTGTTTCCATTTTTCTCAATAAATTTGCATATTACTTACATCTTTCAACAAAAATGCCAAAATGACTAAAATAACAAATACAAATTGACAAAAACTATCAACCCAGTTTACCTACTGAGTACAATTCATTGCTGGTCCAGTTTATTAAGTAATTTTGTCTTATCCAGGACATCATGTTACTTAACATGATGACTCCTGTATTTTAGGAGCTCTGTCCGGAATAATGAATATGTGGCAAAATTAAAATATACCAAGAAAAAAATACATATGCTGGTGAAGAATGAGACCAATTAATCTGTACATTTATCTAGTAGAATCATTGATCTTACTGAGCATATAAGCCGATCAATCAAAAGATGTAATTTCTAATCAAGAAATTGCAAAATCAAGCTAATTTTATGTCTCCACACTTATAGTAAGGTTGTCCACTGGTAAATGGTTCCCTGCTTCTCTTCAGAATTCTTAATATTGATCTTTGGAAAATGTCTGGTGCATGGAGATTCCAAATAGTGGACAGTTAAAGGTAATATCTCTCAATGGTGTACTGAAGGTTATCAGCAATCTTGACTCATGGTCTGGAGGTCTCTGCTAGAACCCACTGTTTGTATCCACGTTTTTGGAAAGTTTGCTTGTTTCCTATTCTCCCTGTCATTGAATGACAAATTAGAGATAGATTTCTTTTCTAAACCTTTGTCTCACTGAGATTCAGACATAATCTCATCTGTTTCTCATCTGTTCTGAGGAAGGGTCACCGGACCTGAAACGTTAAACTCTGTTTTTTCCCTTCACAGATGCTGCCAGGCCTGCTGAGCTTTTCCAGCAACTTTGTTTTTGTTCCTGATTTTCAGCATCCATAGTTCTTTCGGTTTTTATTCAGACATAATCTTAGTTTTTCACTTATTTTGGGAACAGTTGCTAACATTGAACACCATTAAGAACAAAGGACAGTACAGCACAGGAACAAGCCCTTTGGCCCGCCAAGACTGCGCCAATACATGACTATCTAAAATAGAAACCTTTTGTCTATGCAGTTCTATTGGCTGCCTTAATCTGTAATGATTAAGGTGCTACCACCTTTCAGTATTCTTCTAATCTATAGCACTCAGCTGTCTTTCCTGGGCATTTTTTGAATGGTAGAGCAGCCTCAATGGGCAGCGTGACCTACTCCTGCTCCTGTCTTCTCTGATTCCCTAGCTGGCTCAATGCTTTAGTCTATTTTTAGGGCTAATACTGCTACCAGCGTGTTTAAATGGTTCTTTGTATCTCTGGGCTGTGCGTGACTGAACGTACACTCTTGCCTCTTTACCTTTGATGAAGCCTGTTCCACTCCTGATCTACTGTAACACTCTTTAGCTACCTGTAATGTACAAATATAACTAAAATACAGCCTTCCAGAGTAGTGCCTAAGACCTCCCTCTCTTTACATGCTGCTTCTTGTGTGACGTCTTCTCTTAATCGGTCTTATTGATAGCAGAGTTGTATCATCGATTTATTATTCAAATGTCATGTGGAAATTTTAATACAATTTACATCAGTCATTATCTCTTTAAGTGTTTGTGGATAAGGCTTACCAAACCTAAATTCCCGACAATGCTGTTTCCCTGAGCCACAAGTAAAGAGATGAATATTACATTGTGGCTAAGAATTGGAATAGTAATACAAAATTAACTTGATTTGCCACTCCCAACAGGAAGAATGTACAAGTTGGGGATTGAGAGTGACAATGTTGTAGTAAAACCTCCAATCAGCAGTGACCTGAAATCCAGCTTTCATCTAGGAGTGGGGGAAATTGATGAAATGCTGTTTCCTTGAATAATAGTCCTAGTTTACTGCACTTGGAAAAGGTTCCAAAGTGACCTTGACATCATTGTCTGAATATGACAATAACCTCACTCTGTGCTATTTCAATCAAATATCCATTATGATGAGCATGCTGAATGAGAAGACCTCCCTTGAAGATTTATGAATAGCTAAACTAGCCCCTCTACAGGCCTTCCCTGAACAGTTCATACTGCAACAACAACTAAGAAGGTGTTTGACTTATCCAGCATAGCAAAACGATCCACAGCACTTCATAGAGCTTTATCAAACAAAATTTAACACATAACTTAAGGAGTTCTTAAGATAGATGACCAAAAATTAGGCCAAGGCTTTAAGGAGTATCTTGAAGGAGGAAAGAAAAGTAAAAATGTGGATATGTTTAGGGAGCAAGTTCCAGAACAAAGAATCTTGGCAACTGAAGCGAACAACTATCAATTGAAATTACTCCATAAGACCATAGGAGCAGAAGTTAGGCCATTCAGCCCATCGAGTCTACTCCACCATTCATTCATGGCTGATAATTTTCTCAACCCCATTCTCCCGCTTTCTCCCTGTAACCCTTGATCCCCTTGACAATCAAGAACATATCTATCTCAGTCTTAAGTATACTCAATGACCTGGCCCCCACAGCCTTCTGTGGCAGTGAATTCCGTAGATTCACCACTCTCTGGCTGAAGAAATTTCTCCTTATCTCTGATCTAAAAGGTCTTCCCTTTACTCTAGGGATGTGCCCTCGGGTCGTAGTCTCTCCTTGGGAAGCATCTTCCCAACATCCACTCTGTCCAGGCCATTCAGTATTCTGTAAGTTTCGATTAGATCCCTCCTTAACCTTCTAAACTCCATCGAGTATATTTGCCGAGTCCTAAAACTTTTCATTCCTGGGACCATTCTCATGAACCTCCTCTGAATCAGCTCCAGGGCCCGTACATCTTTCCTGAGATATGGGGCCCCTATAGACCCTCAGAAGAACATCTCTGCTTTTATATTCAAGTACTCTCAAAAGAAATGCCAAAGTTGCATTTGCCTTCCTAACTATTGACTCAACCTGCAAGCTTACCTTGACGAAATCCTGGACTAGAACTCCCAATTCTCTTTGCACTTCAGACTTCTGAATTTTCTCCCCATTTAGAAAATAGTCCATGCTTTTATTCTTCTTACCAAGTGCACGACCTCACACTTCCCCACATTGTACTCCATCTGCCACTTCTTTGCCCACTCTCCTAACCTGTCAAAATCCTTCTGCAGCCTCCCTGCCTCCTCAATACTACCTATCCCTCCACCTATCCTTGTATCGTCTGCAAATTTAGCCAGAATGTCCTCAGTTCCTTCATCTAGATCATTAATGTATAAAGCAAAAAATTGTGCCCCAACACTGACCCTTGTGGAACACCACTTGTCACCAGCTGCCATCCTGAGAAAGACCCTTTTAACCCCACACTCTGCTTTCTGCCAGACAGCCAATCTTCTATCCATGCTAATACCTTGCCTCTAATACCACGGACCCTTACCTTACTCAGCAGCCTCCTGTGCGGCATCTTGTCAAAGGCCTTCTTGAAGTCCAAGTAAATAACATTCATTGGCTCTCCTTGGTCTAACCTGGTCACTACTTCCTCAAAGAATTCTAACATAGTTGTTAGAAATCATTTGTATGACCTGCGCTTGATGAAGTCATGCTGACTTTCCCCTATGTTACCATGCATTTCCAATTATTCAGAAATCTCATCCTTCACAATGGACTGTAAAATTTTATCCACAACTGAGGTTAGGCTAATCAGCCTGTATTTGGAACTCTACAGACGCCAGTATCCTGTCACCAAGTCACCCTTTATTTACATGTGCAAAGTACTTGGCAGTGGTGCGACTCCCACAGAGCCAGCTCTCAGAGTGAACAGCATATCTGACACTCCTGTTCCTATCTGTCAGCCAGGGATCCCTGATTGGACCAGGTTCACAGCCCCAATCAGGGAGCTCCGATTCTATGAGGCCCACCTGGCTGACCTCATTACAATCACAGCAAACGGTAGCACAATAAAAATTGTGCATGCTTCAGAGGCGGTATTTGAGGGAATGCAGAGATCTCAGAGACTGGTAGCATTGGAGACAATTCACAGATAGGGATAGGCGAGGCCAAAGAAGGATTTTAAAATTAAGGATGGAAATTTTATTATCAAGGAGTAGTTTAAACAGGCATCAACATAGGTCACAAGAACAGAGGATATATGAGTGGGACTTGGTGTGAATAAGGATGTGGCTGGCGGAATTTTGGAGGATAGAACATTTTACAGAGGGCAGAACATTAGGCTTAACAAAATCTAGATGAAACAAAGGTGTGGATGAGGGCTCCATCAACCGATGAGCCAAGGCAAAGGCAAAATAAGATGATGTTGTGGTTGGTGCTTCAGTTTCCATCTTCACAGTGCAGTCCATGTAACATTAGCGACATAACGGCACCAGTGCAATCTTGCTTCTTGGCTTGAAATCAGGCGAGCATACCGATTCTATATTCGTTCCTCAACTCTGTGTTGTATTGCTATTTTCAGCTATTCCTTAAGTAGCTATTGCTGTATTCATAAAAGATTCCAGCTTCACTGTGATGCATTGCAGAAACAGTAAAACAAAACTTTCACCAGGCAATAATAAAGTCTCTTGAGTGCAACAGTTTATAGACTTGGTACTGCCAGGCAACCAGTAGTGTTTGTTAGAGTCTTGTTTCGGTGATGTGTTTGCATACTATTTTGGCTTAAGTTGAACATTTATACAAACAAATGTTATGATATTTAACTGCAAATCCCCAATTTATCGGTATGCTCCTTCAGTTCCCAAAATTATAGAAGTTTATGTTTCTTCTATATTGGATTTGTTTGCAAATTAATGCCATTTATTAGCACATTCTTTAATGTTTATTTTTTGAAAAGTGACACTATCTCCATCGTTGAATGGAAGCTAAGACGCTAAGCAAAATGGGGACCTACTTTATATTGGCTTCCACCCTTACCAATTTAGTTTCTGTCACTGGTATGAGTTTGACTGCATTTTCTAGGTCCTCTTTTATTGCCGAAAGCAAGTCCTTTGGCATCTAAACTTAAATGCAGGGCTCTCTTTTAATTGGACCATTTTTATACCAGTATTACTCATGGCATGGGGGGATTTCGCCAGGCCCTTGGAAGGCACATTTGGAGGTTTGGAGGATATCAAGCAAATTTAAGGAACAAACGGGGTTCTGACCTCTTTTATTAGGGAGGGTAACATACCATGCAGGTGAACAATGGGACCCTGCTGGTAAGTGAATTAAGACAATTAAGGGATCAAATTTCAGTTATTTTTCTCAGCGCAAGACAATTTTCCCAAGGGCATCTGAGCTTTTTTACTGTATCATTACACAGCAACACAGAGGCAAAAGATCACGGGGCTGATACATTCCCATCACATATCCTATAGTGTGGGGATCACCTAGAGGCTGACGTCTCCAATAACGCTGGGCCTGATGCAGTGCCAGCCACTCCGCTGATAATGATGGCATACTAATTGCATTCCTCCTGCTTCTGCTGCTTGAGCCTCAGCAGCTTGAGCACTGGTGAGACTGGGAAGCCTGCTGGCTTACCCTAACAATAGCCAACAATATATACATCTCCCACCTCCAATCCCTGCTGCGGACCCTAATTAGTTGGCATACCCAGAGGTAGATCCCTGATTTGTTCGTTCACGCCTGAAGTCCCGCTCCTTATGCAAATAGATTAAGGATTCAAAAATAACCCTGACACTTGAAGATTTTCCAAGTGTGGAAGATTCAGGCTATATCCTCGGTAGTTACGGTGGCTCAGTGGTTAGCACTGCTGCCTCACAGCGCCAGGGACCCGGGCTCAATTCCACCCTTGGGCGATTGTCTGTGTGGAGTTTTCACATTCTCCCCGCATCTGAGTGAGTTTCCTCCAGGTGCTCCGGTTTCCTCCCACAGTCCAAAGATGTACAGGTTAGGTCGATTGGCCATGATAAGTTGCCTTAGTGTTCAGGGATGTGTAGCTTAGGTCTGTTATAGGGGGATGGGTCTGGGTGGGATGCTTCAAGAGTCGACATGGACTTGTTGGCCCAAAGGGCCTGTTTCCACACTGTAGGGATTCTGTGAGTTCTGAAGAAGCATCATACTGGACTTGAAATGTTGACTCAGTCTCTCTCCATAAATGCTGCCAGACCTGTTGACTTTCTCAAGCACTTTGTGTTTGTTTTGGACTTCTAACCTCCACAGCATTTTGTTTTTATTAGTTACCCGAAGAATGTGATCTGTTCAATCCCTGATGGTGCATTTATCATAGAGTTCAGATTGCCAACAGACGATATATGGGGAGTGTCCTTGTGTACGCACATGTTTACTCTCATATCCTAATTTACTTGTTTGCAGGAAGGCACTCAATGTGGAGCTGTCATTCAAACTCCAGATCTTTCACATTTCTTTGGCCACTGAAGCGCGAGAAAGCTTTTAAGTAACTTTAAGCTATATTTGTGTGATGTATCTCATATCTGTTTGAGGAACTCTGAGTGTCATGTCTGGAAATTTAGAAAGATTATTTGGGTAATTCACAACGGTCTCAAATGATGGCAGTACGTTTATTACAATTTTATTCATGTTACTGCCTGACCTTGGCTCATTACTGACATTGGGGGGGTTTGTTAAATGGTTTAATACCAGTTATCTAGGAAATCTTGAGATCCAGTCTAGCTACTAGTTGAAGGTGCTGATGGTAACTGCAGTGTATGCAGTCATCCTCAGTAAAGGCATCAAGAAGGCATCAACACTTTTAAGGATTGTGGATGATATTGAATGCCTACCACTAGGGCTACTAGTTGGGTAGGAGTAAAAATTGCCCTTTGAATTTCTATTAGCATCTTCTCTATTTATGCCAACAAATTTTCATGGACATGCGTAGACACCTATTTTGTGCTTTATAATTTGTTCTACGAAGGAATACATCCGCCTGGACTGACTGTGTACATGTTTAACAGTTTCATTTTGTACAACAGCCAGAACATCTTTGTTTTTTTCATTTCCCCAGTGGCTGGTATCCTTTACTGCATTTTGGAGAAGAGCCAGTTTCTAAAAGTCAAGCACAGGGCCTATTGGAAAATGGATTCAACACATAGGACCATGCGACATAGAGGTTAACGCAGAATATCACTGAGCAAATGACAGCAGCAGATGTTTTCCATTCATGGCTGAAACTATTTGACCTCTTGCACTTTCAGGGTTACTTTGTCTTAAGCGAAAGTTTTAAATCAAAATAAAAAAAGTTCCAAAATAGCCTGCATGACGTAACTCCATAGTGTGAGAAACACAGGCTTCACTAGTGTAATGAAGATCACTTGGCTTCGATCATCAAATGCCTCTAACATACAACACGTTGGAAACATTTAGCACCATATTTGTCAGTAAGTCAATAATGGTTTGAATGGTATGTCTTTTTAGGAGGCTATGTTTATCCTCATATGAACTCAAAATAATTATTCGGAGGGAAAAATGGCAAAGTAATTTTTCTTTTTCTTTCTTTAGTTCTCTTTCTGCAATCTGTGCTTCCTGTTTCAGATACGGGAATAAGTTCTTGGCTGGAGTTTATCAACACTTACCATCAGTGCACCAGTGAAGTTTTAGTTCCCTTTGTAATTTTTATCTCTAATCACCTTACCTGCCCCCACCTCATGATTAAACAGATTGGCTAAGTACATGGGCTGACAGAACTGGGGGTTTGGCAAATGAAGACTGTATTGCGGATATGAGAAACATTGAACCAAATAATTTACGGCTTAGTCTTAGCTTAATATTGATGTACCAATTTCCGTGAGTAGTTGGTTGGGTTTGATCATAGATCATCATAGAATTCCTACAGTATGGAAATAGGCCCTTCAGCCCAATAAGTCCACACTGACCATCAGAGCATCCCACCCAGACCCATCCTGTTGATTTTAAAAGTTGTTTTTATCGTCCTTTTGTCTGATTGGCATTCCACCAGAATTTCTAGTCCATTCTTCCATATTCCAATCACATCAGAAGTCCTCAACTTCTGGCCCTTCTTTTACTGAAATGTCCTAGTGATGGGGGTTAAATTAAAGATCGTGACAGTTACATTAAATAGGAACAGGGATAGACTATACGACCCGTTGGGCTTGCTTTGCCATTCTTAAGGAGCATGGCTGATTTTTAACTTCAATGGCACTTTCACACAGTTTTCCCTCCTGTTTTCAAGGGACCAAAAATCTGTCAGCCTATCTCAGTCTTCAATGTAAGCAATGACGGAGTTTCCACAACTCTGTGGGATAGAGAACTCTCTTGAACAACCCTTTGAGTGAAGACAATACTCAACATCATTGTGAGCATACTCCTTGGGCACTGGCCACACATACCCAGCTTCCACGGATATTGATATTCAACGTGCGCCAGCCTGTATGATCCCTTATGGACACGTCCAATCCATTTATAAGGCACTTACCCAGGCAGGTGCAAGAGCATTTCAATGTGGAAATGCCCTCATTGGCCTGTAGAGAGGTCCTCAAATGAACAGGCGTGAAGCCAGTGCGACTATCATAGTAGTGGGGAGAAGCCTCTGCGGGGCGGATAGTATTGAATGACCCTAGCAATCTCACCATTGGAGCATGGACTCTCCAGTTCCAGACACCATATGGCCTGTTGCCTGGGAGCTTCCTCCAGTGATTTAGTGGTCTTTGCATTCAGTGAAAGGCAGTCTGAAAGCATCATCACCATGTTGACACCTATCGAAAAATGTAGTGCTTTATTTTCCCTAATTGGCTGCATGGAGCTGTATTGGCTCCTGTCTCCATGGAGCAATAAACTGACCCTAGGAATATTCTCCAACGTGAAGAATATTGCAGTGAGGTCTCCTGACACAGCTCCCCATTATTTCTACAGTCATCGCTCTCTAATTCAGTCTTTACAGAACCAGAAAAGTTCAGCTTCTGCGCCAACTACACAGGAGTGGGAATCCTGAAAGAAATTGATCCCATTGTACTTAGAATGAAAACAGCATCCATGTAGCTTCTGTGCAGTTCTGGTGTAGCTATGTCAAATCCTATATTTGTGACATTGCAGTGCAAACATTCTCAAGTGACAGTAAACAAACTGTACAGATTGTAACATCAAAAACAATGGTCAACACTGACTTGAATCTGCTCACTGCTCTAGCTTAGAATGATATCTCTGAAATTTACACAGGTGAACATGCAATGTCAAGGTCTGCTGTGATGCTACTTAAAGGTAGAATCGCCAATTTTCAGATTAACTGTAATAGTTTTTTTGGGTTGTTTTGTGAGTTTCTGGAAAAGCCAAGTGTTTTGACTGATAAAAATGGCAGTTAATATTGTTAGATAATGTTTGTTGTGTTTTCAGACTTTCAGGGATATTCTTCTCAATAAGATAATCAATAGAACTAGAGACCAAAGTTAATTGATATGCTGTGTTTGTTTTGAAGGGGCCCTCTAGTGTTTTGTTCCCACTATACATCATAATAATGAAGATCTAAAAGATAATTTGAAGTCGTACATTGTCTGGGTCCCTACTCATCCACAATATTAACTAATGAAAGAACTGGTCTTCACTTGATAAAATTAATTATAAACCAGAGATTCACTTCAGAAAGTTAACGAAATAGAGCTGTCAAGAGGGTGATTGAAGAGGGGGGATGGGAATAGGAAATGCAGTTTTGACTTGTGCTTCTTATAAGTCTAACATGGGAGTATTGTGGAGTTGAGGGTTTAGGGGATGGGACTGAAGAGAGATTGACAGGGCTGCAAAACTGTAAATCATCCAATACAGGATGGTGAGATGATGGATCAGCAATGGTTGAATTGTAGGAAGGCAGGCAAATAGGCAATTACAAATGTTCCAGGACTAAACTCTTAGGACTCAACAAGAACAAGACAAAGGCACAAATCTCTCTGGCTCCCTGACGTGACGACAATGGACCACCTTTTCTTGCAGGCCAGCATCTCATATTCTATTCTTCATAAACCTCAGTTATCAAATTCTCACTGATCTAGATTAGCTCCTGATCCAGCAACACCCAGATTTTAAAATATGTATACTTGTTTTCAGATCCCACCTGTGGTATCATTCCCCCTCCCCACCCCCACTTTAATCATTGTAACCTACTCCAGCTCCACAGCTCACTGAGACATCTGCGTTTCTCCAATTCTGTCTCTTACTCAACTCCAATTTTGGTTGCCGCTTGCATTGGTGACTGTATTTTCAGCAGCCTGGGCTTAACGTCTGAAATTCTATCGCTAAACAACACTGCTTTTCAATCTCTGTTTCCTCATTCAAAAGCCAACTCTTTGACCAAACTTTAGACCATCTGTCCTGCAATCAACTCTCATGGTTTCGTGTCAAATTTGTTTGATATTCCTCATATGAAGATGTTTGATGTCATTATAAAGGCATTGTGTAAATGCAAGACGTCCTTGTAGATTCAGCCAGATGTTTGCTGTACTGCGGGAAATGCACTGTGACAGCACTACCTTGTGACAAATAAGAGATATTACAGTTAGAGTTGACATCAAGGGCTTGGGTTGAGTTGATTGAGAATTCTAGTGTGAGAAGTGCAAAATTGTATTAACAGCACCACCTACAGTTGGGATACTTTTTGAATATTGAGACCATTCACTGTATTTAATTTGTAGTAGCGAAGAAATATTTTACAAATACCTTGTCAGTTTCAGTCCAGAAACCAGAATCTAAGCAGCTTTATTGGTATTATGCTAAAAGAAAATCAAGAAACATTGTTGTGTCTTAAACTAATTACTATTCATAGTTATGATGAAAATTATCACAATATCACTGAAAGCCCTATCATTAGCTTTAGAAACCACCATACACAAACCATGTGTTGATCCCTGATTACTTATCACATTGTCATGTGGTCTCAAGACTCCTCTTTCAGTTCTTCCTAAACTTCAACTAAAATCCTCTTCTGTACCAACCACTTTCAAATAAAGGACCCAGAATCCTTTAAAAATTGATCCCATCGTACTTAGTATGAAAACAGCATCCATGTAGTTTATGTTCAGTTCTGATGTAGCCTGTGTTGAATCCTGTCTTTGTGACATTGAAGCACAGATATTCTCAGGTGAAGGTACACAAACTGTACAGATTGTAACATCAAATGGTGTTCAACACTGACTGGAATTTGCCCACTTCTGTCGTTAAGAATGGTATCTCTGAAATTTACACAGGTGAGCATGCAATATCAAGGTCTCCTGTGGTGCTACTTAAAGGCAGAATCAACAATTTTCACACGAGTTGCACATAGTTTCTGGGGGCTTTTTGTGAGTTTCTGGAAAAGCTGAGTTGTTTTTAGGAGTTACATGCATTTGGCGAAGTTTTCAGTCAATGGTGCTGCACATGGGGAGGGCTTGGGTGCAGCTGCAATTATTGCAGTGGGGCTTACCCACTGAATTCAAAATGAGTCATCTGGAGAGCATAAGAACATAAGAACTAGGAGCAGGAGTAGGCCATCTGGCCCCTCGAGCCTGCCCTGCCATTTAATAAGATCATGGCTAATCTTTTTGAGACTCAGTTCCACTTACCCGCCCACTCACCATAACCCTTAATTCCTTTACTGTTCAAAAATTTATCTAGCCTTGCCTAATAAATATTCAGTGAGGTAGCTTCAACCGCTTCACTGGGCAGGGAATTCCACAGATTCACAACCCTTTGAGTGAAGAAGTTCCTCCTGACCTCAGTCCTACATCTGCTTCCCTTTATTTTGAGGCAATGCCCTCTAGTCCTAGTTTCACCTGCTAGCGGAAACAACCTCCCTGCCTCCACCTTATCTATTCCCTTCATAATCTTATATGTTTCCATAAGATCTCCCCTCATTCTTGTGAATTCCAATGAGTATAATCCCAGTCTACTCAGTCTCTCCTCATAATCCAACCCTCTCAACTCTGGAATCAACCGAGTGAATCTCATCTGCACCCCCTCCAGTGCTAGTACATCTCTTCTCAAGTAAGGAGACAAAAACTGCACACAGTCCTCCAGGACCCTACACAGCTCAGCATAGCCTCCCTGTTTTTAAACTCCATCCCTCGAGCAATGGCAGACAATATTCCATTTGCCTTTTTAATCACCTGCTGCACCTGCAATCCCACCTTCAGCGATTCATGCACAAGGACACCCAAGTCCCTCTGCACAGCAGCGTGCTGCAATTTTTTACCATTTAAAACATAGTCCATTTTGCTGTTCGTCCTACCAAAATGGATGACCTCACACTTATTAAGTGTGAGTGTGAAGATAAGTGTGATTGGATGAAGTTCTTAGTGAAGGGGATCTCATTGTCTGCGTATGGAAGGAGGTCAACAGCAAGAGTGGGTGGTGCAATTCCACAGGTTATACCCCTCCCTGCTCCACCTTGCAGTGCCAGGTCACTCGATCAGATACTTAAGATCCTCAATTAAACGCTAGGCATGAAAGGCTGCCACACATTTACCTCCCTCGGACTTGTTTAGAAAGATGTAAGAATTTCTACATTCCACTCTTCCATCCAATCATGTGTTTCTCCCCTTACCTCCAAGGTGGGGCATTAAATTATTTTGTCAACATTCGAGATTAGATTGGATAGATGGATGTTTGAAGTTGAATTGATACAGGAAGAGGATAGACAAATGACTTTAGGTTAACCCCACTTGCATGAATGATAATTCCAAGATGGACTGGTTATAATAATAGTCTATCTTCGTGTTGTGATTTCAGTGCAACTCTTATGTACTTCTAAACAATTAACACATCTTAACATTTTTTGCTTTGTATTTGTGTTGAGTCAACAATTGAGGAAAAGAAGTTTCTAACCTCCTCCAATACAGATGGCTTTCGATTGCATAAACAAGGATGATTTTTCTTTGCCTAACAAGCTGATACATGGGTTCAAACAGTAAAGTCAGTGGTCAAGGTGTGGGTGTGAGTGAGGCAAGTAAGGGAACCCAGGGAGCAGAAGTGCAGGAGCCTTGGCTTTTGCAGTTGTCCAACAGGTTGGAACCTTGTCAGTTTATTTGAATGAGCTAAGTGACCATGGCACAATGGTACAAGAAGTTGGATGTGCTAAAAGGAATGTGATAGTAATAGGGGACAGTATAGTGAGTGACATTGGTCTCTGCAGTAAGTGACATGAGTCTAGATGGCTGTGCTATCTGGCCAGTATGAAGCTTCAGGATATATGCTCTGAGCAGGAAAAGAACTTTCAGTGGAGGAGAGAGGATCCAGTAGTTATAGTCCACATTACTACCAACAACGTAGATAGAACTAGGAAAGATGTTTTGCTGACTGCGTATAAGCAAGGCACTAAATTAGAAAGTAGAACCTGAAAGATAATAATGTCTGGATTACTACCTGACCCGTATACAAATTGTCACAGAGAAAATCAGATTAGAGAGCTGAATATAACTCAAAAACCAGCGAGGGAGAAGTGGGTTCTAGTTCACAGGGTACTGGCACCAGCACTGGGAAATGTTGGATTTGCATCTTTGGGATGGTCTACACTTGAAATATCTGGGACTGGTGTCCCAATAAATTGCAAAGCTAGGGAACTAGAGAGTGCTTTAAACAAAACAAGTGGGTTGATGTATCAAATCTTAGTAAATGTATCACATCAAGCAATAGAGTCAAGAAAGGAGAGCAAAATAGTAATATGGGAAATGAAAATCACAGAATGGCAGAAAGGATCGAAGAGGGGAAAAAAACCTACCAGCAGACAATATTGGATGGTACAAAGATAACAAAAAGACAAAGCTGAAGATTCTGTATATGAATGTGCATAACATCTTAACAACATAAAGGAGTTGAAGCACACATCAGGGTGAATAAATATGATTTGATGTTGTGCCTTGTAAGGGAGTCCAGAACTAGGGGCTCACTGTTTTCAAATTAGTGGTTGCCCTTTTAGAACAGAGACAAGAAAAATCTTTTATTTCTGAAAAGGTTGTGCAATTTTGTAATTCTCTGCCTCAGAAGGTGGGGAAGGTGGGGCCATTGAATATTTTTAAAACAGATGCAGTAGGCAAAGGAATCAAAGATCATTGGGGGTAGGTGAACAAGCGGAATTTGAAATCTAAACAGATTAGTCATGCTCATATTGAATGGTGGAAAAGGCTGAAGGGGACGAATAGCTGATTTGTAGGTTTGTGCTTTGTTCTCCTTTGTAAGCCATTATTGTCAGTTGCAGGTAGATATTCAAAATATAGCATTAGCGTGTAAACTTGCTAAAACCTGTACAGAATGTGACATTATGTCATATGGTGAATGGCAGAAGCTGGGTAAATAAACATGGCAAATGTGAACTTGATTTTATTTCGCACTGTAAATAAGTGTTCAAACTTGAGAAATATTGTATGAAACCTAACAAATACAAAAACTTGCGATTTCCTGACTAAGATTTAGGGTTTCCTTCAGTCACTAGAATCTTTGGGTTGTACATAAATCAACCATTATTTGTAATAGTGATTGAGTTTTAAGTTAACAAAGAAATATTAAGGAATATCGGTCAGCATCCAGGTATGTTGCAAATGCAGTTACACAAATGAACACCAACTGGTCAAATTCTTGATAGAAACAGAGGACCAGAGTGATATACAAAAGCTAGAATGCAGACAGATAGATCCCAAATAATAATATGATTTTACTGTCACAGGAGGGGTTGAAATGAAATCAAGGACATGATATGAATCTGTACAGTATATTAATGATTATGCTTACAAATTATCATTTTGATTTTTAAAAAATTTGCGTAAGTTATGCAAAATTACTTCATATAGAATTCTATTTTTAAACGAACATTCTGTAATTTTGAGTCAAATCCAGTTTACCTCTATTGTCAATGAGCCCCAGCATTTAATTTAATGCCCGTATCTCACTTTCTTCCTTAGATGCCCAATAAGTCAGCATTGCAGGTTTCAATGGTCTACCCCACTCAGCTAAGTCAGGATTCATGTGAAAGGAACTCACAGCTGAAGATGAAGGAGAGTTTACTAAGAAAAAAGGATATTGTCATTGAAAGGTAATGAACTTTTTTTTGTGATTCTTAGAGTTTCTGTTCCATATACAATGTGGAAATGTACTTTAGTTTGTTGACTATTCTGTCAAAGCAATGATTCAGAAAGGCTAATGGCTGTTCCTCTAGGGTAATCCAGTGAAAAGATTATTATTGTATTTATGGAGGAATGATGTTTCTATATGTTTGGTGAGAGTTTCATTCATAAAGATTACACATTGTCACAAAATGACTACAGGAGACTTTTACTGACCTCCAAGAGTTAGCTTTAAATTAAATACCAGGAAAGTGGCAGGACTGTTCAGCTTAATGCCAGTTATAGCCATCTATATGTATTTTTGAATAAAAAAGCAACATTAAGCCTAAACACTGCCATTGCAGCAGACAAATCATAAGAATAACTTTTTCTCACATCCTGATCTGTCTTTAGGGTTCATATGTCAATGTCTCAAACGTGAACAAGGGCAGCCACTGGAGCAGTGAGCTCCAATGGGCTTTGCCTTTTCTGGTAGATTTTTCTCTGTGATATAAAACATATTTTATGCATTCATACAGATGTAGCAATGAGCAGGACTAAAGAAGGCCACTGTGTCTGGATGCTGATTAAAGATAAAAGACACTGTTTGAAGTCACCCTTAATCATGTTCTCACCAAATATCTGTCCTACTCCTTATTAAAACTACTGGCTAAGCTGACGGTTAAATATCATTCTTTTCAAAAAACTTCTATGCGTAACAGTTATATCTGATATATTTATATATCTTGGCTATTCTAAAATCCATCCCATGACAACTGTTGTCATTTCATTTAGCCAGATTGATATTGGACATTGTTTTTTCATAGGTTCGACAATGTGGGTTTTAAATATAGGTGCCTGTTGAAAATGCACCCTGATGTTTCATAGGTAGCAAATACAAAAAGGAATTTGTCCTTCAATGCATTTTAAAATCATGTATTCGATATTAAAGAGAAAATAAACAATAATTGTTCTTCTACCAATTTGATGATTTCTCACTTTTGGTTTAATTTGCCATCCTTTTGTTTCCCTACCTGTGTGAAGCTTTTATCTGATTGCCTCCATCTATTCGTATTCACGTGTGCAGATATACATCACATAAACCTGTTGTGATTTTGTTCTGTACTGATCAGCTTCATAACAAAATAATGAATAATGTGTGCAATCACACATAATAATGATGACATACTGCAAACAGAAAATTGTGCTTAATTTGGATCTAAATACTGTACTTAGACGGTAGTACAGATGGAGGAGAGAGAAAAAAAATCATCATAATTGGCTTTTCCTGTGTTTGGTGCCTGAGTCATTTAATTCTCTGTTCCTTTGTTAACACAAAAGTTTCAGAAAAAAACAACATCAAAAAACATGGCGATGAGAAAAAAGAACTTTTATTTGTACATCTGTGAGAAGCATTTCACAGTTTTTTTGTGTGTGCAATTAATTACTTGCAAGCATAGCTGTTAAGACAAGCATTGACACATTTTATGTCCAGCAGGATCACATTCTGCATTGCTGCTGGTCAAGATGTTGATGATGTCAACATATTATTGGAGTGTTAGCGTGTTATTTTAATTGTCCATCTAATGCATAAAGTGTTGGGGATATCTTGGGGTGGCGGGGGGTGGGAAGGGGGCTGAAAAGTCAGGTGCATTTTGCTGATTGTTCATGTACTGACCCCTTTCTTTTCATATAATAGAGCACAATGTCCACACTTTAGAATGTGGATGTTGGACATGTGGAGAACTGTAGAATATTAACTAAGGAAAGCCCAATTAAAGGAGTGGGTTACACAGAAACAACATTATTTTTTTTTAATGACTTCCCTTCAGATTCCACTGGAAACGAAGGGACAGAGTTTTAAATGGATTGGGGCTGAGGTTGAAGACAGGCAAGTTTACAGTTTTATCTGGGGAACTATAATATCACTGAGATAAAAGGTACTGCAGATGCTGGAGAATCCGAGATAACAAGGCGTGGGGCTGGATGAACACAGCAGGCCAAGCAGCATCATAGGAGCAGGAAAACTTGACGTTTCGGGCCTAATGCTCCTATGATGCTGCTTGGCCTGCTGTGTTCATCCAGCCCCA
>JAHRHZ010000072.1:5845352-5921151 GCA_024137785.1 Ginglymostoma cirratum | reverse complement strand
GGCCCGAAACGTCAAGTTTTCCTGCTCCTATGATGCTGCTTGGCCTGCTGTGTTCATCCAGTCCCACGCCTTGTTATCTATAATATCACTGAGCCTTTTGAACATTTCCATACATTAGTGTCACATGCTGGGATATCTCCAAACCACTTTCTATTTGCTTTTGCTTGAAAAGCATTTGTAGATAGGCATAAAACTCATTACGTTTCTACCTCATGTCTATTACCCTACATAAGTGTATTAGTCAAAGAAAGTACTACAAATATATAAAATACTTTGTCACTTTTACTTGTCAAAATCCATGCAGTTTTATTCTTCAACCTAATTTGCTTGTCATTATGAAATAGATTTTCATACTGATCGTGACTGCAGCTTTCAAACTGCAGAAAATTGTTATGCAAAATCTGTACAGTTTATTTTCAATAATTTTTGCTCGTAACATCTGGCTCCTTTTGAAAGGAATGAAACAAAATTTTGCATTGTTGAATATAATTAATTTTTTTCAAGCCACTTCTAGCTACAATAAGATTAAACAATTACCATAAATGACAAATTTCCCTCACGTTGTAGCTGAGCATATTGGTTTTGGTTGTTTTGCAGATTGAAAAATGTCTTGAGATGATTACTGCTCCTAACGAAGCCTGCCTAGTATGACAGCCATTATTTAAATGGACATCATGAATTTTGTGAGATACTCCCAGACCAAGATTAACGAGTACACTCAATTACATGATCCAATTTATCCTAAATATAGGAACAGCAACATCTGCTCTGTAAATGGTTTTAGAGAAGAGTCCCATTATTATTTCTATTCCAAACAGCATTCTGAAGTTGGGGATAGACACATGAAGAACTTTAGAAACAATTAATATTGCTATGTCACAATTCTGTTGTGATTTTCAGTTTGGTGCAGGAAGAGCTTTACATTCTTTTTAATCTAACAACAGAACTGTTGCCTGAATCACACAGACTTTTTGTTACACAGTGTGGAAACAGACCCTACGGTCCAACCAGTCCATGCCGAACATAATCCCAAACTGAACTAGTCCTACCTGCCTGCTCCTGGCCCATATCCCTCCAAACCTTTCCTGTTCATATACCTATCCAAATGACTTTTAAACATTGTAATTGTACCCACATCCACGACTTCCTCAGCAACTTCATTCCACATGCAAACTACCCTTTTTTTCATCTTTCTTTTCTCACCTTAAAAATGTGCTCCCTCTTGAAATCCCCCATCTTAACAAAGAAGTCTCTAGGACTGGAATGAAGACGGAGTGGATGGTGAGGACATATTGGTGGCACAGCTAAATATGCACATTAACTCTTTTCAGCATTTCTTAAAATTGACTTTGGAATGTAAGTGCAAGGCAGTATTGACATTCCATCATTGCATAAGAACATGAGGAGAAAACTACAGCATCTGCTGTGTCAAGCCCCATAAGAATTCTGCAATATTTCAATGAGATCCCTTCTGATTCTTTTAAATTATAGAGGTTTTAGGCCTGTCAACTGAATCTCTCATTGTAGGACAATCACACATCCCAGGAATTATTCTAGTGAATCTTCAGTATGCTTCCTGCAAGGGAATCATATGGTTTTGTGAAAGGAGACCAAAACTGCACATACTATCCCACAGTACACAACAAGGCCCTATATATATATTTTGAATAACCTGTTCAGGCACGCTCTGACACAGTTCTGGGGCAGGTGGGACTTCTGGTTCAAAGGATCGCTGTGTTGCTAGATCCTGACATGGTGCCTTGTTATTGAAATAAGACTTCTCAACTCTTGTGGTGAATTAAGGTTAATTAGATAGAGGTGGGAAACATTGGCAGGCTGATTGTTCAACCACACATGGAAAGATACTCACAGGGATCTCATGGTGCAGTGGTAGTATCCCTAACTCTGGGCCAGAAGGTCTGAGCTGAAGCTCCACCTTCCACAGAGGTGTGTCATAATATGTCTGAACAGAAACATAGAAACATAGAAAATAGAAACAAGATTAGGCTACTTGGCCCATCACGTTTGCTCCACCATTCAGTATGACTATGGCTGATCCTCTACCTCAATGCCATATTTCTGTTTTATTTTCCCAATACCCCTGATGCCTGTAATATCTAAAAATGTACATCTTTCCTGAATATATTCAGTGACAGGGCCTCCATTACCTGGAGAACTCCACAAGTTCATTCCCCTTTGAGTGAAGAATTCTTTCTTCGTCTTAGTTTTAAATGGCTCACCCCTTATCCTGAGACTTTGTCACCTGGTTCTAGACTGCTCATCCATGATAATATTGTATATGTTCCAATCAGATCCCTCGCATCCTTTGAAACTTGAGTGAAGACAAATTCTACAGGACCTTGAAGAATTCAACTTTACAATGCTGCAAAAAGTCTCCCATTATAACTGTAATCCCTCAACTTTGGCAGTAGGCAATGATGCTCGTTTGTAGGCATGATGGGATGAATGGCCTCTTTCTGTGCTTAAACAATAATACAAGTGTCCAAACTTGTACATGAAACTGCAATTGCAACCTAACTAAAGTTTTATATATGTTCAACATAACCACATAGCTTTTATTTTCATTTTGTATCCCTAGATAAAATAACAGCAATTCTATGTGGTTTTATGGTCTTATTTGTATGTAGTTGGTTTCTCCTTTGGTACAAGACAATAGGATAATTGGTGAGTATTGGTAAGTGTTTCTAGTATTCTATTGTAATAGTTTTTAAAGTAATGGGATGACAGCTAGGCTCAGCCAAGTGGAGTGTACATCTGTGGTCTGTGTGAAGTGATGACCACACCACCTGTCACAGACGAACACGTCTACAGAATGTGGCACTGGGTGCATAAGATTGAGCTTCTGGTTTTGGAATTTGGTGGCTCAAGTCATTGTCGTTCAGCTGCTTGAAAGAGGACTTTACAGCTGGTATGTTTAGGGAGGTGGTCACATTGCAGATAAGAAGTGTACAAGCAGCAATGGAATCGGTAATAGCCAGGCAGTCTAAGAGAATCAGACAGCCAGCACTCTGTACTTGCTAATAAATATTCTAATTTGGATACTGATGAGATCAATGCTTCCTCAGGAGAGTGCAGCCAAAGGCTGGTCAGCGATACCATGGGTGATTCATCTGTCCTGGGAAAAGGAAGGAGAATGATAGGTGATTCCACAGACACATAGTTCTGTGGCTAACAATGTGACTCCTTGATAGTATGTTGCCTCCCTGGTGCCAGGGTAAAGGATGTTATGGAGTGGCTATGGGACATTCTTCTGGGTGAGGGCAATCAGCCGGAGGTTGTTGACATCAGTGACTTTGGTAGGAATGGAAACGAGATCCTGAAAGCAGATTTCAAGGAGCTGGGCAGGAAATTGAAAGATAGAACCTCTAAAGCAGTAATCTCAGGATTACTTCAAGCCCCATGTGGTTTTCAGCATAGAGATAAGAGAATTGAAATGATTGAACATGCGGCTGGAAAATTCATATAGGAGGATGGGTAACAAATTTCTGGGCCTCTGGGGATGGTAGAACTCATAAAAGTCATACTGTCTGCACCAGAACAGGACATGGATAAATTTGGTAATGTTAAAGGGAGGGTGTTTCAACTAGATTGGGAGGGGACTAAGAATCTGACAGCAAATCCAGAGCAGGGCATGGGAAGCAGAAGCTTAACCATTGATAACCATTCCTGCAATTGACAGCTGACCTGTTCATTATCAATTACCAGATAGTTTTTTGTGTCGTCTGTGAACTTATCAATTATCACTTCTGTATTTCTGTATAAACCATTAATTTCCTGTTCTAAAGTTCTGTGGTTCCTTCCCAGGGAATGATTGAAGTCTCTCGTTGAGCTATTCTTGTTAGGCACTAGAGTGAAAGGTTCTCAGAATAGGCAGGAATGCTGATTTGTGGTTACAGTTATATCAGCCATGATCTCATTGGACGGTAGATTAGGTACAAGGGGCTGAATCGCTTTCGCCTGCTCCAAATTTGTATGTTTGTGAGCACATTTATGCTGGCTGATTTCAATACTTTTCCACATGACTAGTAATTTGTTAGGTTATCATAAAGATTTGGCAACAAGAAGACTGACTTGCACAAAAGATGGAGCACAATTGTACAGTAAGAAAGAAAACAGAGAGAGAGAGAGAGAGAGAGAGAGCCAATTTTTGCAGCATGTGCCGTAGAAGAAAATGAAGCAATTATGTATAACCTTGATGAGACCAAGCATCCTGACTTTTGTTGGAGTTGTCCAGGTAAATAGAGAGCATTCCATTGTACTCCTAATTTGTGCCTTGTAGGTGGTAGATATGCTTTGGGAAGATAGGCGTTAAGTTAGTCATTGCAGAATTCCCAGCCTGTGACTTGCACTCTTCTTTTTACTTCTTTCAGGATATCTGGGCTTCACTAGCTGGGTGAGCATTTGTCCATCCCGTGTTGCCCTTGAGAAGGTGGTGATGAGTCACTTTCTTGAATCAATGCTGGCCTTCATCGCTAAAGGGCTGGAATATTGGGAAACAGATGGTATGGTGCAGTTATACAAAATCCTAGTTGGACCTTCCTTAGAGTGCTGTGAGCAGATCTGGCCGCCACACCTCAAGAAGAATGTTTCGGCCTTGGAGGAGTTCAATGCAGGTTAACAAGGATGATAGCTGGCCTTCAGGATTTAAGTTAAAAGGAAAGATTAGGCAAATTAGGCCTTTATCATCTCGGGTTTATGAGATTAAGAGGTGACCTCATTGAGGTCTTCAGGATATTAACAGGGAAATGGTAGATAAAGACAAAGTATTTCCACTGGTTTGAAGATTCTAGAGCCAGGACATAGTCTAAGAATTAGGGCAAGGCCATTCACAAGGGATGTTATGAAACACTTCCAAATACAAAATGTAGTGGAAGTTTGGAACTCTATTCCTCAAATGGTAATTTAATTGTTAAGTTTAAATCTGAGATAGAGGATTTTTTTTATTAAGCCAGGGATAAGGCCCAAGACAGGCTTCGAGGGTTAGGCCACAGATCAGCCATGATCTTATTCAATGGCAGAGCAGGCTTTAGGGGCTGAGTGGCCTATGCCTGTTCACATGTTCTTAAATTCGTGTAGACACACCCATAGTGTTGTTAGGGAGGGAATTCCAGGATTTTGATCCAGTGACAGTGAACAAATGGCAATTCCAAATAACAAGAATGATTGGCTTGGCAAGGAACTTGCAGGTGATGGTTTTCCCACACTTTCTACTTCTAGATGTAGTGGCCATGGATTTTTCCCAATCCGTGCTGTCTAATGAGCCTTGTAAATTTCTCTGGTGCACTGAGTGTTAGTGGCGAAGGAAATTAATTTTGTGAATGTAATGCCAATATAATGGGCTGTTTTGTTCTGGATGGTGTCAAGCTTCTGAAATGTTGTTGGAACTGTACTTATCAATGTAAAATTGGGGATTACTCCTTCAGGTTCCTGACTTGTGTCTTAGTAGATTGTGAACAAGTTTTGGGGAGTCAGGAGAAGAGCTAATCACTGCAGGAATCCAAGCTTCTGACCTGCTCTTGCAGCCACTGTTTTGTATGACGCATCCATGGTTCATGGTAACCCTATGATATTGATAGTGTGCGTTTCAGTCATGGTAATGCAACTCAATCTAAACATGATTGGTTAAATTCTCTTCTGTGAAAAACCTGTCTGTGAATGACAATTCTGAGATTAAAAATTCATAGACTGAGAAAGAAAAAAGAAAGCAGATTTGCCTCACGTGCTGAATATTTCCAGCGCTTTTTGTATTTTATTTTGGATTTCCAGCATCTGTAATATTTGCTTTTGTATTAGCCCTGCTTCCTGTCCATTTCAGTTAGAATTTTCATAGTCAAACTTAATAATCACTGTATATCAGTAATCAAGCATTGTGTTCAGTTCTGGGCATCTTATTTAAGAAAGGATATTAAAGCCCTGGACGGAGCGCAAAGGAGATTTTCTAGAATGACACCAGCAGTGAGGTTATTTTAGATACGAGAAGAGAGAAATTGGGCTTATTCTCCTTGGAGCAGAGAAAGTTAAGAGGTGACCTTATTGAGGTGTCAAAATTATGAGCAATTTTGACAGGGTAAAAAAGGATATTCTGTTTCCACTAGTTGGTATGTCAGAACTAGGGGTCACAATTTCAAGACGGACAACAAGAGAGGGAGGAGTAAGATGAGGAGAAATTTCTTGACTCAGTTGTTAGGATTTGGAATGTGCTGCCTAGGAGAGTGGTGGAGGTGGATTCCTTAGGAAGTTTCAAAAGAGAGCTGGATATGTATTTGAAACTAATGAATCTGGGGGCTACGGAAATAGGACTGGAGAATGGAACTAGCTGGGTAGCTCTTTCAGGAGCTGGTACAGACACAGTTAGCTAAATGGCTGTTTCTGTACTGTAAAATTCTATGTCTAAGCTAATGGTAGTCATGGATTCAAAAAAGAGAAGCTCCTCCCTGCCAACCTGTTCAACCTCTTTGAGGAAGTAAAAAGCTCTATGACATGATTTACTTCTATTTGCAAAGAAAGCTTCAGATAAAATTACACACACAAATAAGGTTTTTAAACTCAAATGTTTGGGGATTCACCATAATCCGGAAAAATGGATACAAAGTCTACTGAAAAGAAGTACATATTGGGAACACATATATATTTATGACCAATGAGAAACTGGAATATGGACCTGTTTAGACATTTCTGGTTGAAGAGTCTTTATCATGTGATTTCTTGTAATTGTGAAGTCAAAAAGTCAAAGAAAACTTCATTTAACTGCTGTTTACAAGAAGTTAGTTGACTTGGAGAAGGAAAGCTTTTTAGGAGATAATTATTCTAATTACTAGGCAGACTGTTAGGAGGGGTCCTGTGCTCAAGGTTGCCTAGCAAAAGCCTCTGGACTGCAGTTGCTGTGTTTTCCAGTAAATTGTGTTGGGTCAACTTAGCAAAGACATTAAAGCTAGAAAGGCTAGTCCCTGATTCTTCTGAAAAATAGCAGAAAAACATAGAGCAGAATCATCGACAAAAATCTCTCTTGGCTAAAATATTGTAAGACTGGTAAAGACAAATATCAGGATTCCTAACTAACTCTCATCTCAATTGAAGTTTCATTTGAGCATCCCATCAACCATCGACATCCCGACCTCAATGACAGGACTGGCTTGTGGTATGTCTTCCTTTTTGTATCCTGTGGTCATGGGAGTGTTTTCCCATTTGCCTATTTTTTTAAAGCCCTATAACGTCTCTGCAGACGATGTTGTTTTGTTTTGTTGTGTATGAATGTATATGTTTGAGATAACAGCAGGGTTGCTGAAGCTGAGGGAGTTAGTTGTGAACCATTTTTGCCACTTGTTTAAAGAATGTCAGCTTTTAGAGAATAGTTATAAATTAAGTTTACTGAAGAAACCTGGTGAAGGTCTCTGTAGTTCTAGACAAAAATAGAAAGATAAATAAATTGGTGATGATATAGAACATTTACACTTTTGGTACAAGTGGAATAGTGGGGCTTGATTACCTGTGCACTCCTCTCATAATCCTACAAAAGCAATGGTGCTCATTAGACAATATGTATTAGAATGGAGAGAAGTCCTAATAGTCTCTTGAAACCAGAAAATACCTTGAGAGTTCTGCCCTCAATGCCTGACTGTCTCTTTTGTGTCTCAACTCAAATATGCAACTAGAGTGATGCAAAAAGTTTTTGTTTGTTTGATTTATTGTTGTAATGTGTACTGAGATACAGTGAAAAGTGTTGTTTTATGTGCTATACAGGCAGATCGTACCATACAAAGTGCATCAGGGTAGCAGAACAGAGTGCAGAATACAGTGGTACAGCCGCAGAGAAGGTGCATTGAAAAAGAGATCAACATTAACATTTGAGAGGTCTGTTCAAAAGCCTGATAACAGCGGCAAAGGAGTTATTCTTGAATCTGTTTGTATGTGTATTCAAACTTTTATATCTTCTGCCCAATGAGAGCTGGAAGAGGATATAACCAGAGTGGGAGGGGTCTTTAATTATGTTGGTTGCTTAAACTGGGTGAGTTATAGGAATCTTAGCAGACTCGATGCTAATCTGGCAGAAAGCAGCTCTTCACTTTTGACACTCTCTATCTGTCTCTCATCTGTCTTTCCAGTTTCTTTCCAACTAGATATATGGTCTGACTAGATTATAGACTATGGTCTTACTATACAGTTGGATCTTACTTCATCTGATTTCCATATCGCTATTTTAGAGATGTCGTTCAGCTTCCTTTATTTGCTTTGTTCATTGAAATTCTGCATTGTCAATGACTAGTCTACTGAGTTAGCTGCTTCTCCTTCAGCCTCATTGGTTATTCTAACAGTATTCAAGGATTGCAATTTTATCTAATTTTCCTGGCTCAAAGAAAGATGGTTCTGATTGTTGGAGACCAATCAACTTACCTTCAGGATATCCCTGCAGGGAATTTCTCAGGATAGTGTCTTCTTCCCAACTATCTTGAGCTGCTTCATTGATGATCTTTCCTCTATCATCAGATCAGACTTGCAGATGTTTGCTGATGATTTCTCAATATTCAGCACTATTCCCAACTCCTATGACACTGAAGCAGCCCATGTCACATGCAGCAACAACCTGGACAACAGCCAGGCTTTAGCTGACAAGTGGCAAATAGCATTGATAGGTACCAGGTGCTAGAAAATGACCATTTCCAGCAAGAATGAATCTAACCATCTTCCCTTGATGTTTAACAGTAAAACTGTTACTGCATCCTTCACAATTAACATCCTCAGCTTTACCATTGACCAGAAATTGAGCTGGACTAGCCATGTAGTCACATTAATTCTTAGAGCAGTTCAAGGTTAGGGATCCTGCATGAGCACCTCACCTCCTGACTATGTAGTGGATCACTTCGAAATATGAACTAAATCAGAGGGAGTTGATGCCCTAGTGGTATTTTCAGTAGACTATAAGTCCAGAGATCACCCAGGTAATGTTTTGGGGACCTGGGTCTGAATCCCCCAATAGCAGATGGTGGAATCTGAACTCACTTTAAAAAATGGTCTGGAATCAAGAATCTAATGATGATAGTGAAGCCATTGTTGATTGTCAGGGACAACCCGGACTGGTTTACCAAGTCCTTTATGGAAGAAAACTGCCATCCTTAGCTGGTCTGGCCTACGTGTGACTCCAGACCCACAACAATGTGGTTAACTCTTAACTGTCCTATGGCCAATTAAGGATGGGCAATAAATGCTGGCGCAATCAGCGATGCCCTCAAACTGTGACTGAATAAAGAAAAATTAGGAACATCATGCCTGATGTAGCCATTGTCTTATCAGACTGCAACTTACAGCCGCAGATTAAACAGTGCAAATTTTATTTTCCAGTAAACTGGTCTATTGGAAATACTAACCAGCTGCATTCAAGTCTTAAATTCTACATGTAAATATGTAGACTATTAGATAACTATTTAGCATAATACCAAGATACTTGACTCAATGCGAGAGAACACACTGAGGTAGCAACATCGAAATTTTCACCTATCAGCTAAATCAGTCGTTGATAAATGCCATTGACACTGATTCTGTGCATACTGGTGACACTACTTTGAGTGACGTGTGGTTATTTATATTGGGAGAGTCAGATCAATTTTCATGGTACAGGTATATCCATTCTAGGTTGGCATCAAAGAGATTGGCTGGAGACCTGTACTTGGACAGGAGTAGAATTCTTGATATATCAGCATTTTGATCTATTAAACATACTGAATTGTTATTTCAAATTGCAGTTTTTAGAAATGTTGTTGTACCTCACTGGGTTTTTCACAAAGCAAAACAGAGTTTACACTGCATAAGTAAAACAACTGTGGCTGTCCTGATGCAAGGACATGTGGCATATTTTGAACATTTTTTGCTTTTTTGCCCAAGATATTTCAACTGTATATTGTAGGCAAGTTTGGCATGATTATGTATATGAATAGAATGGTGCTGCTTCTTTTACCAAGGAGCTTTGCATGCAATTCATTTAGGCTATTTTTGTGTTAAACCCATTCCTGCACATAAAATTTCTGAAACCTTTGTGCAGTTACACCCCAGTGGAGTAGTGCACTGAAAATCAAGCCCTGCTATTCCTGGAGTCATCGCAAAATTTAAAGATGTTCAAAAAGTACGCAAAATTCACCAATTTAACTGTCTTTTTGAAACAGGTTGACAGAAAGCATGAATCAGGATTTTCTGATTTAAGAATAATTACTTTTTATGGCAAATAGATTCTAGTTAGCTAAACGGTTATGAACTATTGACATATAGTTCCATGAGTTAAAACTCTAAAACCCTTTATAAACCTCCCTCTCCACACTGACACAGACTCAAAAAAACATGGGTGTGATGGGTGGATGGAAAGACTGGAAAGACAGTTAAATGGTCCATAGTCACAGAGTTCACTGAGATGATCCTTTTGACTTGTCAGGACTTGCTGACACTCAAGCTTCCTTAGAATTATACAGTACAGAAGAGTCCATTAAGTCTGTACTGTCAAAACTATGTAAGTCCCGCTTTCCAGCATTTGGCTCATAGTATACTCCAGGTACTTTCAGTTGCTTGCAAGGAGCACAGGGTGACGAACTCATACTTGTAAAGTTTCTGATTTATTAGTTAAGAACCACAAATAATGAAGGAAAATACACTGGTTTTCTTCAAGATTCCAAACTTGCCATTCTTTTTATAGCAGAGAAAAGATGACCCCTTCCTTTTCAGGGATGCAGTGACTTAAGACCAAATATTCATACCTACAAGTTGTTCAACTATCTAGGAACCAATCACATAGTTGTTCACAGGCAAAGGGCAACAACATTTTAAAGACCAGTCAGCTACTTGTTGTTGGCCGAATCCCCCTTCATACAGATTTCCTGACTCCAGCTCATCTGCAGTAACCTAACTAAAGTTCTGTGCAACTGCATCATGACTTGTCAAGTTTTATACTTTATGCTGTGACCAATGAAGGCAAGCATGCCATATGCTTTCTTGACCACCTTACCCACTTGCTTTGCCACTCTCAGAAACTGTGAATCATTGATGCTTCTCAGGGTTATGCCATTTTCTGTACACTTCCCTCCTGCATTAGACCATCCAAAATGCATCACCATGCATTTTTCCAGATTAAATTCCAGCTGCCATTCCTTCACCCCAATCTCCAGCCTATCTATATCCTGCTGTACCGTGTGGCAATCTCCTCACTATCCATAGCTCCCCCAACCTTTGTGTCGTTCACAAACTTATAACAAATTTACCACCACTTAAATGATCTCCTCAATCATTATTATATATTACAAACAACAGGGGTCCCAGCACTGATCTCTGTGGAACACCATTGGTCACAGACCTCCTGTCAGAAAAACACCCTCCCACTGCTATCCTGTGTCTTCTATAAGCAAGTCAATTCTGTATCCATCTTACCCACTCACTGCAGATAACCCATGTGACTTCATCTTTTTTATCAGCCTACCAGAAGGGACCTTGTCAAAGGCCTTGCCCAAATCCATGTAGAAAACATCTGCTGCTCCTCCCTCATCACTCATCTTTGGCACTTCCTCAATAACCTCAATTGTGTAGACATGACTTCTCCAGGCAAAGCCTTGCTGCCTATAACTAATAAGGTCCATATTGTTCCAAATTAAGTAAATCCTGTCCTAAGAATCTTCTTCAATAATTTCCCTGCCACTGACAGAAGGCTCACTGGCCTGTAATTTCCTGATTCTTCCTGTTGTCCTCCTTAAACAAAGGAACAATCTTGGCCATTCTCTAGTTCTCTAGGACCTCAGCTGTGACTGAAGAGAATTGAAAGTTTTTGCACAAGTCCCTAGAAATTTCCTCTCTTGCCTCCCTCAATATTCTAGGATAGATTCTATCAGGTCCTGGCGACTTTTCAACACACCCGAGAATATCAGCATTATACCCCTCTCTAGGCTCACCGTCCCCATCTCCTTCACCTTTGTGAATACCAATGCAAGGCATTTGTTAAGAACCTCATCAACTTGTTGGAAATTGCTGAAAAAACCAACAGATCTAGCAGCATCTGTGGAGAGAAGGCAGGGGCAACGTTTCAGGTCCACTAACTCTTCTTCAAAACACTATGAAGAGTAGGTGATGGAACACTGCATCTATTAAGTTGTCTGTTGCTGCTAATGCTGACATTGGTACCAGAGCAGCTGATTTTAAGGTTTCTGGCAAGCTAGTTGACAGGGTTTTGTCCTGTTTCCTTTTTGCTGGTAATTCCACAAGCTTCCTTGGCTTCCAGCATCCAAAACGAGAGAAAACCTTTTGTTACCTAGCACAGAGGTGTCTGATAGCTGTCTTCAAGCCACGACCTTTAATAAATGCTCATCTTTATCAACACAGCAGTTGACTAACAAACACAGGCAATTTCTTTATTTTTGGATATTCTTGGGAGAGTAAAGTATTTGGGGTGGCATAATGGCTCAGCGATTAGCACTGCTGCCTTACAGTGCTAGGTACCTGGGCTCGATACCAACCTTGGGTGACTGCGTGGAGTTTGCACATTCTCCCATGAGTGCATGGATTTCCGTCTAGTGCTTTGGTTTCCATCCACTGTCCAAAAGTGCGCAGGTTAGATGGATTGGCCATGCTAAATTGCCCGTAGTGTTCAGGGATGTGCAGACTAGCCATGGTAAATGCAGGGTTAAAGGGATAGGGTAAGGGGCTGAATCAGGATTGGATGCTGTTTGGAGGGCAGGTGCAGAGTCGATGGGCCAAATAGCCTCTGTCTGCACTGTAGGGATTCTATGTTAAACATGTCTGCAGTTTGGGGCATCATCCACAGAAGTAGACGTTCTATTGATAAGTGTAGTCAGTTCCACATGATCGGACATCACAGTCCAGTTTGTTTGGAACTGCATCTGTCCCTTTGGGCATCTTTTCAGGTGTGACATTCCATGGTCTCTCTTAGGGCTTTGCTCAGCAGTCATTGAATTTACATCCACAGTCATATTTTGGCTCTATATCTTCTTTTTAAAAACTCATGTTGTAATTAACAGTCTAGTGTGTCCATGAGTAAATCAGGAATTTATGAATCTTGCCATAACATTACATAACTTTAATCTTGCAGTTTTATTTTCTTTTGATCTCCACTAATAGATTGTAGTTTCCATGTAACTTTTCTAAAATTCGCCAAAACGCACTCAATGCTTTCATTTCAGCTAATGAGGCGCAATGAGTGTGTTAAAAATGGCTCTTATTGTAGTCATAAAATAGTCCAATAGATTGATTAAATTTGATAGTTTGTATACCTTCTAGAAGTTTTATTGTTACAGTCTATGTCCATATAATTTAGGCCAGTTTTACCATGTTTTGTATGTTTTCTTTTACATTTATTGGTGTATTGCATTTGTTCCAGTAAAGTCACAACAATTGGATTCTGTAACTGCTGACTATTGGATGGTGGGGTACCCATCTGACTTCATGTTGTTTGCATTAGTTACCAAACCTGGGGATCTCCTTTCTCATTGGAGATAGGAAACAGAGCTGGAGAAAGCTCAAATGGATTAAGATTGTGTGAGAGAAATGATGACAGAATAAATAATTGTTTGTTTGATGGCTCATGTGATAATTTAAAGTCAGAAATTTATTTGACTCTCAAATTTCCTTTTATTTTTAGTCAGGAGCAGCAGATTATCCAACTTCAGCAAAAAATACAAGAAAATGAACTCCGAGCACAGAGAGCACTTTTGGAACGCTGTGATCCTGCATTCATAATAAAAACACAGGTAACTGTGTGACATTAAGACAATATGATACATCTGACTGTAAATCTTAGGGGAGGTTCGACTGGGACCTGCTATGACATGGTCCAGTCACATGTTTGGGACATCATCATGCAAGGTGTTGAGCCTATGACTCTTCTTTAAATACCAGCAATGTCAGATAATATGATATTGAGTGAAGGCTTCTAATGGCAGGAATGCTCAAGGCCATGGCTTCGCTGATGAGACCAGGTTTGCTAGGCTATTGACTTTTGTACATGAGGTCCAACTGGGGACCAGACTCATAATGTAGACTGGACATAGGAAAACATCACAGATATTAATTCGAGTGATGATGCACAAATATTCAGTGAAGATATGCATCAATACAGTTTCCCACAGCACTAAGAATCTATTTGCTGTGTCAATTAATTATTTTCAGTTGAGTCATCCCATTTATTTAAAGCTATTTATTTCAAGCCAATCAGGTATCAACCTTTGCTAAATTTATGGCGAATCTGTTGAGTCCCAATCTGGAGACTTGAACACACAACCTAGAAAAGCTCTCTGTTGAAGATACTAAGAGAGGAGGTGTCAACATTCAATGAGATGGCAAAACGAAAACCTGTCTGGCCCCTCAGAGGCACATGAAAGATGCCTCTGTTTCTGTTACCACCTCTTTCAACACCTTGGGATGCATATCATTGAGTCTCAGAAATGAGTCATCTTTCCATATCATCAATTCAATGCTACTTTTTCTTTCTAGCACTAATTTATTTGAGTTCCTCATTCTCATAAGTCCCTTGGATCTCTATCATTCCTGGGAGATTTCATGGATCTTCCTCTGTGAAGACAGACAAAGTAATCATTTAGCTTCTCGACCATTTCTCTATTTTCCATTATAAATTCTCGTACATTTGCCTGTAATGGACCTTTACGTACCTTTGCTGATATTTCCTTTTTACATACTTATAGAAGTTTTTACAGTGCATTATGTATATTTCTTGTTAGCTTGCTACTGAGATTTGCAATATTTTGTTTCCCTTTTCATTGCTACCTCCAATGTTTGTATATCTTTCCTTGTGCAGCATGAATCACAGTGTGAGAATATGCGACATACACACCACACAGAAACATCCAAAGTGATTGATTGTGGAAAGAAAGACCTGGAGCAAAAGCTGTCTGCAGCAGAGCTTGAGACTGTGCATCTAAATGAGTGCCTCAGGAAAAACACACAAAAATACGTGGAAGAAATAAAGAAAATGGAGGAGAAGGTAAAACCCAATGACCACTGATGTTTAGCATGAACATACAAACAGCAGGAGTAGGCCATTCAGCCTGTCTAGACTTCTTCACCATTTGATGAGATCATGGCTGGTCTGACAGTAACCTCAAATCCATGTTCACACCTGACCCTTACAATCTTTCACCCCCATGCTGACCAAGAATCTATCTGCCTATAGTTTCTTTGAACTGCATATTCTCGAGTCGTCCAGAGAGCAGACTATACTAGACCTGGCATTGTGCAATGGGATCAGATTAATGAATGATCTCATAGGGAAGGCACTCCTGGGTACAGCAACCATAATGTGATTGAATTTTACACTCAGTTTGAGAAAGAGGCAATTGGGTATGGAACATTTTTATTTAAATTGGGCAATTAAGAGGGTGGTAAACAAAAGTTGATGAAAGTAAATTGACAGATTAAATTTAAAAATAAAGATGAAGTGGCAGACACTTGAGGGGATATTTCAGAATACACGTATTGGATATATTCCAACGAATAAGAAAACTTCATAAGATCAGACCCACAAATCTACGGTTAACTAGTAAAGTTACACCTTGCCAATCTGAAAATTTACCCATTTATGGCCTACTCTCTGCTTCCTATCGGCTGGCCAATCTTCTACCTATGCTATAATGCTACCCTATACACCATAAGCTTTTATTTTATACAATAACCTTTAATGTGGCACTTTATCAAATGCAGAACATCCAGCAGCTCTCCTTTATCACAGCACATATCAATTCCTTAAAGAACTCTAATAAATTGATTAAGCTTGATTTTCCTTTCACAAAACTATGTTGACTCTGCCTGATTGCCTTTCCTCAGTGCCCTGCTGTAACTTCTTTCATAAGAGCTTTCAACAATTTTCCTCTGACAGACATTAAGCTAACTAGCCAGGTGTTTTCTATTCCGTCTCCCTCCCTGTATAAGGAGAGGAAATTACATTTGCTATCTTCCAAACTAATGGGACCTTCCCCAAATCTAGTTTTGGGAAAATTAAAGCCAATGCATCAACAATCTCATTTGGCACTTGTTATAAAACCCTAGGATGAATTATATCAGGACCCTGGCACCTATCTGGCCACAGTTCCAGTAATTTACTTACCACTACTTCTCTGGCGATAGTGATTTTCCTGAGTTCCTCCTTCCCTTCCATTTCCTGATTTAAAACTCCTAGGATGTTACTTGTATCCTGTATAGTGAAGACTGATACAAAAGACCTTTTGTTCAATTAAATGGAAAAATCTTTATTTCCCATTATTAATTTTCTGGATTCATGTTTCTGTAAGACAGAATTAATTGTTTTAACTCTTTTCTTCTTCTATAAATATTTATAGGAACTTTTAGAATCTGTTTCTATATTTCTGGCTAACTTTCTCTCATACTTTAACTTTTCCCTCCTTAATAATTTTTTAGTGATTTTTAAAATATAATATATCCAATCATCTGACCTGCCACTTTTCTTTGCAGTATTACATGTTTCTTTTCCATTTAGATCTGATACCATCTGCATCATTTCTAGTTAACTGCGACTGGTAGATCTGCCCCTTGGAATTTTTCTTCTTTTGTGGAATATATCTATCCTGTGCATTCTGGAGGATCAACTTAAATGTCTGCCACTGCTTTTCTATTGATTCATTCTTTCAACCTAATTTACCAATTCCCTTTAAGCAGCTTTTCTCTCATGCACTCATAATTGTCTTTATTCAAGTTTAAGAGCATTCTTGAAGCGAAAATATTGAAAACGAATCTACATTAGCTGTAAGCCAAGTCTCAATAGTACCCTAAGACTTTGTTAAGTCAAGGAACGTTCTGTGAAACCAAATTTTGTTCAACAAGGAAACATATTCCCAAAATCTAGAGGTATTCAATAGGATTCTTAATGTTTTAAGAAATTTTAGGGATAACTAAAAATTCAAGCCTTTTCACAGAAGATTGGGGAGAAAGGGTTTGTACCTAAGTCCATGTCTGGAAATGTGCTTTTTATTGGAGCTTCACTCATCTGGAGTGTAATTTTGACTTTACCTAAGAAGTTCAATGTTTCAATTTCCTGGACTCATTGACCTCTGTCTGCAAAAGAGCCAGGTGGGGAAAGCAGAATGCATCATGAACTGGGAAAGTAAAGAGGGAGCAGGATAGTGTCAGCTTGAACTGAAGATTTAGATAAGTGCCAGCATCAATTGGAGAACAAGGAGAGTAGAGCAAAAGTGTGATTTGGCTCTGGCAACAAACAATGCCAGTATGAAGAATGAAGAGAAGGCCCTAGAGTGACTGTGAATTTCTACAGAACAGCTCTTGATTTGTCATCATAACTTGGTAGGAAGTGCAGCATAACATGAGTTGTCAATGCAGTTCCACCAAAGTTACAGAGGCAGCAGAAAGCAGCACCAAGGAAATTCTTGACAAGTCTCTCTATGTCATGGTGACAACATTATAAATAATTTAAGAGTAATTTAGCAATTAACTATATATATAGAGAATGCCAATACATGTTCACATTAATCTACAATTGCCCATCCCTAATTTCCCTTCAGAAGACGGCTCATGAAAAGCGGCATGAGGTGAGAAATTCAGATTTTACAAGGCAAGGGTCATGTGTAGAGTTTGTCACCATACTGGACCAAACAACCGACTTGACTGGTACCGTATCCATCACCTTCACTCCCTCTAAGTGGCCATAGTGTATATCATCTCTGAAAGATGCACTGCAGCACTTAGGATGGCTTGTTTGATAGCTTCTACCAAACCCACAACTTTATCACCTAAAAAGTGAAAGGCAGCAAATATATGGGAGCACTGTTGTCTCCAAGTTCCCTTCCGAGTCAAAAACTGTCCTAATTTGAAAATATATCCTCATTTCTTCACCATTGCTGAGTTAAACTTTTGGAATTCCCTCCCTAACAGCACTATGGCTGTACCTCCATTAACAAAGAGCAGTGCTTCAAGTAGGCAGTTCAACATCACTTCCTCGAGGGGAGGTTGGGACGAGCAATAGATGCTTGTAGGCCATACTTACATCCTGTCAGTCATCTTTTATAAAGTGACAGTTTTACAGGTATCCATTTTGAGGATCGTAAAAGAATTGACGTAATCACCAACTTTTTGTTGGTGTTTAAAAGCTTCACTGAAATTTGGAGAGTGATGAACGTGCATGAAACCGTCATTCCCAACTTCATAGGAAAGAGAATAGGCGAAAGAATTCAGTCCCTTTGTTTGATACACTGCTGAATGGAGTAGATACTTGAAACCTTGTTACAACATGAGAAAACTGCACATTAAATACTCAAACTCTGACATTTCAGTCAGAACTACGTTGATCAAGGAAGTGAGTACACATAGAAGTAGGCAAGTAAATATGCAGAATCGTAAATAAATATTACAGACCAACAACAATGCGATCACTGCTCTTTCAAGTATCTAAGTGCTTTCAAAGTACTTAAGCCTCTTCTGTATTTCCATGAATTTCCAGGAAAGTTAAGTTGAAATGCAGTTGAAGAAATCAGTCGGTCATTTACATTTTAGAAATATCCATAAACCACATCTAAAGTGTGAAATGGTGACAATGATTAATATTCTGATTATTAATGCTCACTTATTCACTTCCTGTCCTCTTCCTCAGCCAAGCAGATCATCGATTAGTGCACTGGAGAACCATTATTATTAAACTATGCCATGTTGCTGAAAGGTCTAGATTCTCATTAATAATTTTTTACTATGCTTCAGGTGAAAGCACGTGAGAAATATATCAGCAGCCTGAAAAAGAAGCTGCAGAAGGAAACTGAGCAAAGCCAGGAACGACAACAGAGAATAGAAACTCTAGAAAAGTACCTTGCTGACCTACCCACCTTGGATGATTTTCAGAGCCAAAGTCAGCAGGTAAAAGAGAAAAAGGGCT
Source organism: Ginglymostoma cirratum (assembly GCA_024137785.1). Classification (NCBI taxonomy): domain Eukaryota; kingdom Metazoa; phylum Chordata; class Chondrichthyes; order Orectolobiformes; family Ginglymostomatidae; genus Ginglymostoma; species Ginglymostoma cirratum. The sequence goes on along the minus strand of JAHRHZ010000072.1, from coordinate 5,902,241 downwards.
ATCAGTTCTGGACTTACAGAGCTCTGACAAATATTTGATAAATGCGAAACAAAATGGATACATTTTTTGCATGTGATTTTGTGGACTTCTTTCCAGCTATCTTATGTTATTTTCAGTAGCTAAATACTGTGCAGGCTGGTTATTGCATGGTTATTCCACTGTTGATGCTCTGTCTCCAGCTGGGCGTTTGAAACGGTTTGCATCATCACAGTTGCTTCTTCTGTTGGGAAAAAGATTGCCACAAGTCAATGGGAATGCTGCAGAATGTTGAGATAGTGTTTACAGGATTTTCCAGTGGCATTGCTGGTGTTGTTTCTCCAAAGGACTGAGGTGTCGGCTTTGTACATGGTCCATATATCCGATGCATACAGAAGGGTTGTTAACATCGGCTGTGACCTTGAAATGGTGCCAGATTTGAGGTCTTTGTCATCAAACCCTTTGTTCCTCAGATGTGCAAATACTGTGCTGGTGCACTGGACGCCATATTAAGTTTTATCATCATTATGTGCCCTTGCTGAGGATCCCACCCACCTGTGGCAGTGTGTGTGGATTTAGGACTTGATTATTTTGTCACTTCAGACCCAGAACTCTGGATTGGAAGAAAGAGAAGTGGGTAGGTGAGAATAGCTTTGCCTGTATGACCCTGATACTAAATTATGAGAATTTATTTATAAGACTGTATTATCTCAGTAGTGCCAAGAATCCATGTCTGTGTATGAATTCTAGAATCTGTTAAAGTTGGCTCAGTATCTTGAATGCTTCCATTGTATTAGAATTGATTGATCAATGTTGTTCATGATTTGCTGTGGATCTTATTAGTCAGTGGGTAGTGTTGTGCAGTGGGAGCAGGCTGGTACAGACCCTTTGCCCTCTAGATGTTTAATCTAAGGTGCATTTTCTCATATGCATCCATAAATGCATCAACGATGGTTTGGAACTTCGATTCTGAGTATGCACACTGCTTACTGCAGCTCAATGAGGTTGGGCAATCTAAAATTCCTGTAATTGCATATTGGAGACATGTCAGCAAAGCCACTTCCACCTAATCCTTTAGCCCTCCATGAACATCATCCTGTTCTGCCTAACCTCTGTCTGCCAAACAAAAATGCATAAGTAATTGAAGATTAACCAAAAATAGGTTGCATGCTTCCAATTCTGACAAATTGCCCTCACCATTTGAAAATAACACTGATTTTTGCTAAAATATGAAACCAATTAAAGAAGTGCATAGCACGGGAATTAATCTTTCATTTAAATTATTTAAGATTTAGGATTAAGAGTAATTCAGCAGGAAAGAATTGCTGTGATAATGAAACAAAATGCTCTTCATAATTTTGCAGCTCTAATTATTCCATTATAACAGTACCAAGATCATTCACAATTATATTTTTCCTGTCCTCAGGGGAAATTGGTCTTCCGAAGCTAAAGCTAATGCAAAATATATTATGTACAAATTGAGCTACTGTGATGTGAAATTGGACCTTTATTACCCCGATTACATTTTTATTACATATATACTTCAACAAGCAAATCTTTAGTCACAAAAATGCTGAATTATGACGAGTGCTGTATTTGTGGGTAGGTACAAATGGGCATTAAACACTCAAAGAAAGAATAAACTGAGATTCAGCGGTGATGCATAATTCAAATTCACAACGTACTAGTCATTTATTTATGTCTTAGCATATGAGGCTAAAATAACTAAATGAGGCTTTCCACATGGGTAGTCACCAAGCGGTTTTAATTAGTTTTAGAAACAAATTATTCAAAGGAAATGGTTGCAGAATGCTTTATTACTGTAGTTATAGACATGTACCCATTTACAGCTCAAAAGAGTGCATAATTATGCAAATTTAGCTATAAATACAAGCATGTCTGTATACTCCTTTGGCATTCCAATTAAGTTTTCTTTTGCAAACAAGACTCCATCATAATTTAATTGAAGAATAGCTGAAAATGAACTGATAATAACTCATCTATTTCAGGGCATTTTTATTGTCCAAAGACCCAGCTTATCTTCCAGGGAACTATTGTAATTGGTATCTATTTCTGGCTTCCAAACCAATCAACGGTTTTCTAATTAATCTGAATTTTCTTTTAAAGTTTTTATTTTAACTTCACAACAGCAATAGTGGAAGGAAATTAATTGCATTAATTTAACGAGAGGAAATTAAAATTTGAGGTGCCCAATAACCGACAATATAGAGACAGGGAAGATATACAAACAGCTGCTAGGAGGCTGATCTTTGGGGTGAAATTTGGACCTGGCGTGTTTTCATCTCTTGCACAGAACATACATGGTTTGAGTTGAGGCAGAGAAAAATGAGACATGTGGAGACAAAAAGATGAACTCTGACCATCTCTCGGCTTTGTTTGTTTGCGATTGGTCTGCCAACTTGTCACCCAAAAACCACCACCATGAAAAGAAAGCTCCTTCACTAGTGTGTGAACCACATTGATTTTCTAGCTGAGCCCCTACTGATTGCGTTAAATGAAGACCAGATAATAGTCAATTTTTTTTTCCTTTATTCATTCACGGGATGATGGCATTGCTGCCTAAGCAGCATTTATTGCCCATCCTAATTGCCCAGAGGGCAGTTCAGAATCAGCCACATTGCTGTGGGTCTGGAGTCACATCTAGGCCAGACTGGGTAAGGATGGCAGTTTTCTTCTCTAAAGGACATTAGTGAACCAGATGGGTTTTTCCCCAACAATCGGCAATGGATTCATGGTCACCATTAGATTCTTAATTCCAGATATTTTATTGAATTCAAATTCCATCATCTGCCATGGTGGGATTCAAACTGGGTCCTCAAGATGTTATCCAGGTCTCTTCATTAACAGTCTAGTGATAATACCACTAGGCCAACACCTCCCCCATTGTAATGGTAAGTTCTGGAATATGTTCATTGCCCTAGATCATCACAAAACCAATCTGATTTGTGAGAACTCAATTCTCTGATTATAGATCATTTGTCTCCTATTTCATATATTGTCCTAAACTTGAATTAGTTTAAGCACCTATGGAAGTTAAATTTTCTCTGAAACCAATATAATTTTATGTTTAATTAAATCAAAATCTCTTCCAGATAACACATTGTAAAAAATACAAAATAGGATTTATTCATTAATATTATATTAGCACTTTATAGATTTGATACATTTCAGCAGGAAGGATGATGGTTAACAATATAAACTGAAGAATGCCATTTTAAAATAAGTGCAAGGATAGAGAAACCAGGGTTCTTTATGTACATTTCTTTGAAGGTAGCAGGACAGGTTATCAATTTTGGAAGGTATGGAACAGATTTATATCTCATAGAATTCCTACAGTGTGAAAGCAGGCCAATTGGCCCATCGAGTCTACACTGACCCTCTGAAGAACATCTCACCTAAATCCACCCCCTTATCCAATCCCTGTAACCCTGTATTTCTCATGGCTAACCCACCTAGCCTACACGTCCCTGGACACTATGGGCAATTTAGTATGGGCAATCCACCTAACCTGCACATCTTTGTACGGTGGGCGGAAACCAGAGAACCCGAAGGAAACCCACGCAGACACAGAATGTGCGAACTCCACACAGACAGTTGCCTGAGGGTGGAATCGGACCCAGGACCCTGGCGCTGTGAGAAAGCAGTGCTAACCACTGAGCCCTTGAACCACTGTGCTACCCTAGAATTTACTAGAATAGTCCCAAGGATAAGCTACATAGACATCACTGGAGAAGCTGTATTATTCATTTTTCTCAGTAGTAAAGGCCACGAGGAGTTTTTAAATCAAAAAGGTTAGTAGTAAAGGCCACGAGGAGTTTTTAAATCAAAAAGGTTATAAATGGAGTTAATAAAGAGAAGCTATTTCCTTGTTGTTGATGGGTGAATAACCAAAGGGCACAGAATTGAAGTGATTGGCAAAAGATCCAGAAGTGGCATGAGGAAAATCTTTTTTTAATGCAATGACAGTTTAGGATTTGGATTATGTTTGAAATAGTGGTCGAAATAGATTAAATGGTAGAGATCAAAAGGCGCCTGGGTAAAAACTTGAATACAAACAAAATGTTGGATAATGATGAAAGAACAGGGGAATGGGACATATTAGACTGTTCTTTGAAAAAAAATCAACACAGGACTCAATGAATCAAATAGCTTTCTGGTTTGCTGTATGAGTCTATGCTACTATGATTTTATATTGTCTTTAACACCAAAAGGTATTCCAAGGTGGTTAATGGAAGGGATGAAAATATTAAGAAAGAGATAGCAGGAAGAGTGGCCAAAGCCTTGGCCAAAAGGATCAGACAGGAGGTAGAAAATTTATGGACTTAAGAGAGGGATTACTTATTTGCACGTTTCAGAAGCTAAAAGCATGGTAGCCAATGATGTGGAGAAAGAAAGGAAAATGCAGTTGAAGCAAAGTTAGAAATAAACTGTTGGTAGTGAGGGGTTGACAGAGGATTTGGTGTCAAAGAGCTGAAAGTGGTTTAAAAAGAAAGAATAAAGCACAAAGGAATTTTAACATGAGATCAAAGGAAAATGAAAAGGTCCTTGAGATCTGTGGAAATAGCAGTTTAAAGGTGGGAAGAGAACCCATTATTCGAGCTATTTCAGCCACTATAGAAAGAACAGAATAAAAGGGAAGGTAAACTTGCATTTTACATAGTGCTTTTCATGGCTGCTGAACATCACTAAGTGCTTTTACAGTCAATAAAATACTTTTGAAGTGTAATCTCTATTATAATCCAGGAAACCTGGTGGCTAATTTGTGCTCACTACAACAGCGCTGTGATAAGGACAGATAGATCTATTTTGTGATCATGCTTTTAGGCAGAAATATTAGCCAGGACTGTGGAGATAACTCCCCTGCTGTTCTTTGAAATAATGCCATGGGATCTTTTACTTTCACCCAAGCAACCAAAAGAGGCCTTGCTTTAACATCTCGTCCAAAAGACAGCACCTCCAATTGTCCAATATTCCCTCACTATTACACTGGAGTGTCAACTGATTCTTTTTTAAACATAAACAGTCTTAATGGGTTGGGCATTACAAGAATGATAATGGAAGTGGTTGGTAGATAAGGACAAAGGCTGTAGAGAAAACAAGGATCCCGAAGTGTGATAATGTATTGTCATCATAGACACAGAGAATATTATTTCTGACTTAGACTGGCACCATTTTTCATGCTGTAGGAGAGATTGGGGAAATGCAAACTACCTGTATAAGAGAGATGAGAATTTATTTTGGAGGCAGTAATGTCATGTTCTATGTTTTTGTACATGTTAGATTCAGTAACTAAAGTTAAGTGGAGTGTTTTATATAGAGGCATCTAGATAATGTGAAAGAACCAGAGTCTGGTGCAATCTGAACAGTGTGCTATTTTTTGGGAAAACAGCCTGCAGAATAAATATGATAGAGTTCATATTCCTTGAAGTGAGATTATTCAAGCAACAGAGGAACCTTTTGCTCTCACTAGTTGCGCAATTCAAGGAAGGAACAGCATTTAATTCAGTGAGTGGTTGGGTTACCTAAACACTGTTACCTTCCTGCCTCCAAAACAGTTAAGTTTTGGGGGAGGGGGCCAATAATTGACCTTCATGCCGGCCACCATTGGCCAATTAATTACTACTTAATGGCCTTATTCCACTTCTGTGGGGATTAACCCAAACTGGTGTCAGATGCTGCCCATGAATTACCCTACTGGGAACTCCTGAGTGAAGGCTATCTCCATTGACTTGACTGGGGTGTTCTGACTACAATGACCTGCTTCCTGGCTTTGGCTTTTGCAGTAAACGGCATTGCAAGACAGAAGTAAAATGAGTCTGTTGTCTCTTGCTGACAGGAGAAAGCATGGTTAGACAAGGTAATTCATAGCAGGGATGCTGTGAGCATCCAGATAGGCTGAGGGTGAGTAAGCTCTACGAGTGAGTGAGTAGCCTAGAGTGGCAGCCTGGTCCAGTCCATGAGCTGGGTGTATATCCCTGAGTGCACAGTGCCTTTGCTGCAGCATTACAATGATAGTGCCAGTGCAGCATAAGGTGTAACATTAGTTTGCAGTAGTGTCCTGTCATTGGATTTGAGATGTGCTATGAGTGTACCAAGGCTGGCATGATAGATGCCTGTGTATGTGGACATGAGGTGTGTGGACTGTACCCAAGTTGTTGCTACTGGTGTCCAATATTGATGTCATTTGCAGCAAACAGCAAGCTGAATCCACCATGTTTCCACTTTGGTTTCCATGTCAGGTTTTCCAGATGCCAGGCTTGTTTGGTGAGTTTGTTAAGATGGATGTCAGAACATTAATAAGGTGAGTCGAGCTGCCAACAAGGTGTTTAACAATCCATAATGACTTGTCAATTAACGTCTTGCCACTATCTCACAAGATCCTCATCACACTACTTATGTGAAGCATAAAAAATCTTTGTATTGAGGTGGGCCTCACTGCATTTGTCGCTTGATTCTGCTACACATCTCTCCAAAGAGCACACATTGCAGTCATTTATTAGACTGCAATCTCTGTCTATTATGTTTGTAAGTCATCATCTACAAGAAGAAAGATATTGCTCATCATCACACTCTGATTATTGTCATTGCAGCTTATTATACTTGAAGAAAAAAATGAAATGTTTCAAGACACATTGAAAGATTTGGAGAAAAAGCTAGGGGAGAATCGAATCCTTTGCAGGGAGAAGGAGGTGCTTCTGGAGAGTCAGAAGAAAAGGGAAAAGGCATTAGTTGCCACTGTACAAAGGTATGATTCATTCAGTTACTCATTTTACATCGTCGCATGGATTAGGGTGTCAGGGAATATCAGATGTTTATTTGAAGTGGATTAGAGTAGAGATGATTTGAAGCTATTTTGTAATCATCTGCTGTTCTCGTGCATTCCCTTTCAAAGTTCTTTATCTTCGGTTTTGCAGCTTAGATTTTTATGGTGTTTTTCAACAGCCGCTGTGATTTTCTTTACAGATTGCTGATGTCATTGTGAGTGGACCTTGAATTGGGCGGCCAACATGCCTCTCAAAGTTGATACAAACCTGTTAAAAATGTTTGGGTTAGGTTCTCTGCCATGTGCAGAACCCGCACAAAACTGATACTGAACTTTGAGCAACAAAATCAGCAATTTGTAAAGGAAAGTCAGAAGAAAAGATAAAAATCTAGGTGCAAAACTGAAGATAAAGAACTTTGAGAGGGACTGCACAAGAACAGCAGATGATTACAAAATAGCTTTGAATCAGCTCTACTTTAATCCATGTCAAATGAATTCCACTACTGATTATGTCAAATGGGCTTGATGAGAGAATATCACAGAATCTCAAAGGAGTAAGACTTACCATTCAGATTCGCCTTCGGTAGCAATCCTATCATATCAGTGTAACTTGTACTTAGTTGCTAACATGTATCCTGTTTAAGATGAGCTTTTTTTGTTTGCTGATTACTGAGTGGTTTTCCACTACCACTCCAGACCAATTAGGCCCTGTCAGTCCCTACCCTAAAATAAGATGGCAGCAGCAACCCTATCTACTGGCAAGCACCTCATACAACAATGATGTGGAGGTGTCGGTGTTGGACTGGGGTGGACAAAGTCAGAAATCACACCACACCAGGTTATAGTCCAACAGCTTTATGTGAAATCACAAGCTTTCGGAGTGTAGCCCTTTCATCAGGTGAAGTGACAGAGAAGCACACAGAACACAGAGTTTATGGGCAGAGAGATCAAAAGATTATACAAATAGTGTGAGTGGAGTGTCAAATAACAAGTCCCTACAGGTGATCCGAAGTGTTAGATGGTGTGAGTAAAGTGTCAACAGCTGAATGACAAGCGACGGGATGAATTATAAATTGATTAAATGACACGGAAAGATAATTACAAAAAATTAAAAATAGGGTGGTGTTAGAGACAAACCAAATGACTGGAATAAGATGATAGGTGTAAGAGTCGCATGCTGAAGGTCTAACCAAAGCAATAAGTTTTCCAAAACTGTACAAACTAACTAAGGTAGAGAGATCATAACAATTTATCCAGGTGATGGCGGCAGAACAGGACAGTAAGGAAGATTTTACTGATGCAGAGCAGTATGATGGGGTCACATGTAGTGCGACATGAACCCAAGATAATGGTTGATACCATCTCCATAGTTATGGAACTTGCCTATCAGTTTCTGCTCGGCAACTCTGCGTTGTTGTGTATCTGGAAGGCGACCTTGGAGGACGCTTCCCTGAAGATCGGACGCTGAATGTCCTTGACCGCTGGAGCACTCTCCACTACGACAACGAATGAAAGCACACCGTGCAACAATCACCAGAAAGAAATGTTCCCTCCCAGTTGGGGAACACTTCTGTCTGCCCCTGATCTCTCTTCCCATAAATTCTGTGTTCTGCGTGCTTTTCTTGATGAAGGGGCTACGCTCTGAAAGCTTATGACTGCAAATAAACCTGTCGGCCTATAACCTGGTGCCATGTGACTTCTGACCTCATTCAGCAAGGTGGTCATTGACGAGGATTGTTCATACAGCTCCTACATTTAGGAACCTTCCACCACAAATTGATGACCATCTTTCAGGCAGTCAGATACTTTGTCCCAACAGCAAATCCAAGAAGTCAAAATCCGTATTGGTGCTAGCGCAGCATGTTATAAGCTTGATTTTCAATTTGGTGCGTTAAGTGGATGGATTTTGAATGATTTAAAATTGGGCCCAACAATCCTGGTCATTTTGATATACTGCTCAGTCACAAAGAATTGCTCAAGATCATCAGCTATCCATAGAATCTATACAGTGTGGCAGCAGGCCCTTTGGCCCACCATGTCCACACAGAGCCTTGGTACATCCCACCAAGCCCCATACCCCACCTAATCTACACATCCCTGAACACTATGGGCAATTTAGCACAGTCAATTTACCTAACCTGCACATTTTTGGACTGTGGGAGGAAACTGGAGGAAACCCACACAGACACAGGGAGAATGTGCAAACTCCACACAGACAGTTGCCCGAACATAGAATAGAACCCAGGTCCCTGGTGCTGTGAGGCAGCAGTGCTAACCACTGAGCCACTGTGCCACACCTATATAGTTTGTAAGTTTTAAATAATGGTGTACTTTTTGGCAATGATTGCATTGGTTGGCTTTCTTCATAAAACAAACCCAATGCAAAATAGCAGCTATTTTTGATATGCGGCTGCATTAAATTCTTTAACGGCCAACCTTCTGGAGAAGTATTATGGGATGTCGATATCTGATATATTATCATTATAATACAAACAGAAATTATTGGAAACACACAGCACGTCAGATAGCATTTGTCAGGAGAGAGAAACAGGGGCATCATTTCAGGTTGATGACGTTTTTGCTGCATTTTATGTTCAGTTTGCAACAGAAAGTAGAGAAGTGCCTAGAAGATGGAGCTCGGCTTCCCATGCTGGACATGAAGCAGCTCCAGTGTGAGAATGACTACCTCAGGAAAAAGTGTGAACATGCCAACAAGGTTAGTTTCACCCTGTGACTAACAGGTTGTATGTATCATAAAATGTTACAATGCAGAAACAAACCATTTGTCATATTGCACAGGGGTTGGTGGGGGGGTGGGTGTTGTGGGGGATGGTGGACATTGTTGAAGGTGGCTAGGATTCTGCCCAAAACTTCCAGGAGCCTCATGCAAAAGATAAAAGATTCTCTTGAAAGAAAATCCAGATGTTGTGAAGCAATATTTTTAACTTTCTTTTTAATCCATTCCCTTTTGGCTTGCTCCACAACACAGAACTGTTCTGAGGAAGGGTCACTGGACCCAAAATGTTAACTCTGATTTCTCTCCACGGATGCTGCCAGAGGTACTGAGCTTTTCCAGCAATTTATGGTTTTGTTTCTGATTTACGGCATCCTCAATTCTTTTGGTTTTTATTTACTACTTCAACAGGTTTTATAAAAAGTTCACAATTGTTTTCCGTGATTAAATCCCTAACTTCTCGAGCCCACATTTAAGAATTACAATGTATGCAACTTCTCCAGGTTTTTTTTTTTAGGAACAGAGGTCCATATTTTTGCTACCTTTTGAGTACAGTGCCAGAGGTGGCTATGCAGGAACCCTGACCTGCTGGGGTCGTTTGCAGATTCCTGTGCTCAGTCTATCATTCATAAGCATTCGGTGCTTGATTGAAGGAGCTGATTTTGGGAATGAGGATCTCGCTGAGAGCTACACCCATGCACAGGGTGCTGACTACGCCACTCACCGCCCCCCTCTTTGCCTCACTAATCCAGCCTGAGCTCCCCTCCCATCATCATTCACCTGTGCCTGAGTTCACGGCAATATTAGACTCCAGACACCAGCAACACCAACAACCTGTCTCATTCTCACCTTTTTCCCTATGTCTTTATACCTTTCTCGCTTCCTTGGCATTTGTGCCCTTTATTTCCTTGTTTATGATTTGTGTCTATACGAGGCTCTTTACCCTTTGTGTGTGTTTCTGATTTCATTCCCTTCTTATCCCACTGTCCTTTTGTCTCTGATGTTCCTCACGCTTCCAATTCTGTATGTGGTTCATTCTATCTGTCGTAACATTTTACCAATCTGTACCAATATATGTCCCTTGTTCTCTTTTCTGTTCCTTTTTCAAATTGTCCAATATCCTTCTTTCCTTCCTGCCTGCCTTTGCCATAGCTTCTCCTTTCCTTCTTTCAATTTCCTTAGTCTTCTCTTTCCCCTTATTTGAGAAATTACTAGAAGGGAATAACTTGAAATTTGCTGGCAATGGGCCAGTAGCATGTAAGATTGGCTTCTCAGAAAACTGCATCTTTACCTCCTGATAGTCTGTGTTTATACATGTCTGCTTGCACATCATAGTTCATTGAAGCCAAACAGCACAAACCTGCTGCAATTGGTGAAATGTGAGGCTTTACGACAGCATAAACTATAGACATGATGAAGTGAGTGTTAAATCTCAGTTTTTGGACTGGAGCCACTGCATTGATGCATAGCTTTTGATTTTGTTTTGCTTTTGACTGCAGGTCATTGACAATCAAGAGCAGCAAATAAAAAAATGTAACCTGGAGAAACAGGTAAATTATTTTTTCTGCAATAGGAAAGTATGCACTAGTGAAGAGATCTATGAAAAAGGCATGAAAAGTGCTGATTTTCACTTCCTTGTCACTATAGACACCATATTTAATATATAATAAATATAAATGACATTTATACTGCAATGACACGCTCACAGATACTCAATTTTAGTTCTGTCAGGGCCAGTTGATCCTTGACATCAGTGGAATCTTGATCCAAGCATGAATGAAAGACCTGAACTCAAGAGGTGAAGTAAGAGAGACTCCCTTTGACATCAAGGTAGCATTTGACAGAGTGCAGCATTTAAATCAAAATCAATGGCATCCTGGGGGGGAAAGAACTCTCCACTGGCTACCTCAGATCAAGCACAAAAGAGGCTGGTTGTCATTACTAGAGGCCAATCATTTCAGTTCAACATTGTTCCGGGTGTTCAACATGCTAGATATATTCTAATCATCCTGTTCAGGATGTTCTTACATACTTCTGGAGCAGGTGGGACTTGAAGTCGGGCCTCCTGTGGTCCACAGGTAATATCCTAAACCAAAACATCTTCAGCCGTTTCATCAATACTTACCCGCATTAAGAGGCGAGAAGTGGCTGATGATTTCACGATGGTCAGTACCATTTGCAACTCCTTAGATACCGAAGCAACCTTATTCACCTCCCTAAACTTGGACCACTTTGGGCATTAGGCATGGGCTTATCAGTGGCAAATAAAATTCATGACACCGAAGTGACAGGCAATAACCAGCTCCGAAAAGAGAGGCTTGAACCATCCATCATTGAGATGTTTGCTGTCACTGAATATCCCATTATCAGCACCTTGGGTATTGCCAATGATCAGAAACTGTATTGGACAGTAAAAGTATTAAAAGTCCCGTGGTTACAAAAGCAGGTTGAAAGCTCTGAGTTCTCTAATGACTCCCCAGAGTCAGTTCACCATCTATAAGGCACAATGTGATGAAATATTTTCCACCTCACTGAATGAGTGCAACTCCTGCAGCAACTGGGAAGCTTCACACCGTCCAGGACAAAGGAGCCTGCTTGATCAGCAGCCAATCCATTATCATTAGTGTCTATTCATTCCATTGTGTACCGTTGACACAATGGACTGCAGCAACTCACAAAGGCTCTTTTGATATCATCATCCAGTGCTACTACCGAGAAGGATAAGGACAGCAGATTCATGGGAAAACCCAATGCTGACCCAGTAATTGCCCACCTATGTGTGTCCACATCCCAAGAATGAACAAAATATCAATACATATAAATGCACTGGCAATTTGTAAATGTTATCATTGGGAATTTAGAAACGGTCACCCGAAAAGCATCTTGTGAGACATGTCAGATTGAAGGCACATGATGCCAGTCTTTCAAAAAGGCTAAAACTCCAGATGAAACCTGCTTGGCAGGGAAACAAGCGCCTGGAAAATTACCAGCAAGATGCTTGTAAATTTTAAAAATGCACTCCCTCTATCTTTGGAGATCCAGGCCTCAGTTCTCCATATCAAACCCATTTCCACAAGGTGTTGGACAGTTACACTGACCTACCTACCTACAGGGATCTGGAGTGTGCATCCCATTATCTTCATAGTCTTCTGTGGTGAAGCAAAGTCAGACCTTATGATAGAATTCCCAATTTAAAAAGCTGTCTTTCAGAGTCTCAAAATATTTTTTAACAATCCTGGTTGAATCCCACTGAAACGCCAGTGGACTCCACAAAAATTATGGTAGAATTTGAGTCTCAATTTCTTTCTATCTTTATTTTTGTTTTTGTTTTGGGAGTAAACATCTTATTGGAATGATTCTATATCTTCAATCGTCATTCATGCCTCACTTTTTAGCTTCAACTTGGGGGTTCAGGCAAAATTGAAACTGTTGCACATCGTAGAAGAACAGAAGGACTTCGGAGTCCAATACATAAAAGTGCTCGTAAATGAAGACAAAAACATAAAAGGAAAAATGACATTCTGGGTATTATAAATAGAGGTATCAAATGCAATGATAAACATGCTCATTGAAATTAGGTCTTGTTTACAGTGCTAAATGGTTGAAATTTAGGGTTCTTTAAAGACATAAATGACATAGAGATTTGGCAGGATAGTAAAAAAACGCAACAAAAAGTCTTAGAATGAAAATAGAGTAAGAGGGCTTCAGGAATGTCAGGTGCAATTGCACAAAAGTCGAAGTGAACAAAGATCAATAAACATTAGGAATGATTACTTTCACCAATTATTTACAAAGGTTACTGTGTACAAAATGCTCTCTTGAGAATAACTAAAGCCAAACTTAATGTGTTCAATATAAATTGAAAGGCTTAAATATAGTGAATCACAGGATTAAAGAGTATCAAGCTCAGAATGCTTAGAAAGAAGTGATTTGGGCAACACTCACAATCATTATGAGTTAGAAGCAGGCACTGGGGATAGGTCACCAGACTCAAAACATTAACTCTGCTTTCTGCCCACACATGCTGCCAGACCTGCTGAGTTTCTCCAACGACTTCTGTTTTTGTTTCAGATTTCCAGCATCCACAGTTCTTTGTTTTGTATTATTGCGGGGACGTAACAATTATTTGCAAACTAATGCTCATATTCAGCAAAGGTATCAAAACAGATGATGTCAGTGCAGCCCCAATAATCTTACCCTAATTCTACATAAAGTGTTAGATAATTGTTATGAGCAATTGGAGTATATTTTTACAGCACTAAACTCATGAACAGCCGTTAACATGGTCTCAGAAGGGAAAATCTGCCTGGCCTTTATAAGAAGGCATGTGACCCACTCTTTGGACATCCTAACTCCATTTGATATGATTTTCAAACGACCCTGGGAATTGGCCGTCCAGTTTTTTTTTCGCAATAACAGTAATTTGTTTCACGAACAAGTGGGTATACAACGTCAGTTCTATTACGTCAACTTTCAAATACAAATGAACATGCTTTCCACTTTACAGCTAAACCCAGGTTATGCAGCACTTATAAGAGGTAACCTTAGGCAATTCATGGGCAATGCAGCTCAGCTGCTCACTGCCTGAACCGGCTGGGTAGATCATTCATATGTTTTCATTTTATAATATCTGACTAATGTTCAAAATAGAAACAAATTCTAAAAGTTGATTGGGAGGAGCTATTCGCAGGTAAAGGGACTTTGGAAAGTGGGAGACCTTTAAAAATGAGATAACAAGAGTTCCGAGACAATATTTTCCTGTTAGTGCAAAGGGCAAGGCTGGTAGGTGTAGGGAATGCTGGATGACTAGAAAAATTGAGGCTCTGGTCAAGAGAAAGATGGAGACATATGTAAGATCATAGAATCTTGACAGTGTGGAGACAGGCCATTTGGCCCATTGAGCCCACACTGACCCTCTGAAGTCCATAGCACCCAGATTCAACCCCTACATTTCCCACTATGGGCAGTTTAGCATGGCAAGTCCACCTAGCCTGAAAAATCTTTGGACTATGGGAGGAAACCACATTGCCAAAGGGAGAATGTCTATGTTGAGTTTCCCCAAGGCTGGAATTGAACCCAGGTGCTTGGTGTTGGGACGCAGCAGTACTAATCATTGAGCCACTATGCCATCCCTTGGATTGTTCAGCTTGGATTGAGTGAATCTCTGGAGGAGTATAAGGGCAGTAGGAGTATACTTAGGAGGGAAATCAGGAGGGCAAAACAGGAACATAGCTTTGGCAGACAGGATTAAGGAGAATCCAAAGAGATTCTACAAATACATTAAGGGCAAAAGATTAACTAGGGAGAAAATTGGCTCCTTAAAGATCAACAAGGCCATCTATGTGTGGAACCACAGGAGATGAGTGAGATACTAAACAAGCATTTCACATCAGTATTTACTGTGGAGAAGGATATCAAAGCAAGAGAACTTGGGGAAATAAATAGTGATATCTTGAAAAGTGTCCATATTACTGAAGAGGGGGTGCTATATGTCTTAAAATGCATAAACGTGAATAAATCCCCAGGACCTGATCAGGTGTATCCCAGAACTTTCTGGGAAGTTAGGGAAGGGATTGCTGGGCCCCTTGCTGAGATATTTATATCATTGATAGCCACAGGTGAGGTGCCGGAAGACTGGAAAGTGGCTACCATGGCGCCACTATTTAAGAAAGGTGGTAAGGAGAAGCCAGGGAATTATAGAGTGAGTCCTGGGATGTGCAGGCTGGGTCGATTAGCCATGGGAAATGCAGGGTTACAGGTATAGAGTAGGGGTGTGGGTTTGGGTGGGATGCTCTTCAGAGAGTTGGTATGGACTCAATGGGCCAAATGACCTGCTTCCACACAGTAGGAATTCTGTGATTCAAGAGGGGTGAGCCTGATGTCAGTGGTGGTTAAGTTATTGGAGGGATTCCAAGGGACGGGATTTACAGGCATTTAGAAAGGCAAGTACTGATTAGGGATAGTCTACATGGCTTTATGTGTGTCTCTCTAACTTGATTGAGTTTTTTGAAGAATTTACAAAGAAGACTGGTGAAGGCAGAGCTGTAGACATTGTCTTTATGGACTTCAGCAAGGCTTTTGATAAGGTTCCATGTGGTAGACTGGTCAGCAAGATTAGATTACATGGGATCCCGGGTGAGCTAGCCAATTGGATAGAAAATTTGTGTGAGCATAGGAGACAGAGGGTGGTGGTGGGGATTCGTTTCTCAGTCTGGAGGCCTTTGACCAGTGGTGAGCTGTAAGGATTGGTGCTGGGTCCACTGCTTTTTATAATTTATGTAAATGATTTGGATGTGCATATAGGAGGTATAATTAGTAAATTTGCAGATGACACAAAAATTGGTGGTGTAGTGGACAGTGAAGAAGGTTATCTCAGAATACAACAGGACCTTGATCAAATGAGCCAATGGGCTGAGGAGTGACAGATGGAGATTAATTTTGATAAATGTGAGGTGTTGCATTTGGTAAGGCAAACCAGGGCAGGACTTATACAGTTAATGATAGGGCCCTGGGACGTGTTACCAAACAAAGGGACCTAGGGGTACAGGTGCATAATTCCTTGAAAGTGGAGTCACAGGTAGATAGTGTGGTGATGAAGGCATTAGGCACACTTGCCTTTATTGGTCAGTGCACTGAGTGTAGGAGTTGGGATGTCATGTTACGACAGTGAAGGTCACTAGTGAGGCCACTTTTGGAATATTGCATTCAGCTCTGATCTCCCTGCTACATTTAAGATGTTAAACTTGAAAGGGTTCAGAAAAGATTTGCAAGGATGTTGCTGGGGTTGGGGGGTTTGAACTTTAGGGAGAGGCTGAATAGGCTGGGAGATGGGCTTTTTTTTTTCCTGGAGGCATCAGAAGCTGAGGAGTGGCCTAATAGGGATTCGTAAGGGCTGACCTTATACAGATTTATAAAATCATGACGGGCATGGATAGGGTGAATGACCAAGGTCGTCTTCCCAGGGTAATGGAGTCCAAACTAGAGGTCATAGGTTTAAGGTGAGAGGCAAAATATTTGAAAGGGTCCTGAGGGGCAACCTTTTCATACAGAGTGTGGTGTGTGTATGGAACCAGCTGCCAGAGGAAGTGGTCAGATGGGTGCAATTACGTTTAAAAGGCATCTGGATGGGTATATGAATAGGAAGGGTTTAGAGGGATGTGGCAGAAATGCTGGCAAATGGGATTAGATCGGTTTAGGATATCTTGACAAGCGTGGATGAGTTGGACCGTAGGGTCTGTTTCTGTGCTGCATAACTCTATGACTCTATAAGAGGACTGGCCTTCTTATCCTAATGTAGGCTTCTGTCTACTGACAAGCAAACTTCAAAGTACCTGAAACAAAGTGATTAGTTATTTGGTTAATCAGATGCTCATCAACTTGTAATATATTTTGAAGGCTTTAGAGGAAAGGTTGATGCAAGAAAAGTCTGCCTCGCAGACCTTCCGGAAGGAGCTTGGAGAGACTCAGAGAAATCTGCAGCTACTGAAAGAACTCATGGAAGAAGTGAGTAAACATTACCTCTGCAATGTGCTTCATTTTCATTATAGTGGTATTATTGTGAAAAGTAAATGATAACAACTTTAATTCACATAATGCCCTTAACATAGCAAAACATCCCGACACACTTAACGAGTGTGATATCACTAAAGCATTTTTGGCACAGAGTCAGAGGGGATGGCCTAAAACGTGCTCAATTCAGTAAGTATGAAGGAATATCTTGAAGGAGGAGAATGATATAGTGAGATTAGGAAGGAACTTTACAGTGAAGCCAACTGAAACACAGCCACCAGTGCTGGATTGAAAAATCAGCACGAGATGCTGGAAGTGAAAGAGCACAAATTTTTCAAGACTTGTCAGGTGTGAGGAGGTTCGAGAGATAGGGATGGGTAGAGCCTGGAAAGGTTTTTAAAACAAAGGGATACAAATTTTAAAATTAAGGCAAATAGCAATGAAACCCATCCCAGATTAAAACAAATGCTGTTGCTCTTTAATTGAAGCTGGCCTTCACATCAAAAGTAAAATAAAATATGTGGAGTAGATTTAGGAATGTATCTATGAAGAAATCAAATACAATAGATTAAATACGGAATTCTTACTTAAGAGAAAAATGTGACACAGCAGAATTTTGCTGTAAAAGTCAAAGACAAAAATGTTTCTACCAATCATCGTCCATGAGCCCTTAAAGATTACAGCATTAATAATAGAACCGAGTTGATGTTGCAATTTCCGAAAAGTAATAACCACTAAAATAGCCAAGACATATACTTTCTTGCTTCAACCATAAAATAGATGACAATAAACTTCACTGTGTATAGATCTTTCTGACCAATTAGTCATTATGAAGGGAGCAATGGCGTAGTAAGGCCAGTTATGATTTCAGATTATTTTTATTTTGAGATGTTATTATTGAAAAATTCGATAACATTGATTCAGCTGCTTTCTTTTTATATGGGGTATACATATTTCACTGTTGATGGTGCTAGGATCAGAACCTAGCCATAACTGAACACCAGACATCTTAATTCATAATTGCAGACAGAGTCAGTGTATCTAACATTTTTCAATGTAACCCAGAGATTGTGACACCAACTGTAGGTAATCAGAAGGTATTGATTGGAAGGGGTCACCTCCAAATCCTTTGGCATCAATAAAACAGAATGAATGGTTCTAATTTTAATTAAAATACTTCTGATAATTGCAAACCATAGTAATTAAAACATTTCAGTATTAAGAACTAAAACTTGATAGAGTTGTGCTTTTGAACCTTTTGGCAGGAATCATTGACTTTAGTAAAGAATAAGTTCTTATTCTTTCTAGACCACGGAGAATTGAAGCCTCATTGGAGCCTGCAGATCAATAAATTGAAGAGCATTGACAGTTTAGTACACTAATTTAGTGGATAAGCAGAGTTTAGAGTACTCTGCTTTGAAAAATGGTAACTGTGGTAGATAATTAGGTATAAATTGTGGCTCACATGCAGCAATAAGTATAGATTCACAGCATAGTGACAGGTGAGCATCAGACATTTAGTCATTTGAAGATGATACTGAAGGACATGACCAATTTTGTACATTATACATATTTGACAATGAAGAGTTTATCCAGGTAATTTGGTTTAGAAAATTGCAGAGCAGTAGTGGGAGTTATTTAAACACATTTTGCTTTTAAGTAAACAGTGTGACGAAAGCTGCATTTCCATTGATAACTGGAAAGTTTAAAGCAATAATTTGGTTGAACAGAGTGTAATAAATGACGACTAATAATATGAAAGATGATAAATACAAAACCGGTAGAAGAGAATCAAAAACTTGATTGAGAAGGTATTTAAAAAGAAAAATCAGTGTCATGTAAAAGAGGAATAGTGTGAACATTTATTAGCATACAGCAAATCAAAGAATAGCCAAAAGCGGAGGTACCAGTTGAAGTCTGCATGGCAGCAGACAAGGGCCAGCTTATATTTGAGAACGAGGGTGTGCACTTGCCTCCAACGAAATGTTTTATCTGAAGTGGCAATGCTTAATTTAAGGGTAAAGCATAGGGAACTGGTCGTGGTTATCATTTTTATGAATTTGTATCTTTGAATCCAACAGACATTTATAATAACTAACAATTAAGTACAAACGTTATATTCCTCAGGCATATATATGTCCGGGGAAATATTCAGGTTTTAGTTACAACAGAGAAATGTGCTGCAGATAATCTGAAGTAAGATGGAGTGTGAGCTCTTTATGCCCTCAGGTTATATGCTATGGTACAGTGATGGATGTCTCTTAAAGGCATATTGATGTCCTGACCATGCGACTTAACTCCCTTTTCCCAAAGATAATGGTTTACCCCAAAACTTTTATCCATCAACACTACAGTGTTCTCCCAGCCACTCTATTCTATCCACACACTTTGTTGGAATGATAGTTTTGGACCACTACTTCAAATTAACTTCTTGATTTTTTAAAAACAACCTTGACAGGACTGACCACATCCATGTGCCTCTATTTTGAAATCCAAATTCAACATGTAGTATACATAGTTACACACATTTATCACAGTCTTTATACACATTTATCACAGTGTTGTTATGATAGAATAGAGCATTGTGTGGCCAAGTTTGCAGCTGTCAATAAGAAGCACGGTAAACAAAAGATCAGAAAGGATCTAAGATAGATTAAATGAGTGGGAAATATTGTAGTAGTTGTCATTTAATATTAGAAAATGAGAGGTCATCCTTTTGGGATTCAGGACAAAAATGAATTCTTGACGGTGAGAAATGAGGAGCTATGTTAGAACAAAAAGACTTGGCTGTCTATCTACACAAATGCCTCAATACTTACTGAATTTTGCTCTTTAACTCAAAGCAGCTAAAACAAGAAAATGGAGGACAAGATACACTGCAGCAACTCACCAAGGCTCCTGCACCATGACTTTCTAAACCCGTGTCCTTCACTACTCAGAAGGACAAGGGCAGCAGATGTGTGGGAACACCACCGTCTGCAAGTTCTGCTCCAACTATTCAAAATTGTGAGACATTTGGACAGATAAAATATTCTCACTTGTGAGGGGATCAAGAAAGAGAGGGCCCAGATTTATAGGAATTAGTAAAAGAAGCAAAAGTGATGTGAGGTAAAACTTTTTCATGCAGCAAGTAATTAGAGTTTGAAGTACACTACCTGAGAGTGTGGTGGAGACAGGTTCAATCAAGGCAATCAGAAGGTATTAGACAGTTATTTGGTATGGAACAATATACAGCGAGATGGAGGGATTAATGGAGAATAGAATTGATGGGATACTCAGTTGGAGAATGGGACAATGGCGCCATCCTGCACTATTACGTTTCTTCTGTGATTCTGTCAGCTCGCACACCAACATTTTGTGGAACTTTAGCAACATTCCTTCAATGTCACTTGGTTAAAATCCAGCAACTCCCTTCCCAAAAGTACAACTCAAAAAAACAGCTCTCCACCACCTGCCGCCATTGCCCCCGGGCAGTTAAGTATGGACAATAAATACCCTGAGCTTGTCCACATCCCATTAACTAAGGATAAAAGGATGTTAGTCAAACTGTAACTAGAAAAAAATTCAGCAGCAATAAATTCAAAAAATCTAATAATTTGCTGTGCTGTAATTTTTCTATGATGCCTACATGTAAAGTATTTTTTCATGTCTTTGAAGTTTTCATCAAAGAACCAAAGATTACCAGAAAATTCAACTTTTGAGGAACAACCACAAGGAATTGAAGCGCCCAAGCAAAAGTTAGCAGATGAAATGCCAGCCATTGAAAAGCTACTGAAAGAAATGTCCTACTGTCTGCATGATCTACGTGCACTATGCAATATCCTTACTCAGAGGGCAGAGGGCAAGGAGCCAAATCTTTCTTTGTTACTCGGGATACAGTGTAAGCATACTTTTGAGCTTACTTCTTGACCTCATAGTTTTACAGACGGTGAGTTCAGACTGAGGGTAGTATTTAGTAGATTCAAGGCTAGAGGGCAGAAGATAATTAGACTAGGCTCTGTTGGCATAATTCAGTCACCATGACAAGTCTAATTTTTTATCGCAGTTTGATTTTCTATTATTATTCATAGTTAAATGGCAGGAGCTAAGCCTATTCTAGGAATGCATAGCACAGAAAGTAAAAGGTGACAATCACTGGACCCTTTTACAATTCAGATATTTTCTAGAAAAATCCAGAGCGGCAGCAAATAGGAACTCGAATTTCGTAGAATTTCACAGAATTTACACAGCAGACTCTTTATCCTTTTCTAGAAAGAGGACCCTCAGCCTTTACAATCTTCTCTGATAATTATAAACTCTTAATTTTGGTATCTACATTGTTAATTGTCATTGTACCTTCCTTGGTGTTTCTATGCCCTTTATCTGATATCAAACTGAGAACCGTGTACAATATTCTAGCCATGATCTAACCCAAATTTGGTACCAGTTTAATATAATTTCCCTCCTATTCATTTCTGTTTGCTGAGAAATGAATCTCAATGCATTGTTTGGTTTAGATTCTTATTAGCCTGTGTCTCTACTTATGTATCCGTGCCCTCAGAATCCTTTGCTCCATCATCCCTCGCATTATATTCCAAGGATATGTGGCCTTCCTATTCCGACGAAAATGTACCCCTTCACATTTAAATATATTGAAATTTAGTTGGCATATGCATGACCATTCAACAAACTAGAAGAGACAAAATTACTTATTTACACAATGTAAAAGAATGAGTTGTATTGACAATACTGCTGCCGTATGCTATTAGGTTTCAAATGGACGCCAAGAAGCCTGCTTGGCTAATGAAAGTGATTCTTTCTGGTTACATAAAGTCACTCAAGTCAGATGATTCCGAACTTCCTCTCACCTTTTAAGAGTTTCAGGAAAGCAGAGGTGTATAAATTGTAGGTGCCTTCAAAATGTTGCATGTGTTTTTGGGTCATGGTGATGACTTAAGCTATATAATTTAAGAACATAAGAACTAGGAGCAGGAGTAGGCCATCCGGCCCCTCAAGCCTGCCCCGCCATTTAATAAGATCATGGCTGATCTTTTTGAGACTCAGCTCCACTCACCCGCTCACTCACCATAATCCTTAATTCCTTTACTGTTCAAAAATTTATCTAGCCTTGCCTTAAAAGCATTCAGTGAGGTAGCTTCAATGGCTTCACTGGGCAGGGAATTCCACAGATTCACGACCCTTTGGGTGAAGAAGTTCCTCCTGACCTCAGTCCTACATCTGCTTCCCTTTATTTTGAGGCGATGCCTTCTAGTCCTAGTTTCACCTGCTAGCGGAAACAACCTCCCTGCATCCACTTTATCTATTCCCTTCATAATCTTATATGTTTCCATAAGATCTCCCCTCATTCTTCTGAATTCCAACGAGTATAATCCCAGTCTACTCAGTCTTTCCTCATAATCCAACCCTCTCAACTCTGGCATCAACCGAGTGAATCTCCTCAACACCCCCTACAGTGCTAGTATGTCTCTTCTCAAGTAAGGAGACCAAAACTGCACACAGTACTCCAGGTGTGGCCTCACCAGGACCCTATACAGCTGCAGCATAGCCTCCCTGTTTTTAAACTCCATCCTTCGAGCAATGGCAGACAAAATTCCATTTGCCTTTTTAATTACCTGCTGCACCTGCAATCCCACCTTCAGCGATTCATGCTCAAGGACACCCAAGTCCCTCTGCACAGCAGCGTGCTGCAATTTTTTACCATTTAAAACATAGTCCATTTTGCTGTTAGTCCTACCAAAATGGATGACCTCACACTTATCAACATTGTATTCCATCTGCCAGACCTTTGCCCACTCACTTAGACTATCTATATCCCTCTGCAGACTTTCAGTGTCTTCTGTACACTTTGTTCTACCACTCACCTTAGTGTCATTTGCAAATTTTGACACACCACACTTAGTCCCCAACTCCAAATCATCTATGTAAATTGTAAACAAATGCGATCACAACACAATCCCTGAGGCACACCACTAGCCACTGACCGCCAACCAGAAAAATACACATTTACCCCTACTCTTTGCTTTCTACTGGTCAACCAATCCTCTATCCATGCGAATGCATTACCTGTAAAACCGTGCAACTTTATCTTATGTAGCAGCCTTTGGTGTGGCACCTTGTGAAATGCCTTCTGGAATTCCAGATACACCACATCCACAGGTTCCCCATTGTCCACCATGCACGTAATGTCCTCAAAGAATTCCACGAAATTAGTTAAACATGACCTACCCTTCATGAACCCATGCTGGGTGTTCCCAGTGGGACAATTTATTATGTTTGATTTCAGGCCCATTCCAGTAAACACACTGGGACTGTGGAAATATAGGCACCCCATCAGCTCTGTCCGTTTATGCCATGGATTACCGTACTGTTACTTTTCCTTGGTTTCACTTTTAACTTTGCCTTTTGCCTCTGGGACTCGACATGAGTCCATTGCACACTAATGGGATAAAAGTCCTTTCTGTCTTGCCACTGTAATGGATCCAATTAGAGATGATCAACTCAATTAATTTATCCTCACGTTCTACAATAATAGACAGTCTATCATTGTCTGCAAGGAACAGAGCTATAGTAAAAGAATTTAACACTTGTGCTGGAGATGCTGCTTGTCTGAGTTTTGGATTAAGTCGCATTGCTGTCACTTCATTGCATGTGTTACAAGCCAAAACAAAGTTCTCATTAATCTGTGGAACAGTATGTTATTTCAGATATTGTATCATTAAATTTTACTGAGACAGCTAAGGTCCTACCATTGGGTCCAAAAACAGGAGGTCACCCCAGTTAGGGAAGGGGTGAGATCCAGAGAAGCACATTCCTGGTAATGGCCAATTAAGTGACCACTGCTATGACTGTTATTCCTAATAAGGAAGGTAGTGCCCCACACGAGAGCTGCCCACTCTATCAGAGGAACAGTAACAAGGCAGTTTCAAAAGTGCGATCTCTAGCCACGGTCATTGCTGAGGCAGCAGCTGCAGGACGAGGGGAGCTTGCTGGCCAAGTGCCTCAGGGAGGGCTAAGTGGGGTCAGAAGATGCCAGCTCCAGACACACAGGGTTCTGAGAACCAGGTTGAGTTCGGGCCTCAGAGAACTGATGGTTGCTGAACAGATGGCCAGCAAGACATCCATCACGTAGGGTAGCCGGAAAAGGACAACCTGTATGAAGCCCACTGGAAGGCAATCAGGATTTAGCTGAAAAAGTTCCCAAACAGCAGCAAGCTCCGTATTCCTTCGCTGACGGATGAAGGCAGGACATGGCTTGGCTTCATTGGTCATTTAAGTGGCTCAGTGGCCTTCCTGCTGTCAACAACAAAATGGCTTGGTTGCAGGAAGACATAGAATATCATAGCCCCTCTTCCCGTCCCC
The DNA here is from genome assembly GCA_024137785.1 of Ginglymostoma cirratum. Taxonomy (NCBI): domain Eukaryota; kingdom Metazoa; phylum Chordata; class Chondrichthyes; order Orectolobiformes; family Ginglymostomatidae; genus Ginglymostoma; species Ginglymostoma cirratum. Next base: position 5,877,879 of record JAHRHZ010000072.1, on the reverse strand, counting down.
CAGGCCATAACTGTTATTTTGCCAGCCTTCCTATATTCCTATCTGACATTGAAAGCCTAGAAAATACAATCCATGGAATTTATAGAATGATGCAGCACTCCACATGGTCATTTGTAAAAGCTGTTTAATTAGTTTCTGATCTTTTCCCCATAATCCATGAAATTGTTGTTTCCATTTTTGGGCATTATTATTGAATCTGCTTTCACCATCCACTACAGCAGTGCATCCAGATATCTTCAATTTGCTACATTTTCTTCCCCCACTGGCCACCTGGTATTTTTGCTAAATACCTTTGAACAAAGATTTAAAGTATGATTTCTTGTTTTCACTACACAACACAAAGCTCGGACAATCATGCGGAAAATAATAATTACTCACACAGCTACCATTTGACACACATAACACGTAAAGAAGTCTTATTATGTGATTTCTGTATTATTTAACTTTTTCTCTGTTTCATTAACAGCGTTGCACTGTTCAGGCGATGAAGGAGAGAATTCCCATAGTGGAGAATTGCATTCAAAAATGCTATCTGACGTTTGTCAATTACGGAAAGATATTGATGAATTAAGGACCATAATATCAGATCGATATGCTCAGGATATGGGTGACAACTGTATAACTCAGTGACAATGTGTTTATCTTGTAGCAATATGAGCATTGACTGTAATACTGTTTTGTTACAGTCCCATGCTCTTCTATTAGAGAGCCATAAAGCAAAACTGCAGCTAACATATGAAAAAAAAATGAGCCATGAATGAAGCTTTGTTGTTTTATTGAAGGATGTTGTTATGTAATAATATGGAATGTATGAAAATTTGCTTGCAGTTAGTGTTTCTCATCTAAAACTACTGAACTTAGAACCAACCCGCAACAAGTATGATTAATTTAAAGGTATTTGCTTTGATTATTTTATTTTGTTAATTGGAATCTGGGGCTGGATTTAATGAAGCCAAATGGGGTTTCACAAGCCCTACTTTGTCAACTTTTGCAGAGGTCCACTGACTAATTGTCACTCAGGCACTTTACTGGGATCAAGGACCTCAGGGTGAAACTCTGCCCAGTGAAAGCCGTCAGCCAATCAAAGGCACCACCATGGAATTAGTGCTTGCTTCCCTGGCACCAACCCAGTTCAAGTACCAATACTGAATGCCAGGGCACGTGAGTGATTGTGTGGTTGGTGTGACAGAATGGCAATCACAGGAGAGAGAAACAAAGGGCAGAATGTATCTGAGCTGCCCTGCAATACCCAATGCCAGCTACTTCGATGCAAGTGCCTTTGAAGGAATTACCATACCCCTCCTCGTGGAGCCTAGATGGTGGATCCACAATATGCCTCTAGTTTAATACAAATGTCAGCTGGATAAGGCCCTTATTAATTGCTCACTTGGGGATGTCAATTGGCAACAGAATAGAAATGAAAAGGACCACCATAGCTCCCACTCCAAACATGATCAGCATGGAGGTGGAAAGGTGGTTGTTTCTCACTGTGTCCCTCCCACCTGACATCTCCAACACCACCCCCCACTCCCCCCACCGCCACCCCACTAAACCTGAGGGAGAAAGGGCATTAAATTCTGCCAGTTGTGACAAAGCTAAATAGCTTCACATTGATTGTAATACAGTACATATTCAAATCAATGTGTTTTGCTCTAAGTTCAAGTTTCAAACTTTTCTAGGGCAAACATCTGGTGTGAAATTTAACTCTACTGACCACAAAAGTTTGTGATTTAATTCTCCATATTGCTGAACCAGCTATTGTCAGATAGATTAGAGATAGAGGCTTTACAATTTACCTCAGTGCCCCGACCTAATAAGAAAAATTAATCAGTGTTCTGACTCCTGAATTGGAAGATACTGACATTCAGACGTTAGGCTTAGCTGTGGTTTTCCTTTTCTCCACGATGGATAATATCCTATTTCAAATTTACATATAAAAATACTTTATTAGCAGAAATCCAGTGCTTGGTGGATGGCTACAGGACAGTCCAGTTGAATGAAACACCTCCTCCCTGAGAGAAGGGGTGAAACATTGGAAAAATTATTTGACAGGGAAGAGAAAAATTCTGTTTCTAGTTGAATGGTTCTTAATGTGCCCCATTGGGATGATTGTGGACTGAGAGCAATAATAAACTTACTGATAAAATGGAACAAAGGTGACAATTATTATTTTGAGTTCCAATACCCAGCTGTCAATTTAGATTCACTGGACTGTCTTCGTACCTAATTGTATGCCAAGCTCCATTGTAAGTAATAAATGTCCTCAATAAGTTCAGCCTGGGAAGATCTCTTTCACCCTGACAAATTTGTATTCCTATTTCATGAACTTACTCAAAATCTTTTGAAATCAAGGTAGAATTATAGGCAAATTTATGTTCAATTCTGGAAGACACTGTAAACTATTACTTAGAGGAAAAGTTAGTGGTGAGAAAATTAATAAATTAGAAAACAAAAAAGAATCCACATAGAAACCAGAAATTGCTGGAAACTCTCAGCAGGACTGGCAGCATCTGTCAGAGAAAGCAATGTTAACGTTTTGGGTCCAGTGGCCATTCTTCAGAACAGTTCTGAACAGGACAGGTCATTCAGTAGTGAAAACATTAATCTTCATGTAGTTAAGCATTGTGGCCTAAAAGTTAAACAAGATGTCAGACCACTTTGGTCCAGAAACACCCTGGAAATACAGAATTAGCACTATGTTCAAGGAACAGCTAACTTGGTTGGCATTTGATGCCGTCTTTGTGGCACATATGTTGGTGAGGGAGGTAATTAATCAGGTAGGAGGGGGATCCTGCCCCCTTCCTGCCTCCACGGCAATTACTTCTGTGAGGGGAATGTGTCACCAGCTGATACCTAAAAATGCCAATGAAAACATGCAAGGACCTTATCCAGTTGCCATCGGTATTAACCTAGCATCAGGCAGGAAACCCACCGTATGAGAAGCGTGGAACACAAACACTGTTGAGATTTGTTTGCGCCTTTCCTCTTTCAAAGTCAATGCTTGATTGAGGGACCTTGCAAGAGGTGGGAGGGTGCTTTCTGAAAACCATCACCCTGGCTGCATGCCGAACCACAGTCTTCTCACTTCCAGCAACTCCTCCCTCCCCTGCACCCCGCACTTTACAATCACTCACTTATGATCTGGGTTATCAAGCAGTCCTGGGCCTTGCATTGAGGTTGTAGCAACCGCAGCTACGATCTCCCAAATGGCTCTGCTTGGCAATTTGGAGCTGTCAGCCTCTAACTATCCACCAGCTCTCGTGGGGTGAGCCTTTCCTCTCCAGGGTCCCTGATCCCTGCAACTGCCGCTGTTACCTGGTCAAGAGCCTGACTGGCATATCGTTCCACAGGCATTCCTGAAAAGAGTTGTTGCTGGGCTCTTGCCAGTAAGACCTCAATTTGTCTATATTAAATTCCATATTTATATGTAGCGAATGTGAAAAGGGTGTCTTTGAAGTCTCATCCACAAATCTTATCTCTTTCCCAGTGCACAAATTGGGTGCCAGAGCAGAAACTTATTTGTCTGTCTGGTAACTGGTCAAAAAAAAGCACCCAAGAATAACCATCTCATTTTCTCTTCCTTGATGAGAAGTCACCTGGCACCTAGTGAGTGCTTCTCCTGACATCACTGTTAAAGATAGGGGTTTCAATATGGTATTAAAACTTCCAATTTTGTGGTGCCATGTGCTGAAGTATCTATGTATGCTGTGGCACAGTGCACCTTTGAGAGTGGAAATTGATTATGCCCATGGCTTTAAAATTGATAATTAATTGATTTTTTTTCATAGCTTTAATGCTTTTTCATTAAATGGAGCATTGGACATTTTAATGGAGTGGTTTTGATATTGTTGAGCATGTGTTTCCTGTAGGATGAGTTGAATTGTGAAGTAAACAGAGTGCAAGATGTGAATATAATTCTGTTACTTTTATTCCGAAATACTGTGATTTTTTTTTTGTTTGGACAAAAATAAGTCCACATACAGCTCTCATTTTCTATGAATTATACAGTATTAATTAGATTTGGTATGGAGTATGATGACTTTTTTTACTATGGAGTTCGATGCAGTGTGTTACAATAAGCTGCAGGAGTTGTATGCAATAACTAAAAATATTCTTAATGCATATGGTAGTTTATTATTTGTATCACCTGAAACTGTTAATTGACTGACTTGATAACTTCTCTCCCTTTCTCCCCCATGTAGTACGCACTGGCACTTAGATAACAAAAACTGTGAAAAATAATTATAAACTTGGGAGCCCTTATAGAAAACAAAGTGATTCATTTTTACGTTAAGTGCTGATTCTAACTGATCTTGACTGTAATTCCATTTCCTCCAACCCTCTCCAATGATGTCACCACCTTCCTAAGTTTCTGATGCTATCCTCCTCAATACCTCATTTCAGCTTCTCAATCTCGTCGTTCTCTTTAATAAGGTCTCTTTTAACGACATTGCCATTATATTTCTGAGTATATGAGTACTACTCTTCCTAATGTTACTCCTTGACTATGCATCAGTATCTGGGAGATGATCAATGTCAACCTCACTAATTTTGTCATTTCTCTCCAGTGCTCTCTATCTGGAGAATATGAGAAATTTATGCAAAATTGTAGGGCTGTTCTTTTATAAACAAGTTTCTCATTTGGTTACATCTGGTTTATTGAGGAATTCTTACCTCATCATAGAGTATTATTTTTACTCACTGTGATGCCAGTGCTTATCCAAGCTCTACTGTTGTTTTCTTACATTTAAATCCACAATAACTAAGATGTTTGGCTTTCCTATCAATATTTTAAAGCAAAAAATACGAGTTAACTCATTCTAAATTAATGCACTACAGATTTCAAAATAGTCATCTGCAGAAAATCTACAGAGCCATTATTTTTTCCCAGTACCACTTTCTTACCCTTTGCCCTGGAGTGTGGTGATTCAAATCAGGTGTCAGCAGCCATTCAGTGCTAATCCCAAGTGTCCCTTTTTCTCAGAGCCTGAGTCCTCACTCATCTGATATTCCCTGTGAAATTCCAGCAAGAGTCACCAAATTGGATTTCCCTCTTTCAAGTCTGGGAGCACCTGAAACTGAGCTGTTCTAATGTCATATATCAGCTAGAACCTTGATCTTTCCTAGTGTGGCTCAGGCAGCCATTTAGTGTTTGGGAAACAGCTGTTGTTAGTTCGTCACATGTTGGCTCTTCGTGAAAGTAGCAATTCACCCATATTTCATAATGAAAAAGATTTTGTACATAACCTGACAATGTGGTACATACCTCCAGCTGTTCTGTCAAAATGTGATTTTATCAAATCTGAGAGAGGGGTAAAAAGGTCAACCAGGGAAATTTAAAGCAGACTGAGTAGCTTACTACTCTATTCTAGAGAAATGGCATCTGAATCTCATTTTTTTTCTCAATGCCTCATATGCAGCCTACTTTCTCTTTTTGTCTTTCCTCAGTCTGTTCACATATATACCCATGTGGTATACTTACCACATAAATACCCATCAGCTTTATACCCATGCTGATTTGCTGTGAGTTGAGCTATTTACTAGTCTCCTGTCCACAATCTCCATGCCAACTGCCATTGAACCACTAGGTGGGAAATACCCAAGCATATTCAGTATAAATGGTTCACAATCTGAGGACCTTCTATGCACTTCATAACATGGGAGCTGTTGTTACTCCAACTACAGTAGTTGATCAGTTTGCAATGTTGTTTCCAGTTGTTTTTGTTTAGTTTTACATCTTTATAAAAGGGAAAAACTTCAGGAATAGGACCTGATACAAAGATCTTACTGTAGAATAAAGAAATTGCTAACTAGCACTTTGAAAGTATATATTTTGCCTCGGTTTCTACTGTTTTTAAACATATGTTTACAGCTAAATATTTTATGCAGAAATTCTATTTATGTTACATTTTGTAAATAATGTTGAAGCTATTATTTTTCCATTTTGAAAGTGTTTTTTTCGTTTTTGTATGTACAGAAATACATTAAAGTTTTTTATATAATGAACTTTGAGTTTGTTGTGCAGAAGTTATTAGCTATGTGAAAGAGATGAAGCGAATTTGCACATTGCTGTAATTTCACAAAATATTTTATTTATCAACCCCATTGCAACTTTATTATGATTTACATTTTAACAGTGAACTAGAAGGTGCTAGACCTCACAACACATTACCCATATGACCATCCCACACTAACTAAATGAGACACATTTTCATAGTATCAAAAACAGCAAATTGATGACTTTGACATATTTTAACTACTTAATTTATTTAATACACTTTCAGTTTTTTCATCATAGTACTTCATTTTTTTTATTTCTCATTAATGTTTAGTTTTCTGGTTTGTTTTTTTTTTAAAGTTCTGTTTCTCTGTTGTGAAACTGTGTTTTATATCAAAATAACTTTTGAAATTACTGGCTGGAAACCCATCACTGAATTTTAAAAGTATCTAGAGCACATTCCAGCACCTTAAAATTGCAGGCTCATAGATGGCTGAATATCTGCCTTATTGAACGTTCTGCATTCCAAGTCCATTAACATGGAAACAACCTGTCTGCAAAGACTTAATCAGCAACAATTACATTGACGTAGAATGAACGGGAGCCCTTTCCCATCCCAATAGCAAAGCGTCACGATAACTGCCTGAATTAGGTGGATTGGCCATGCTAAATTGCCCACAGTGTCCAGCGATGTGCAGGCTAGGTGGGTTAGCCATGGGAAATGCAGGATTATAGGGATAGGGTAGAGGGGTGTCGGTCTGGGTGGGGTGCTCATTTTACATTTTTAAGAAAAGCATTAGAGTTAAAGAAGAAATTGAAAGAAGGAAATATTAGAATTGATCTCAGACATTTTCCATTGTAAATGGTTCTCTTATTCATTGCTGTACAGTGTCAAATATTTTATGTCACAGAATTTGGATCCTAAAGTGATGAATGAAGGTATAAATAACTGAAAGTTAATTTGATACAGGTAGGAAATTGCAAATTTGATTGATCTGAGTTAAAAATAAGCGCATCAATTTAGAAGGTGACTAGGCTCCCATGTTGTTTGCTAATTTGATGTTTACTTAGGTTGTAAAACCTGTAAATGGAACGTAAGGTCTTTATCTCTGCTGTCTGGAATAAAGCTCAAGCCAAACTCAGAAGCTCTGTTTGAAATGACTGATATTTAGATAAAGGAGCACAGTTTATTTAAAACTTAGTGTGAAACCAGCAAGGATAAGGTGTTCCACTCAGTCATGAATATTAAAGGATATATTAAAGGAGGAATGAGACAGACACCTGAAGGTGTTGAAGGACGCCCTCATAGGAACAGGATACGATACTCAATTCATCGATTGCCAGTTCCGACGTGCTACAGCAAAACACCTAAATGAAAATTTAATTTTACTTTGCTCAAAAAGTACACAATTTATAGACAGTCAGTTAACGTGGTGTTTTATAAATTCCTACTTTAGAAATAAAACCAGCCTTACTCCAAACCAAAACACAAACAGTTTCTAAACAAGGCCTCACACCTAACATGCACTGTCTGATCTAAAATGTCACCTGTTCTTTACATTGATAAAACCTTTAGTTCTCTCAGGGCAGTGACTTGAAAGAAATTCAGGGATTTAGATATACATATTAATCAATTAAAACCTTCTAACTAAAGATTTAACAGCATCTTAGGTTTGTTTAATATATCCTCATCAATGGTGTGATCCTTTGATTTTTTACTTATAAATTCTGTCTGATTCTACCTCTTTCACCAACACCTGAAGAAGAACTAAAGCTCTGAAAGCTTGAGATTTCAAATAAACCTGTTGGACTATAACCTGTTGTCATGTGATTTCTGACCTTGTCCACCCCAGTCCAACACCGGCACCTCCACATCATAAATATAAAAAGAAGATACTTAGACTTGAATGGAATGTACATTTCCTCTGATTTTGTTTCACTTCAGCTCTTCTCCTTCCTTCTTAATAATGGAATTCTCAAAAAAAAACTTATTTTCCAAAATAGTGAAAGAGAGGGATTCTGTGTTATGATCACAATCTAAAGTTATTTGAAGCTCCTGCTAACATTACCTATTGTTACTTTCTAATCAACTTTTTTTCTATTCAATTTTGTTAGTATCCTGAACAATATAACGTGATTCATCACCTAAGGTCTTGAATATAAATAATCCTTCTATGTTTATTTATGTTCACCTGGAAATTATACATACATTAAGAAGCTATTCCAACTTTTCTAAATCACTGGCTAGGCTATGGTTGGAAAATCATGAAGGGTTTACATAGGGTTAATGGCACGTATCTGTTCCCTAAGATGGGCAATTTTAAGACTAGGGAACATATTTTTAATGCAAGAGGAGAGAGATTTTAAAAAAAAGGGAATTTTTTTTTCCACAGAGGATGGTTCGCATGTGGAATCAACTTCCTGAGGAAGTGACAGATGCAGGCAGTTAGTTAAGTACATGAACAGGAATGTTTGGCGGGATATGAGTAATGAGCAGGCAACTGGGACTAGTTTAGTTTTGGGATTACGTTTGGCATGGTCTGGTTGGACCTAAGGATCTGTTTCCGTGCCGTATGACTCTAGGACTCTAAGTAATAATTAGCCATAGTCTAAAACTGAAGAGACTAGAGTTGTTCTATTTACAGCAGGGAAAGTAACAGGGAAAAACTGAGCTGGACTTAATGGCCGTGCTACTGGACACTGCCATTGGATTAAGTGCTCACCGCTGGTTAAATATCGATCTTTGGGATATTCATACTTTTAAGGGTGAAGATCCTGCTTCTATGAGCAACCAACCAATCAGGAAGGCTGGCAGGTCTTCACTGGTCAGCACTAAGCAAGGGAACCAGACTGGAATTGCAGTCAGTGCCTGAGTAGGAGCATCACTGCAAGATAAGAAGCAGACAACTATGGCTAATGGGTATATTTTGGGTTTGCAGTGGAGTTCCTTAGCGGTCAGAATTCGGACCTTGCTTTTCCTGATTTTATGAATGATTTTGATCTTGGTTTGTTGGGGACAATTTCAAAGTTTACGGATGGCACAAAACTTGGGAGAATTGTAAACTGGGATCAGCAAAGCTGTGGTCAGTTCACACAAACTGCAGGGAGGATGAGCGAATTGATCACAGCATTGTGGTTCAGTGTGCTATTCAAATGGGGCAGGAAAGAGAAATGTAGTGATAATAGGAGAGAGCATTGTTAGGGGAATAGATATGGTTTTCAGCAGCAAAGGAAGACAGTCGCAAAGGCTATGTTGCCTACCTGGTGCTAAGGTGCAGGATATCTCTTTTAGGTTGGAGACAAACTTGGAACAGGATGAGTGTAAGATCCAATTGTCCACATAGGTACCAAAGAGATAACAGAGCTAAGAAAGAGGTTTCAGTAAGAGATTATAAACAGCTTAGGGCTAAATCAAAAGGCAGAACTAGAAAACTAATAATTTCTAGGTTACCTGAGCTGCATACAAATTGACTTAGGGTAAATAAGATTAGAAAGGTAAATGCATGACTCTTGGTGCACCAGAACAGGTACTGGGGAAAGGAAGAGCTGTTCCATTAGGACAGGCTTCATTAGAGGGCCAGTATTCTAGCAAATCATAGAACTAGGGTTGTAGATAGGGTGTTAAACCAATTAGTGGGGCAGGGCGGGGGCATGGGTGGTGGGGGGAGGCGTGGAGAGTTCAACTGAGGGGAAGTTTAAACAATCAAAAAGAAATGAGAGAATAGAGGTACAGGGTAGTGGAGAGGAGAACAATAATCCAAATGTGCCAGGAAGGTGTAGAACATATCTACAGAAAAGTACAACAGAAATTAGAATCAGAGCAAGTAATAGTGGAAAAAGTCAAAGCTTATTGGTCTTCTTAGCTGGAATTCATCATCATCATTGAATTGATGTTATCAGCTTGTTATTTTCCGTAACATGCAACCCTGGTGCAGCATCACTAGAACAGCAAATGTTCAGGTCAAATCTCATTATGTTTGCCAAAATTAATAACTGTCAGAGCTACAGATCAACACCTATAGGATAGCGGTACATAATGGATTTCTTCTGCTTGTAGGACTGTCTGCCAGATGGTGGTTACCTTGTCATTTGTGTAAAAAAGTTAATCGAAGGACTTAAACAACGTTCCCTGAGCAAAGGTTTTTGCTGCATACAATGTATTGCTGAAAATATCTGCCTTACTTGGCAGTGACCCCAAAATTTCTGTAGAAAATGCTGGAGAAAACAGGCAGGTCAGTCAGTATCTGTGGAGAAAAAGCAAAGTTGATGCTTCAAGTCCAATTTAACACTTGGAAAGAGTTTCTCTGTTACTCTCTCCACAGATGCTGCCATACCTATTGAGTTTCTCAAGCATTTTCTGTTTTCATTTCAGATCTCCAGCATCCACAGAATTTTGCTTTTATTACCTGAATCTTTCTGTTCCCTTAGCAACCATCAGGGCCAAAGTTGTAACGTACTGACACCTGTAACTTGTTACCTTTATCTCCACATTGTACCCTTTTATTGTCATCCAATACACAAAGATCTCGAGATGCAGAATACTGATGATCCAAACGATAAAACAATCTAATCAACTTATCATAACACTGTTACAGAAATTACAGGTTTGATCACACAAAATTGAAATTTTATGCAACTGGAAACATCTATGAAAAGGACGCAAAATTCAAATTATGAAGTTAACCCTCCAAATAGTTAGAAATTCAGTGCTAAGTTTTGGTTTTAAAGAAGCTGTTGGATAAATTATAGGAGTCCTGGATAACAAATGTGTGAGCTTGTTCCCTGATGAAGGCAATCAATCTGACAAGTTAATTCTATAATTCTCTCTACAGATGCTGCCTGATCTAGTGAGCATTTCCACACGGGAAAGATATATCGAAAAATAAAACATACCTGAGGATTATTGTTGAAAATATAAGTTATGTTCCTACTTGGAGATTTTGTTCTGATAGTCGATAAACGTAAATATTTAATCAAATATGGTTAGTAAGAAAATCTGTGCCAATGTAAAACTGTTATATCAATGCATTAGAGATAAAAGGTACTGCAGATGCTGGAGAATCCGAGATAACAAGGTGTGGGGCTAGATGAACACAGCAGGCCAAGCAGCATCATAGGAGCAGGAAAGCTTGACGTTTCGGGCCTAGACCTTTCATCAGAAATGGGGGAGGGGAAGAGGGTTCTGAAATAAATAGGGAGAGAGCGGGAGGCGGATAGAAGATGGATGGAGGAGAGGATAGGTGGAGAGGAGGCAGACAAGTCGAAGAGGCGGGGATGGAGCCAGTAAAGGTGAGTGTAGGTGGGGTGGTAGGGAGGAGATAGGCCAGTCCAGGGAGGACGGACAGGTCAAGGGGGCGGGATGAGGTTAGTAGATAGGAAATGGGGGTTGGGCTTGAGGTGGGAGGAGGGGATAGGTGAGAGGAAGGACAGGTTAGGGAGGTGGAGATGAGCTGGGCCGGTTTTGGGATGCGGTTGGGAAAGGGGAGATTTTGAAGCTTGTGAAATCCACATTGATACCATTGGGCTGCAGGGTTCCCAGGCTGAATGAGGTGAGTGGGTTTCCTTTAATTCAGGAGGAATGACACTGTGAAAACTGATGAGCAGTCATGTTGGATGTTATAAATTTAGCTTAGCAACTTTTTAGAATTCACTAAATCTGCATCATCAGTGAACCATACACTGACAGGTGTGAGCTGGAATGAGAAGCAACATGCTGAATATTTTCCGCAATTGTCTAGTCTGTCAAAAGCTCAAAACAGCTTATGAGGGACTAATAAATGTCACTAATAGGAATGAATTATCAGCAGCATGATGATGTTTCATACTGTGAGTGGTGGAAAATAGGAAATAAATTCTCATTCAGTCAGTCGACTAGTTTAATGAAGTAATAGTCTATGATCGTTTCATCAGAAATATTATGGAAATGCTGCGCAGAAGGTATAACATATTTTGGCTGGGAAATAAGAACATAAGAAATAGGAACAGGTTTAGTCCCTTTCAAATATGCTCTCACACTTGATAAAGTCATGAAATTTTTGATTCACTCCAAAACAATCGGCTTCTGTCCGTCTATCTATATGTCTTAACACTTATAATTTGGCATAATCTTAACCTTTAGATGGCAAGGGGGAAGTGATGGCCTAGTGGTATTGTCACTGGACTGAGACCCAAACAACATTGTTGGGACCTGGGTTTGAATCCTGCCATGGCAGATGAATTCAATAAATGTCTGGAATTAAGACTCTAATGATGACCATAAATCAATTGTCAGAAAAGCCCACCTGGTTCACTAATGTCCTTTAGGGAAGGATAGCTGCCATCCTTACCTGGTCTGGCCTACATGTGATTCCCGACCCAAAACAATGTGGTTGACTCTGAACTGCCCTCTGGGTAATTAAGGATAGTCAACAAATGCTGCCTTGTCAGCAAATGCTCTCATCCTGTTAATGAACTTAAAAAAGAGCAATAAAGTTACCATTTCACTCAAACTCTACCATAAAGAGATCACAACCAAAGGCAGATCTTGTAGGTATCATAAGGGACATAATACTTCCCAAGTTTCTATAGAGGTTGTACAGCATCTTGGTCCAGAATTTAAACAAAAACCACCTTGCACAAATATCCACTTTAAAATATTGTAAGTTTCCCAAAGGACTTCAATGCCAATAAATTACTTTGGAAGGAACAACAAATTTTAGCTGCTTGACTTGCTGAGGATGACTTTAGCCTAGTCACTTGACGAAGAATTTTGCCTTGGAGTGGGACAGGGCATCACGCGAATGTAATTCTACTTGTTCCTCTTAATGTCTGTGCCATAAAGTCCAGCATGAAATACACTGCTGACTATCTTTTTCTCAGCAGGGAGTCAAGTATATCAATGGCTAGTATGAGTTAGAAATAGCCTGCTTTGCTCTAAGGCAGCATGGCCCTCTTAAAGGAAAGGTGCATTCAAGTTGATGGAAATGTTAGTTAAAGTCTTTGAGAGAAGAAATAAGAGGACTATTGGTGAAACAGGCTAGAAAGAAGGCATCCAGATTCTTTGATGCTTTGCTGGAAATTTTAGTCCAGATGAATAGAAGAAGGGAAGGAATTTATGCAAATCCCAAAAAAAAACCTGAAGGAAAAGCCTGAAAAGAAAATAGAATGGTCACCTAAGTGAATTCTAGAAACAGTCAGATCCTCTTCCTCTGTTTCAGAAACTTAATCATTGCTATAAACCTCACAATCAAATCACACAGCTTCCATAAACTTCCAGATATTCAACTTTGACAGGTACATTGTTGAAACATAAACGCATAAACACAGATAAGAACAAACCATGCGAGAAATTCTCAGCAGAACCAGCAGCGTTTGTGGAGACAGAAACAAGGTTGGCCCTACAGAGCTGTGACCTTGCATCAGAAAACAAAGCTAAAAGATTAACCGTGTTTCTCTTTCCACAGATACTGCCTGAGATGCTGACCATTTTCAGCATTTTCTGTTGCGATAACAGTAAAGTACAGCAGTACACTAACAGACATTCTTTCTACACTTTACAGGGCAGATCTACATATACAGGAGGCAGCAGCAACAGACAATAGTTTGGATGGTGTCGCTGCATCTCCTTCATCATCAACAGAGGAGTATCACAGCAGTCGTCAGAGATGAACTAACTGAGGGTACATCCAGTGAGGCTTTGCGGGTGCAGCAAAGAAATAGAAGGAGATAGTGACATTATTGGGTTGTACTATAGGCCCCCAAATAGTAAACGGGAATTAGAAGTACAAATATGCAGGGAGATTGGTGAGACTTGCAGGAGCAACAGGGTTGTCATAATAGGGAATTTTAATTTTCTTAATATAGACTGGGAGTGTCATAGTGTTAAGGGCCTAGATGGGGTGGAATTTGTTAACTGTGTCCAGGAAAGTTTCTTCAAGCAATATATAGACGGTCCAACTTGGGAAGGGGCAAAACCCGATCTACTCTTGGGAAATAGGGCAAGACGGGTGACTGACGTGACAGTGAGGGAGCACTTTGGGACCAGTAACCATAGTTCTACTAAATTTAAAATAGTTATGGAGAGGGACAAAACTGGTCCACTGGTTCAAGTTCTAAATTGGGACCAGGCAAATTTGATGGAATCAGACAGGAGCTTGCGGGGGTTGATTGGAGTAGATTGTTTGCAGGCAAAGGGACCTCCGGCAAGTGAGAGGTTTTAAAAGAGTGATAGCTAGAGTTCAAGGTCTGTATGTTCCTGTGAGGGTGAAGGGCAAGGTTTGCAGGAGTAGGGAACCCTGGATGACAAGAGATAATGAGGCTTTGACCAGAAAAAAAAGAAAGAGGCATAGTTCAGAAACAGGCAGATTTGATCAAGGGAATTCCTTGAAGTTTTTTTGGGTATACAGGAGTTTACTGAAGAAGGAAATCAGCAGGGCAAAAAGGGCACACAAGATAGCTTTGGCTGAGAAGATTGCTGGTGAATCCACAGATTTTTTTAAAGTATATTAAAGGAAAAAGAATGACTAGAGATGTAACAGGACACCTCAAGGACCAAAGCGGACATGTATGTGTGGAACCACAGGACATGGGCGAGGTCCTCAATGAATATTTCTCCTCTGTGTATACTGTTCAGAAAGACATGAAGACTTGGGAACTTGGGGAAGTTAGGGCGATATCTTGGGGATAGTCCATATCACTGTTGAGAAGGTGTTGGATGTATTAGAATATATGAAGGTGGATAAATCTCCTTGTCCTGACCAGATATATCAAAGAACCTGAAAGAAGCTAGAGAAAAAATTGCGGGTGTACTGGCTGATATATTTACATCATCCTTAGCCATGGGTGATGCCCAGGAAGACTGGAGGGTAGTGAATGTTGTGGCCTTATTCAAGAAGGGCTGCAAAGAAAAACCTGGGAACAGTAGGCCAGAAACTTAACATCTGCAGTAGGTAAGTTACTTCAGAAGATTCTGAGGGATAAGATATACATGCATTTGGAAATACAGGGCTTGGTTAGGAGTAGTCAGCATGGCTTTGGGCATGGGAAATCATGCTACACAAAATTGTGAAGTTCTTTGATGACGTGACCAGGAAGGTTGATGAGGGCAGGGTAGTAGCTGTAGTTTATATGGATTTCATTAAGGCCTTTGATAAGGTTCCACAGGGTAGGCTGCTCTGGAAGGTTAGATCGCACAGAATCCGAGGAGAGATGACAAGCTGGATACACAATTGGCTTGATAGTAGGAAGCAGAGGGTAATGGTGGAAGGATGCTTGTGAGACTGGAGGGCTGTGACTAGTGGTGTGCCTCAGGGGTTGGTGCTGGGCCCAAATTTTGTTTGTTATCTATATCATAGAATCCATACAGTGTATAAACAGGCCATTCGGCCCAACACCAATCCTTCGAACAGCATCCCACCCAGACCTATCCCCCTACCTACCCCTACCTTACCCACCTAGCCTGGACATCCCTGAAAATATGGCCAATTTAACATGGCCAATCCGCCTAACTTACACATCTTTGGATTGTGGGAGGAAACCAGAGTACCCAGAGGAAAACCACGCAGACACAGCGTGAATGTGCAAACTCCGCACAGACTGTTGCCTGAGGGTGGAATCAAGCTGAGGACACTGGCGCTGTGAGGCAGCAGTGCTAACCACTGAGCCACTGTGTGACCCAATCAATGACTTGGTTGATTGGTTGATCAATGATTCAAGTGACTGAGTTATAGATAGAGGTTGGATAAGCTAGGACTTTTCTCTTTAGAGCGTAGGAGACAGAGGGGAGAATCTTATAAATTGTATAAGATCATGAGAGGCTTGGATAGGGTGAATACACTCAGTCTTTTTTCCAGGGTTGGGGAATTGAGAACTACAGGGCATCAGTTTAAGGAAGGAGGGAAAAGAATAATTGGGAACTTTTTTACACAGAGGGAAGTACGCATATGGAATGAGCTAATAGCAGAAGCGATTGAGTCAAGTGTATTAACCACAGTTAAAAAGGCATTTGGACAAATACATAGGTAGGAAATGTTTAGAAGGATATCAGCTAAGTGCAGGCAACTGGTGTTAATGTGGATAGACATTTCAGTCGGCATGGACCACTTTGGGCCAAAGGGCCTGTCTCTGTGCTAATTGAAGCCCCAATACTGATCTCCCCATAGTGCAGCACTCAACATATCCCCTCACCTGACTCTATGACTCTATGACTCATAGGAACCCAATTTAATGCCTTTTTTTGGCATGGCACACCATATGGGTCATATTATAAATGTGCAGAAGTGGTTTAGCTGCCAGTTATTTATCATCTAAAGGTAAGAGAATTAAGTTGGTGCTACATTCCTGAGCAATTATAAGATCCAGCTATTTTTAATTAAGCAACACCTGTCCATTTTAATTTTGGAACTGAACAGGAAATGGGTAAGATTTGATACTGCAGTCATCACAGTAAGTGCTAGTATGATCGCTATCTGTGATAAGATCATTTTATAGTAACTGGGTCATCAACAAAGTGTGCTACACTGATTACCTCATTTTATGAAGCAAGTTATTTTAAGTTGCTATTATGCTATCTTGATCCTCAATTCAAAAATCCAGCTGATGCAGCCTTGAATAAATTAAATGAACTACCCTTCACTGCTGTCTGGGGTAGAGAATTTCAAAGATTATTCAACCTCTGAGAGAAAAAAAATCTCCTCATCTCTGTTCTAGATTCCTTATTTTGAAATGGTGACACTTATTCTGGGACCATCCAACAAGAAAAAACATCTGATCAGAAACTAATCTGTCAAAACTCCTCAGAATTGAAAATGTTCAATAAGATCACCTCTCACTTTCCTGACCTCCATGAAGTATCATCCCAATCTATAACTGAGCGAATGATATTTGGTGCAAGTTAAGACACAGGTAGTGGAGTTTTAGATGATCTCAAGTCTATTGAGGATAGAATTTGAGAGGGCAGCAAGGAGAGCATGAGAATATAGAAATTTCAAGGTGGCAAAGGCATGTTTGAAGGATTTAGTAACAGATGAACTGAGGGAGCCATATGATGCTATGGAGATGGTACTAGTCTTGATGATAGTACTGATATATATTGAAAGCTCATTTCAAGGATCAACATGACAACAAGGTTGGTAACAGCCTGGGTCCAGCTTCAGACAGTGAGACAGGCAGATTGAGTGAAGAGGGATCAGTGTTTCTGATGGGACTGAAGACAATGACCTCAATTTCCTCAAAAAATCATTCTCCCTATTCCAGGTATCAGTCAAGTGAACTTTCTCCAAACTGCTTTGAATGTATTTACATTTTCTTTTCGATATAAAGGCCAAAATTATAGTCAGTGCTCAATTATGGCAGAAATCAGGAGAATTGGGATTGACCAACATATCAGCCATGATTGAATGACAGAAAAGACTCAATGGGCTGAATGGCCTAATTCTGCATCTGTATCTTATGGTTTCAGTAGTGTCCTGTACAACTGCAGTGAAACATTCCTGCTTTCATACTTCATTCCCCTTGCAAAAAAGATCAAAATTCCATTTGCCTTGCTAATTACTTGCTGTACCCTCACATTATCATTTTGTGATTTTTGTACCGGGACACTAAGATCCCTTTGTACCCCAGAGTACTGCAATCTCTTTCCATTTAAAAACGTGCTGCTTTCCTACTTTTATTTCCCTGCGAAAATGGACAAGTTCATATTTTCCCACATTATATTCCATCTACCAATTTCTTATTCCCACTCACCTAACTTATCAATATCACTTTGCAGAATTCTTACATCCTCTTTACAACTTGCTTTCCAACCTATCTTTGTATCATCATCAAATTTACCAATCATGTATTCGATCCCTTCGTTCAAGTCATTATATAGATTGTAACTAATTGAAGCCCCAACACTGATCTCCCCATAGTACACCACTCAACATATCCTCTTACCCTGAAAATTACTCATTTATTCCCACTATTTGCTTCCAAATAGACAACCAAATGTCTATCCATGCTAATGTGTTACCTTCCATATCATGAGCTCCTATCTTATAGAGTAATCCTTCAAATGGTGTCTTGTCAAGTCTCTTCTGCAAATCTAAACACAATACTTCCACCAGTTTCTCTTTAATTCCTCAAGGAACCCTACTAAATTGCTCAAACATGATTTCCTTTTCACAAAACATATCGACTCCGCCTCATTGCATTAAAACTTTCTATGCGTCCTGCAGTAACCTTCTCAATAATAGATTCTAGCATTTCCATCATGACAACTTTTAGGCTAAACAGCCTGTTGTTTTTTTTTTAATCTCACTGCCTTTTTGAATATAAAAGCTACATTTGCTATTTCTCCAGCCAACGGGACCTATTGCGGTTTTAGGAAAATTTGAGAAGTTAAAGCTAAAGCACCCATTATGCTGGGAAGGGAGCCATGTTCACCACTATACCACCACTGCTGTGAGAGAAGAGAACACCACAAGCCTGCAGCAAATAGCAGAGGATGGCTTCAACCCACCAACTTCTGGGTTATGGACCCAGCATGCTCCTGCTGCACCGCTCTGCTGTGCAACAGGTTAGCGTGTTCAGCTGTCAACCGGGAGGAAACCACCCAAAGGTGAAGGGCTTCTTCACTTATGATGGCACAGTGGCTCAGTGGTTGGCACTACTACCTCAGAGTGCCAAGGACATGGATTTAATTCCATCCTTGGGTGACTGTCTGTGTGAAGTTCTCATGTTCTCCCCGTGTCTGTGAGGGTTTCCTTCGGGTGCTTCGGTTTCCTCCCACAGTCCAAAGGTGTGCAGGTTAGGTGGATTGTCCACAGTGTTCAAGGATGTGTGGATTAGGTGGGTTCTAGGGGGATGAGTTTGGGTGGGATGCTCTGAGGGGCAGTGTGGACTTGTTGGGCCAAACAGCCTGTTTCCACACTGTAGTGATTCTTTGATCTGTTATGTCAGCAGCCCCTTCCTTTAACATCCCACAGAGAAATCCATCAGAGCCAGGGGACTTGTCAGATTTTAGTTTAAGTAATTTATTCAGCACCCTTTCATAGGTGATTATAATTGTTTTAAGTTCCTCAATCCCTTTCTTATTCTGACTACAATCATTTAATGTGATGTTATTTGTATCCTCTACAGTGAAGACAGGTGCAAATTATCTATTCAATTTTCCTGCTATTTCCCTACATTCCATTATTAATTCTGCTGAGGAACTCTCCAAAGGACTAATTCCAACCTCCTTACTCTTTTCCTTCTTAAATATCTGTAGAAACTCTTAGTACCTGGTTTTCTGTTTATAGGTTGCACTCTCTCTTACTCTATTTAATACTTCATTTTAATCTTTTAGTTATTCTTTGCTTTTCTTCATATTCTGTTGAATCATCTGGCCAGCCACTTTCTTTTGTAGAAATTTAGACTTTTTCTCTCAGTTTGATAATATCTTAAACTATCTTAGAATCATTCTTTTCTCATTAGTATATATATTTTCCGAGTATTCTGAAATATATTCTTAAGTATCTGTCAGTGATCTCGACTGACCTATCCTTAATGTAATTTCCCAGCTAACTCTAGTGAGCTCTGTCTCATCCTTTCATAATTGTCCTTCTTTAAGTTTAAAATAATAGTGTTCAATCCATTTTTCTCTTCCTCAAACTGATTGCAAAATTCAATCATATTATGATCACTGCTACCTGGGGTGTCTTTACTGCTGAATAATGAATTAACTCTGTCTTATTTCACATAACACAGCCCGCTTAAGTAAAACTAAAATACGGCAGGTTATAGAAATCTGAAGTAAAGATGGATCTGCTGGGGAAACTCATCAGGTCTGGTAGTATCCGGGGAGAGAAACACAGGTCTGAAGAAAAATTTTATCGGACTTGAAATGTTAACACTGTTTCTCTTTCCACAGATGCTGCTGGACCTGCTGAGTTTCAACAGTTTCTCCAGCACTTTATGTTTAGTACAGCCTATTGTCTGGTTAGCTCTAAAATGTACTGTTCTAAGAAACTGTCCTCCTAAACAGTATATAGGTTCATTGTTCAGGCTACCCTTACCAATCTGATTCACCCAAATTAAATGTAGATTAGAATCACCCATGATTATTATTGCATCTTTCTCAAAAGCCCATTTGTACATTTTGTGTAGTGCATCCTACAGTGTGTTTACTTTTAGGTGGGCTATAAACTACTCCTACATGTGACTTCTTACTGTGTAGTTAACCAACCAAAGGCTGCAGAAGAATAATGAGAAATGTCACGTTCAAGTAGCAAGTTTTTTGTTTTGATGAGAGCTATTTTAGCACTGTAGCAGGGGAATAAACCAGATTGAAGGATATGGAGTTTCAGGAATGCTGGAAACAGATTTGGGAAGCAATAACACATTCATGAACATTAAAGAAGAACGCAATTTGAAGATGGAGTGATAGTTTGCAAGGACTGTTCAATCTTGTGTCCCACCTTAATATACAAACTGACATTCTAAGTGGCTTGTGTGCTACTTTGGTATCTAAACTTTACATTATCTCAATAACATTAGCCAAATCCTCTTCTGGATTAGTTTTAGGGTTAGGTTCCTAGATGTTTGCGTTTGTATTTTTCTTGTCATTACATGTATCATTTTGGCAGTGTACATTTATCTAACCCTATAATTACTATCTTCCATTTTTTTGATCTACTTTGTACTCATGTTATCCAGTAAGACCATAAGAAATAGGAACTGGAGTAGGTCATTCAGCCCCTTGACCCCTCCATCATTCAATAGGATGTTGGCGATACTGCTCACATCTCTTTTCCAGCATTTTTCGCATAACCCTTGATTGAGAGTCGATCTGTCTCAATCTTAAATATACACAAGGACTCTATCTCCACAGATCTTCGTGGCAAGGAGTTCCAAAGACTCACAACCCTCTGAGTGAAGAAATTCCTCCTCATCACAGTCCTAAATTTGTGCCCCTTTATTCTGAGACTGTGCCCTCTGGTCCTAAACTCTCCCATGAGATGAGATATCCTCTAAGCATCTACCTTGTCAAGCCCCTTAAGAATCCTTCAATGAGATCACCTCTCATTCTTCTAAACTTCAGTGAATAGAGTCCCATCTTGTTTAGCCTTTGCTCATAAGACAATCCCTCTGAACCAGGAATCGTTCCAGTGAACCTTCTCCAAACTGCCTCCAAAAAAATTATATCTTTCCTTCAATAAAGGGACAAAAACTGCTCCCGGTACTCCAGATGTGGTCTCACCAACGTCTTGTATAGTCATAGTAAGGTTTCGTTACTCTTATACTTCAACCCACTTGAAGTAAGAGTCAACCTTCCATTAGCCTTCCTGATTATTTGCTGCACCCATGTGCTAGCTTTCTGCCCACAAGAACCTTCAAAAACCTTTGTGTTGCAGCTTTCTGCAGTTTTCTCCATTTAAATAAGATTATTTTTTGTCCTTTCCAAAATGAACATCTTCACACTTTTCCACACCATACCCCATTTGCCAATTTATTTAACATTTCAATATCTCTACTTTACATTTCTTCAGAAGCTCCAGGGGGTTATTTTCACTGATGGTTGAAAACAGGCGCCAATTTGTTGTCGTCCCAGAGAGCTGCTTTCTCTTTAGAGGGAGATAATTGGTTGTGGTTTAAGCTGAAGGTCTCCACAGCTCAGCTAAAGTTGAGAA
Organism: Ginglymostoma cirratum; assembly: GCA_024137785.1. Classification (NCBI taxonomy): domain Eukaryota; kingdom Metazoa; phylum Chordata; class Chondrichthyes; order Orectolobiformes; family Ginglymostomatidae; genus Ginglymostoma; species Ginglymostoma cirratum. The sequence continues at coordinate 5,856,252 of JAHRHZ010000072.1, read as the reverse complement.
GGTGGGGTCTTCATGATAACCATAGCCAGTGCAGGAATTGCACCTGCGCTGTGGGTGTTACTCTGCATTGCAAACCAACTATTCGCCTAAGTGAGCTAACCAATTCGCACCAAATAAATGGCAGTGTGTTAAGAGGTGCTACATTGCAATGCTGACATGTTGTGGAGTCCTTTAGCCATAGTGGAGAGGAGAAATGTTAAAAATCCATTTCCAAATTCCTTCCCACCACGCCCACAATAAAAAAAATCCTGAAGCAATAGCTATGGAAATCTTTGAAGATGGCAATCTGACATGATTATTAGAAAAGGCTTACAGGATTTCCAGCTTTGTGATTAGAGGCACACAGTGCAGATGCAAAGAAATAATTTTAAACATTTATACAATCTGGTTAGCCCCCAGCCGGAAATGTATGGACATTTTAGTTCACCACTCTTTGGGAAAGATAGCAAAGTGGTAGGGAGGGCGCAAAGGGAAATCATTAGGATGGCACCATGGATGCATGGATTGATCAAGGTAGTGAAATGAACATCATGTACATAGACTAAGGCAAGACTTCTGACAAAGTGCCATGTGGCAGACATATTAAATAAAAACATGAAATCCAAACTGAGTACAAAATGGCTAAGTGGCAGGAAATAAAGTGTGCTTATTGTTGGCAGTTTTTGCAACTATAAGGCTGTTTCCACAGGACTCAATATTTCCTTGTTGAATGCCTGGTTACCACAAGAATTCCACCAGAGTGGCTTTGAGCCATGTAGGTTCAGTTTAATCCAATTCTGTGTCTACTGAAAGCCCTGATGATTATCAAGCTGAATGGAGTCATAGAGCCATAGTGATATACAGCACAGAAACAGACCATTGGCTCCAACTCATCCATGCTGACCAGATATCCTAAATAAATCTAGTCCCATTTGCCAGCATTTAGCCCATATCCCTCTAAACCCTTCCTTTTCATAACCTATCCAGATGCCTTTTAAATGTTATAATTGTAGCCTCAATACTTTTACAGAAGATGGTGCAGGTCTCCATTTAATCTAGACTGAAATAGACTTAATAAAGATAGTTGCTTAGGCATAGGCAGTAAGTAAAAGGGCAACAATAAATTAAGCAGTAGAATCAATTCCTACACAGGCAAACAAAGTGGTAGCAAAAAAAAATGAATGTGACAGTGAAAAATAGGTCTTAAAACTGTTCAATTAATTTCCTTTCTAAACCTATTAAATGAACTTTTCCTGAACAATCCTTGGATATAAACAGGTATCCTGCTCGCAGCAACATCAGAAAATGGCATGCTCTGTATTTTACTCCCATTTACATATTTTACCAAAATATCCACCATTCATAAGTGAGCGTATTGTACCCTGTTTCTCCATCCTTAGTATTTGCGCGATGTACAAAGTAGGCACAACTCTGGAAAATAGATCTTCAACCACTTTTCCAAGCAGCTACAGTTTCATGAATAATTTGTCTGTATGTCACATGAGAGTAGTATATTGATTTTGTATCGCAGTATTGCAATCTGTGTTTTCTGGACAAACAATATAAATTCTAATTTGAACAAAAAAAAGTCTTAAATAGCTTCTCATAATATCATAGGTGCGAAATGAACCCTGTAGTGTCAGCAGTGAATAGCTAAAACATAGAGCTCAATTTTCAATGTACATTAAATCCCATGAGGGTGGAGCTTTAGTGTGGGGGCACTTTGAAATTCTTGATTTTGGATGGCGTGACTGGATCCTGACGCACTGGGAACATAACGCAATTTCAAAGAGAGGATGAAGTGTTTTACAAGTTGGCTGCCCATGTTGTCATTCATGAAAGCACTAAACAGCAAGGAATTTAATTAAACTTTATATATTTAACAGCTTCAGTTTGAAAGTCCAAAGGTGAACAATGGTCATGTCTGCTCCCTATTCAAGCATGTCATTGCTTTAGTAACTGTCAGGTTTGAACTGTGTTCATTTTGAATAATCTCACTAAAAACACAATGGCTTGTAACTTTGTAATGCCCCTGTAGGATGTCAAGTCTCTCTTCATAAGTGGGTGAAATAATGTACTTTTCGTTTCTTAAAACGTAATTTTAAAATAGAGATGCTAGTCTGCAAGATCGCATTATTCCCTTCTCAGCAAATTAATTGAGTTGATCTGCCCAATTACTTCTTATTTCTTCCCCAATAGCCTAATAGGTTTAAAACTATCATTGACGCTAAAACCTAAAGAGCATGAAATTAAAACGAAAATTAATTTGATGCGCATGCACTAAAAATATCATGGCTGGCAAATTGGATTAATTAATAAAAGATCCATGTGTTGTTTTCTCATGTTTCGGTATAAGCAATGTTTGTTGATGTGAATTGAACACATCTTTCTGGTTAAATAAACAGAGAAAACTGGAGAGATTAATAGATAACATGGATGTTTCGATGCCTAAGCAAGAGAATTGATATAATGGTTCTAAAATGTCAATACATCTGTGCTTCCAGTTGTTTCTTGTTATCAGTTTAGTTTCTCTTTATCTAACCACAGTTGGGTCTCTTTAACTGTACACAGCATGTAGTTAACAGGCAGACATTTGTACAAATTAGGGGCAGACGTAGGCCATTTGGCCCCTTGAGATAGCTCTACCATCCAGTAAGTCGTGGCTGACCTGTTTGTGTTTCAAATTCCACATTCCTCCAATAACACGCAATCAAATCAAACACTGAGCAGGGAGAAGAGCTGGGGCAGGTAGGTGTTGAAGGCTCCATAGCCCAACAGGGAGTTGTAGGCACAAAAGATAGACCTTGCAATCCCTCTTTTGGGTCAGGTCACACACATGTTGGCATGGTAGCATTCAACTTCAGATGGGAAGAGGGGGTTGGACAAGGCCAGTCGGTCACTTGTGGTGGTCAGGATTAGAGGTTCTAATTCAATAGTCCAGGCAATAGACCGTGGTCAGTCCTGAATGTCCATTACAAAGAGCCCAGGGATTCATGGCAAGTCAGCTGGGGAGTTGAAAAGAGATTAGTCAGAGATCTGATATCTCAATGGTTGGTGCTGTCTGTCCAAGTCAGTCAGAGACATGAGCCAGTCATTTTTGGTCATCTGCTCAAAGAAAGTCAAGGTGGCTTATTGGGGGCCACTTCTATGGTAGGAAAAAGGGGGCTGGGGTCATTGTTCATTAGAACCACCTTTGCTTCAACTGGGGGACAGTGCAGCACAATAGTTGGCATGGCTAAGCTGAAGAAGTCAAGGGGTAATATTGGGAGTTGAATATGTATGTCACAGTGTTGGTTAGGAACATGTAGAAGCTCAGTACTGATGGGATCAACAGGGAGTGTAAGAGAAAAAGGAAATGTGGAGATTTGGAGATGTCTTAATTACCAGACTGAGCCTGGGTTTTACATAGCCAAGTGTGACCTGGGTTGCCTTCCATCATCATGTGATAGTGCAAATGGAAATGACTACATCAAAATTGGGCAGAGTAAGATTTATTTTCTTTTTGCACATGAGGGCTCTAATTGTGAGTGATGTGAGGCCCTTCAAGGAGTAATTACATTAATCAGGCATTTAGACAATACATGTTGACCTTATCTGCATTCATAGTACCTTGCATGTGAATTCCTGGTCACAAGCAACCCCAATCATGTCATTGTTCATTCCAGACTGAACACAGTAATTTCTGTGAAGCAGAAATAGTCGCATGTGACTGTTAGAGAATTTCTTCTAATACATGAATAACTAGACTGCAGCTGTCAGACTTCGAGGTAAAGAGAACTTTTATTTGTGATAGCACGGAGAGTCAATGCTAACAAACATTAGATACCGAAGACTCTGCAGCAGAGTTACAGGATATTAGTAGAAAGAGACAAACAAGTCAAAGTGACAGATAACAGTGATCTCATAGTCCAAAGCTTACCGTTCTCCAGAAATCTCATCATCTTCTTGATCTGCAGGCTTTACTCTTATAACATGCACTTATTTTACTGACCAGGGCAAAAATGTGATTAGGTTTTACCAAAATAATAGTTACTAAGAATTAGGAGGGTTTGAACACTTTGAGTTGACACTTCCTTTTAATGTTCTGTCTGTCACATAGCCCTTTTGCCTTTTCGATTCTGACTTTTCTCAAACCTTCTACAACATGCTAATTTCTTCCATGGTAGCATTAAAATTGTCACACACCGGGCACAATTCACAAAGACAATCTAATATCTCATAAACTGGATAAGGGAATGGAGATGATTTCCTTTCACCTCAAACTATATGTATTTGGCAACATGCTCTTATATTCAACACTCCCTTTCTTGGGTGATGTGGGTGTGGGATGGATGTGTGGGATAAGGCATCAATGATCATACAGATTTTACAATCATAATTGGTATTTGTGCAGCATGTTTTGGACTAAGGACCCCTATGTCAAATGTTTATGTAAAGGCATTCCATGGCCCTTTTTGTCAGCATATCCATGTCCCATTGTATGGAGCACTATGCTTAACAATCATTTGTTTGTGATGAGAATGCTGACTGCTCATGTTGCTAAGAACTACTTCTGTTTCTGACATTCACCACAGGTCCAGCTTCAGTGGGGCTTATCATTACTGTCACTGCGATGCAATCGAGGTACAGAGAAATTGAGGAGGCACAGATGCATCAGCAATCCCAGGACTAATAGCAACTTCCAGTGGCTGTCAAATAGCCTCACATGAAGATATTGCCCCTCAGGATGTGAAGGATGTGCGGGAGGCTGAGTCTGTCATCCTCAATGTCGTTTCCATCAGATGAGAGAGATGCAGTGTTGTCATAGACTGTGAATGTATCTGGACACCATCATCAAATTATGCCAATTACTGGAGTGAGATCTGTGACCTGAAGGGATGGGTCACCATTGTATACCAATGGCTGTCAAGGTGAAAGTTGCTCTAATTTCTTTATGCAACTGGCTGCTTCCAAGGATGCACTGGGGACCTGTGTGGGATCTCATTGTCTGCAACCCTCAAATGTATCAAGACTCTAACCAATGAAATTTGGACCAGATTGCAACACTTCATCTCATTACCCTGTGGCAAAGCCTGTGTTGCAAACCCAGACAATAGACTTTGCCAATATTAGCTCGCTTCATCAGATGCAGAGACTGTTCACACACAGTTTTGAGAGCACCGTATCATAAGGTGGCTGACTTCATCAACAGAAAAGGATTCTATTCCATCAACATACATTTGTATTCCTGGGTGCCACATCCTAAGAGTCTGTGCCAAATATCTTAGGATTTGCCATGATGCTTTTATCCTTGAGAACTCTCATGTTCCTGATTTGTTTTAAGAGTCAGATGCCTGCAAAGAGACAAATGCTACCCTCTATAACCACAACTGATGATTCTGCCATGAAACCCATGGCTGAGGCCAAGCGTAAATACAATTCTGCTTATACTTTGACTGGGGCATCACAGTGCAAATGATAGGCCAGCTGCATATGAAGTTCTGATGCTTGGATTGATCTTGGGAGGCCTCGTCGTACACTCCAGGCAGTGTATGCTGCAGAATCCTAGCATGTTGTGCTCTGCACAACTGGAGAAAACAAAAAGAGGATATATATTGTCTGTATCATTTTATTTTTTGTACTTTTGATTGTGGACTAAAATGGAAAATGACTGCTTTAAACCAAGGGCCGTGGAAGGACTTACTGCACTTTTAAAAGCAAGTTATTGAAACTTCTTGTGTACTGCTGCTTTGTGCAAACATTTGGGGAAGATGTTAGTAGATTTCCTGCATTGTGGGCTATATGCAGAGTGAGATTTGACCAGCAAATGGTAGCTGATTGGTTTTGGCAATTGTGATAGTCATGAAGGACAAAGGTTAGGAGCTTGTCGACAAACCTTCAATTGTTTCCTGGGTATCTGGGCAATCTTTGGTTGTGGATAATACAAAGAGAAGCCTTCAGACTGCTGGAAGGGCAGGTTATATATCTCTCCCTCCTCTGCAGTGAAATGCTTGATCCCCGAAAGAAGTTTGTTTTCTTCCACCAGTTACTGTAAACTGTTATTTTTAACAATAACTAAGAGATTTTATAGTTAATGTACCAATTGTCCTGTGCCTCTTGCCATGGACTGAAAGAACCCAGTGAAAGGAATTTGAATAATAGAAAACTTTAGCACGTAAAAGGAACATCTCAACAAACCTGTGCAATGTTGCTATTGAACTGTGTTTCCAAATTGTTTTATCCTGTCAACACAAAATCAATTTTTTTTTGCTTGTCTGTGTGGGTCTGTATGCACATATATAGAATTTTAAAAGCTAGTGTTATAATGAAGTCCCCAGACTCAAAATGTTAATTCTGCTTTCTTCCTGCAAGTGCTGTTAGATCTGTTAATTCTCCAGCAATTTCTGTTTTTGTTTCAGATCTCCAGCATCCACAGAACTGTTTTATTTTAAAAGTTTGTGTTTTAAGTAGTAAACCCATATTTTGATTATTCATGCCATTTACTTGTGATTAATATTTACCTATTTGTAATAAACAATCGTCCTTCTCAAACTCTTCCCTTGCCTGAGGTGTCATAACTTCAGATCAAGCCACCATCGGCTGTCTTTCTCATGAGAAAGCAGCCTTATCATCCAATAGTTGACTTCATCTTATGACTTAAATCCAATTTTCCTTTATTCTATCCCATACTCACACAAAGACAGATCAGCAAACAGATGCAGTTAAGGGATAGTTCAAAAGAAGTAACAAATGAGTTGCAACCAGCCAGTTTACTTAAGCAGACTCCACAATCTGGAACATCTCAGGCACATTGGATTGAATCCTGCTTGGTTTCTGTAAACACTGACTCATACAAATAGCTTCCAGTAGACCCTGTGGAATTCTCACTTAATACTTAATACTGAGATTCTATTCTCTAAACTGCCAATAAGTTGCTCATGGGAAAATAACTACCAACCAATCAAACCTCCATCCTATAGTTTTGCAGCCACAATCCTTCTGACTTAAACACAGTTTAAGACCAGTTCAAACTTTGGTTTCTCCTTGTTAGACTGGTTGTCCCTACCATCTGTTTGAACATAATGCATCTCTGGAAATGAACCATCTACAGTGTACTTTGAACAAGAATCAACTTGCTATCATATGTAAAATCTATTTAGTTAACACAATATTCTGTCTGGACACTCTGGTTTCCTCCCACAGTCCAAAGGTATGCAGGTTAGGTAGATTAGCTGTGCTAAATTGTCCCACAGTGTCCAGAGATGTGCAGGCTAGGTGGATTAACTATGGTAAATGCAAGGTCACAGAGATAGGGTATGGGGATGGGTAGGGGTGGGCTGTTCTTCAGAGGGTCAGTGTTGACTCAATGGGCTGAATGGGCTGCTTCCACACTGTAGGAATTCTATGATTCTATTTAACTTAGAGTCAGTTATTGTTCATTATCGTTGTTCCTGTGTCTTGGAGTTTTGGATGTTTTAAAGCTTTAAGGAGCAGACATTTTAAGCCAAAAATAGCAATATTAGATGTTTTGTCCCTACGTAATATTGGTCAATATTTTTCAAACAGTATAACAACAAATCACAGACTTTCCTAGAAAACTTTGATGGTTTATTTTAAGTAAAGTAGTTCTGTGCTGATGTAAAGATTCACTCCTGATTGTATAATGTCTGAGGCACTATGAAGAAAGTGTTCTAATAGGGATGGCAGCTGCTCTCATTCATACGCTGTTTAGGTAAGTAATAGATCAGTGCTCAGCATTTCTCAGTAGAACAGCAAGAATCTTCATTGATTGTTCTATGATTATAGGTAGGTCTTTTCATATGTGCTGTTTTCTGTACCTTATCAATGGGGTGTTGCGTTAATAATGCTTAAAGATGAATCTGAACCGTAATTATTCACAGTTCTGATTGTGAGTTTATACTGTAGGCCATTACAACAGAGAAAAAAAATACATTATTAGAAAAGAAGGATGCGCTTATCTCAATATCTTGAGCACAATAAGGTTGTTGTCAAAGAATAAATATCAATTTTTACTATGTTACATTTTACAAAAGATAGCAGTGATTTGGTATTCACCATTGATCAGAAATTAAACTGATTGCACTTCAATTGCACACCAAATGCTGATCACCAAACATTACATTACATTTTATTTTTAATTATCTCATGGAAATCAGAATATAAAATAAGATATTGGCTATATTTAAAACACAGAAGAACTTTCAAACACTATCTAAAATCAATACTTTAAACTTGGAGAGTCTGAAGGATTAGAATTAGGAGAATTAGCTCGTTGGTTTTGCAAACATCAGACATAGATTATAATAGTCCCTCAGAAGCAACAGGATTCAAGAGAGTGAAATATCCAACCTATAATCTCTATGGGGTGGAAATTAGCCACAGTGAATGCCTGCTGAAAGATGCCTAAGGAGGAGTAATAGGTGTAAATCAAGGAATGGAAGGGTGAGAAGAACTTGGCAAAATTGCAAACACAAGGAAAACATTAGTGAATAAACTAATGGAAAGGCAGGTTGACAAGTCCCCAGATCCTGATGGACTTCATCCTTGGGTCTTAAGAGAGGTGACTTATGAGACAATATGTGCATTGGTGTTACTTTTACAGGATGTTGGAAAGATTTCATCAGACTGCAAGGCAACAAATATAATTCCTCTGTTCAAGAAGGAAGGGAGGCAGGAAACAGGAAACTATGGGCTAGTTTGCTTGACATCTATCATGGAGCATGTGTTGGAATCGATCATTAAAGAAATTATAGTAGCTAGGCACCTAGAAATATCCAAGGCTGTTGAGAAGAGGTTGGAGAAGAAGAGAACAAGTTTTGTGAAACGTAACTTAAGTTAAGTTAATTCACTGGAGTTCCTTGGTGATGTAATATGCACTATGGATAAAGAGGGAGCCTGAGAACCTGCTGGATTTCAAGAAGGCATTTGACAAGACCATTTAAAAGGTTATCATGTAAAGAAGGATCTCATGGTGTAAGGAGCAGCGTATTAGCATGGATAAAAGATGGGCTGACTGATAGAAAGTGGAAAGCATATTTCCTCTTGGCAGGATGTGACATATGGGGACCTACAGGATCTATCCTGGGGCCTCAGCTTTTTACAATTTATGTCAGTTACTTAGATTACAGGTGTGAAGGCATGGTAGTTGAATTTACTGATCATACAAAGATCAAAAGGAAGTATGTTATGAAGAGGTCATAAAAAGGTCGCACATGGCTATTGACAGGGTGGGTGGGGAGAAATTAAGGACTGACCATTGAGTTTAACAATTTCAAAGCTTGAACCCCTCCTTCTATGTTCATACCCACCCCCAACAATCCAAGTTCCTGTCTTGTATTGGTTGCCCATAGCAGAGCCAACCCATTTTAAACAATTTACAGCTCGCACGATCACCTATTCAGCAATCCCTTTCTCTCTCTTTCTCTTTTTCTCTCTCTCTCTCTCTCTCTCCCTCTGTACATCTACCGAATTTTCATCTTCAGCCATTCTGGCTGAGTCAGTTTTCACCTGAAAAAACACATTTTGGTATTACAATTTAAAAATGTCTACAATACTCTGGCATTTTGACCCATGTTCATGACAACTAGAAAATTCTGGAGATACTTACTTTTGGCAAAATTAATAGGAAGTGAAACAGAATTAATACCAAATGGTTGACAGGATAAGCTTAGACTTTTTATGTTGGAGTTTGTATTCTTGTGTTTTAGGGTTTAGGAATTATGGGAATGGAGTTTTGAACATCAGGCTTTTTCATGAAAAATGCAGTAGCTAAAGTATGCAGTAACATGTTGAAATGAAAAGGAGGATACGGAACAGATTATTTAGTGATACGAACAGAGAAAATCAGTTCAAAAGTAAGGTGAACAAAATAGATCATTGGATGATTGATCGAGGTATGTAAAACCAATGGAAGATAGACTATCGTAAAGACTGCATCTTTTTATTTTTCTGTCTTTTCAATTGTGGACTGAAATCGGAAAAGAACTTTTAAAAACCAAGGATCATTGACGGATTGCTGCACTTTTTAAAAACAAAGTACCTGATATTCCTTGTAAGTATTGTTTACACAGCTCTCTTTGCAAGCAGTGAGGGAAGGTCTAGCTGCAGACAAGCTGGAACCAGAAAACTGTGTTTGAATGGAGATTTGGCTGGCAACAAGTAGCTGAATGGTCTGTGGACTAGTAACCAGTCATTGATGACAAAGGCCTGCCAACAACTACCTAATTGGTTCTCAGGTAGCTGAACAGATTTTGTGCGTGAATGTTTGGGAGAAGCCATCAGAACTCCAAAAAAGAAGTAACTGAATTTCAGCTGTGCAGCCGAAAATAAAAACACCTAAACTTAAAGAAAGCCAATTTATTTTATCCCCTCAGTAGCTGCTTTAAGCTGCAGCTCTGAACCAGTAAACCAGAGATGTTATAAGTGTAACCAACCCACCCTGTGCCACTTGCAAACAGGTGAAAGTATCTGGAGACAGAAAATCAAGAAACAGAATGCTGATTAGCCAAAAGATCATGTCAGCAAATCCTGCAGATAGGGGCCACTGAACATCCATCCCAATCTTTCTTTTTGCCCATAACATGATATATTTTTGGGTCTGTCTTTATATGTGTAGAGGGCTGGGGGGGGTTTCCGCTTAGAATTATATGTTAAGAGTTTATAATTGTTTATTTCTAGTTTGAATATATTGATTTGTCGTAAATAGCAATTCTTGTTAAGTACTGAAATCTGGTCCATGCTTTCTGACAACTCGCATCTAAAGGATAGGCAAATTAGGGAATTTTTGTGTACTTTTTGAACCATTAATTCTTGTGATGAGTCCAATGATAATGTAGGAACTGCCGATGCTGAAGAATCTGAGATAACAAGGTGTAGAGCTGGATGAACACAGCAGGCCAAGCAGCATCAGAGGAGCAGGAAA